>LPNX010046055.1:436190-596376 GCA_001517045.1 Pseudotsuga menziesii
CAAAAAACCACATGGGAAAAAATCCCTCCCTCTATCTAAGCAGGTAGAATCAGGTCTCAAGTTTGAAAAACTTGAAAATATGTTGCTGCAATATTCATCTCTATGAGGTAGTCAAGCAGCATGCATGGTGTGCTGTGCACAGGTATTCTGGGGCCTGGCATATAGACTTCTCCTTCTTCTCTGAAAAGGATGATGGGAGGAAGGAGGAATGTAACCTTTGTCTCTTGTTGAATGAAGAGGTGTATGATCATATCCATTCTTCTGAATGTAGGAAGACTGAGCCCTTTCCATATTGCATCTTACAGGAAGTCTATTGCATCTCTCTGAAGGAGGCAAAATAGTATGACATAGCGCAAGAGTCTTTCCTTTCTGAGTGTCAGGTGAGTTTCCAGTCATCTTCCTAGCTTCTAGTTTGGAAGTAGGGACTGAATCTAGATCTGAGTCACCCTGAATCTTAATGTCATAAACTGATATAGATGGATCTGCAATACTAGTAGAAGCTGTAAAAGAAGTAGATGCAATGGTTTTACCTTTCCTTGCAGGTGGCTGCTGAGAGTGCACTGGTTCTAAAGGAGGCATGAAATGTGAGAACTCATATGCTTTTGAAGGATGATTCGCAATACCTTTTGCTATGATGCTCTCAGTAGAGATATCTATGATCTCCACTGAGTCAGGACCAAATATCACTCGCTTTGGAGATCCAGTATGGGTCATCTGATAGATAGATAACAGGTTTGAAGTCAGGGAGGGAACAAACAACACATCTTTGAACCTTCCATGTTCAAGTTGGATAGAGCCCTTCCCTTTGGTTTGGATTTTACTGTTATTGCCCATCTGAATACTAGGACCGTCAAAGGACTGAAAAGAAAAGAATGATTCTATGGATGCAGCCATATGGTTGGAAGCTCCAGAATCAATGAGGAAGGCAGGTGTTGATGTGCAGCAAGATTTCAGTGCATGTCCTTTCCTTGGGTATTCTTCTTCTTCTTCTTCTTCAGAGTCTTACTTCCTTGCGCTAGCAGGTACAGAAATGTTGTGCCTTTTCAAAAGAAGAGCCATTTCATCAAGTTGTCTTCTCATACAGGAATCCCCTTCCACAGTAAGGGTAGAGAACCTTGCCTTTGCCATTCTTCTTGCTTCTCTTCGAACCTGAAGGTTCTTTTGACTGTTCAGACTCATCTCTTTGCTTCCCTATGTCATTCGCTACCTTATCTCCTCTTGCAACAAGAGCTAGATCTTTGGGAGATCGAATGATCCCCATTTGGATCAATTTATCATTCTCAGAAATAAGGGATTGAATGAAAGCATCAAGAGTGGGCATCTTCCAATTTGGAGTAGTGAGCCTTACTGTTTGGAAGGTGGATACCTAGACTGAGTAGTCTGAATTGAGCTTTGTGAGAATAGCAAGGATGAGCTGATCTTCATCCTTCTTTACTTTGCATTGCTTCAACTGATATATCAGGTTTTTGAACTTTGAGAAGAATTCATTTAAAGATTCGAAATCTGATGGATTGAGAGTAATCAAATCATTTTCTAGCTGATGGATCCTCATGTCATCATGCTTATCAAACAAGGAAGCAAGCTTGTCCCAAACCTTCTTGGGAGTGTCCAAATCTTGGATGTGAAATCGAAGATCTACAGAGACTGAGGAGAGCATGAGTCCAATGGCTTCATCAAGCCTATTCATGTACTTAGCTTTGTCTTTATCTGATTATGGCTCTTCCTCTGTTTCTTCAATGAGTCTGAAGAGATGCTTGGTGCGGAGCAATATTATCATGTCATCCTTCCACTGGTGATAGTTGAAGGGAGTGAGGCGCTCCATTGGATGAGCCATTTTGAATGTAATAAGAAAGACTGATCTGATGTAGCGAATGCAATGAGAAGTAGAGGCTGCTTGTAGCGAATGCTGTAGAAAAGCTGATAACCTGTCACACAATCAAACAAACAAAATGATCCGGTTGGAGATCTGAGGAGGAGAGGAGTCTTGTCCACCGAGGCTCTGATACCTTGTAAATTTGAGCATATAGATCTGTAGACCAAAACAAAACTCACAAAGAAGATCTCACAATTTACTCAGCAATTGAAGAATGAAACAGTGCAAAAGGCTTGCAGCTGTGAATGCTTTCATTAATCAAAAAAGTAATTCAGATGATAATTACAATAATGTAAAATGGCTTAAATAGCCACAAGCAATTCGAATCCACATGAGTAAGTTCGAATTGATGACTCTACTTGACTGTAGGTAACCAAGACATTGTCTAAATCACTATCGGAGGACCCAGTAGTTAACTGTCCTTGTCTAAATCATAACCGGAGTTCATCGGAGCTCTAAAACACAACCAAGTGTTACATTTAGTATTAAATAATGGTTAAATGACTGTGGTAGGTGAGAAATGTGACCCACATGTGTGCAATCAATTAAACCTAGAGCTAACTGAATGTAGAGGGATAGAACTGAATGTAAATGACTCCTAACTTGGCTTGACTAATCATTAACTAAATTGAACTGACCTTGGTTGGTTTCGGCACTCCCAGTTGCTTCCTAAATTGTAGGGATTGATCTAGGAGACTCCTAAACTTATGCAATAAAGTGCAATAAGTGGCAGTGAGCCTCAATTAGTGTTCCCCACACTTTGGTAACTGAAACATGTGCCCCAATTATGTCAAGTTTAACCAATGGTGCTAGTGACTATAAATAGACTGGATGGACTCCCGATTTAGACATGACTCCCGATTTAGGCATATGACCAAATTTGGACAAGGGAGGATTAATAATCCTAACAGTAGGAAGACACTTCCTCTAAGCCACAACTGTCATATACAAAATTAGCATAAGTGACGTTCTTGGACTTGATAATCATACATTTGTGTTATCGGTGTTAACATTCATACCCATATTAGAGCATAAATCCTTGAAAATTCTTAATTATTTATCAAGATCAAAGGCGCACATTTCCATAAGAATAATATCATCAACATAGAGAATAAGGATGATGACTATACTAGCTAAGGCCATGCCAATGCAACTTGCTTCTTCTAAACAGCCTTTTAGTTTATCGATGTAAGCACTGAAAAGGGTATGGGAGAGAGGGTGACCTTACTTAACTCAAATATTACAGTTAATATATTTCAACCACGCCTCGATGCTCTTAAATTTTTAAATGACAGTCCCATACAACCTTATCGCAAAGATCTCAACTTGAAAGAACCTTTGTCTCTTCTAATATATTCCACAAGTTATTTCTAGGAACCATATTGAAATCTTTCCTAAAGTCCACAAAGCATCAAAATAGATTGGATTCACTATTCTGAAATTCCTCCACACCGATCCTAAGTGTAACAATGTGATATTTGGTATGGTGATGAATTCTAAATCTTGCTTTACATTTACCCCGCTTACCTTCACTTTCAATCCATATTAAGAAAGAAGTTTTCTATTGATATTATAAATCTTGGTTAAGAGAGGGCTAATCATAATGGTCTCATAATTGAAGGGGTTGCTTTTATCATTTCCTTTAAATATAGAAATAATGTGACTCGAGGTCCAAGGGTTATGGAAACCTTGCTTGACTACTAGATTGAAGAGCTTGTGGTTGTGAGGAATGAGGGTTGACCCACCAATTTTTAAGATTTTCACTTGGTAACCTTCAATGTGCTTAGTTTTTCCATTTGCAAGATACTTAACCTCAAAATCAATGTCTCATAAAGAGAAAACTTCTTCCATTGTATCATAACTAAGATATAATCTATTAATATATAATAACTTAAATAATATCATAAGTGATATACACATCGATATTTTAGGTAAAACTTGACCAATATAAATTATATAATATTAATAGCAATTCATATTATAACTAATATGGTCTAATCAATTTTAATTAATACAAAATATATAATAGTAACTAATATACCTATACATCTTTTAGGAAATACATGATCCATATATAATATATAATCGTATTTAATTTTATAACTAATATATAATAGTTATGAGTTAGTTTCTTTGGATGTTACTGTGTTACAGTTTAAATTACACTTTTTAATATAATGTATTAGTTACTATTATATATAATTAACATGTAATAGTAATTGATATTATAAGTAATGTATAATAGTAATTAATATTATAACTAATATATAATAATATGATAACTAATATATAGTAATATTATATTATAATTAGTATACTATAATAATACTAGACATGAAAAGTTAGGTCCAATAACTTTTAACTAATATCTTAGCTAATATATAATAGTTGTGAATTAGTTTCTAGATGTCATTGTGTTAGAGTTTAGAATACTATTTTTTATGATGAATATTAACGTCCAATAAGACCTATTTGGTCTATGGAACATTAAGAAAAAATATAGGAATTATTTGGATTGTTGTAAAATTTTATTCCTATGATAAAAAATCTTAGAAAGAAGCGTTCCCAATTCACCATAGTTTTCACAAGGTAGAAGGTTCTGCAGGTTAGAATTGTAGCAAATTTTAGGAAATTGCAATCAAGTGTGGGTGTACACAAGGAACTCTAAAAGAAAATGGCATCCTTCCCCAACTCTCATAGTTTTGCAAAGATGGAAAATCCTTTCCACCCATGGTGTTTTTTGTTTTAATATGAAGTTCATGGGAGTTTGTTCTTATCTTGGATAGATTAATTTTGTTCTTCAAACTAGTTGTGACATATATATACTTTTGATCTTCCAGATTAGGGTTAATGACCTCCTTGTAACATATTAATTTTTTTTTAACCTCTAAAACTTTATCATCCCACATTTTATCTTTAAACTTAGACATGATAGTATTTTTTAGGTTGTTTTAATTTGCTAAGTGACATTTTCGTCAATTCCCCCAATGGTTTAACCAAGCTATGGCATCTTTATACTATCTTATCTTAAGTTGTAGATCATTTTGACAATAATTTAAAGCAATTTTAGGAGTATAAGGTCTCTCATGCTATTTATCCTAGTCTTGTACATAAGGTACCTAGTCATAGAGATGCTTTCAATGGGGGGAAGACCCACTTCTATAAGGAGAATAGGATTGGGTGTATTGATTTTAATTTTAAGCTTATACATGATAAAACATATTTGAATTTGCTCAATATTTCTCCAAGATTCTCGAGAGATGCTATAACCCCAAACTTAACACCCATACAAGATAGTGGGAGTGACAAGAGTTTCAAAAAGGAACTTCTTTTATCCCACGTCACCAGGTTTGTTGAATTGCAATTGTTTTCTATGCCAAAATAATATTTCCACATTCTCTTAATCAATTTCCCAATGTTATAGTTCCAATTGATCTTGTGATGGATATCAAGTCCGATATATTTGTAAGAGGACATTTCCCCTAAGTTGTTATTGTCATATCCAAAACTAGTGTAAGTGTCTTTCTTGGACTTGATAATCACAACTTTAGTTTTTTCGGTGTTGACAAACATACCCATGTTAGAGAAAAAATCCTTGAGAATCCTTAATTGTTTATAAAGATCAAAGGTCAATTTTGTCATTAAAACAATCGCATTAGCATAGAGAAAGAGGATGATGACTATTCTAGTTGAGTTCGTTCCAGTGCAACCTGCTTCTTTTTAAAAACTTTCTAACTTATCGATGTATATGCCAAAAAGGATAGGGGAGAGGAGACATCCTTGATTAAGTCCAATATTACAATTAATGTCTTTTGACCATCCCTTAGTGCTCTTAAACTTGGCAATGACTTTCTAGAATAATATTGTTGTGGAAGCTCTCAACTCTATATGAGCCTTCAGCTCTTATAATCTATTCTAGAAGTTATTTCTAGGCACCATATTAAAAGCTTTCCTAAAGTCCACAAAGCAGTAGAAAAGATTGGATTAATGTTACAACATTCCTCCGCAATTATCCTAAGTGTAATGAGGTGGTCTGTGGTAGAGTGATGTCTTCTAAATATCTCCTGGCCTTTAGCATTCTTACCTTCACTTTCAAGCCATATGCTAATTTTATTTTCCAAGATGATATTGTATAGCTTAGCTAAGAGAGGGCTAATCATAACGATAATTAGAGGGGTATTTTTATCGTCGCTTTTAAATATAGGAATAATGAGGCTCTAAGTCCAAGGAATAGGGAAGCCTTGCATGACATCTAGATTAAAAAACTTTGGATGTGAGGGATTAGAAGAGTTCCTCCGATTTTCAAGATTTATGCTTGATATCCTTCAATGTCTTTAGCTTTCCCATTTTCTAGACATTTGAGTCCAAAGTAAATGTCTTCTAATGAGAAAACTTATTTCTTTGTAAAAAGGTTTTGACTGTTAGTAATGCACTTCTGAGCTTAGTGGAGATTTTTAAGATAAGAACTAATTAATATAATAGTAACTAATTTAATAAGTAATATATAATAGTAATTAATATTCAAACTAATTGTCAACACCATAAATTCGTTCACCTAGTTCACTACCTTTCATCATACCTTTTCACTTATTTTCCTAAGGTTTGGCCTCCACAAACCCAAAAACACTATCTTTTTTACTATATTTGATAATAATAAAATACTTATTTTCCCACATAAAATAAGAAAATATTCTCCAAAATACAAAAAAAAGGAAAAAAACCAAAAAAAAAAGAGAGAAAATATGAATACCATGGGTTGCCCAAAACCAAGGATAAAGTTACCAATATCAAAACCTTGGAACAATACTATGGGTCATCCAAAACCATGGGCAAGGTTACATTGGTCAAAATTCCTATAAATAGAATGGTGGAGGCCCCTATTTTCCCATTTGAGATCCATACATCCCATATAGTTACATCACTCCATTTGCTCTACCTAAATTTCCGTAGAAGCTTGTAACCCTCAATTACCTCTCACTCCTTCCACCCGGTTGAGATTCAACACTAGCACCATTGTGACCTACTGGAGGAGGAGAGATTGTTAAGACATTCCAGCTGAGAAGGACACTCTACAACACTCTACATCAGTTGCAAGGGATGGTTTAAGAGAGGTATTCTCCACTAATGTATTGTCCATATTTGGTTAGTAAAAAGAATATCATGTTATATATTGTGTATGAAAAAAACTTACATTTACTGTCTTTTACTATTATTGTCATTGCTTTTGTTTACTGATTGCATGCATGAACATTTAGGTCCATTTCCTAATTTTAGCTTAGATTACTTTATATTTTACTGGTTTTTACTAGTTTTTACCACATTTTCTTATACATAAAAGCAGAACTCTCTCGTATCTCCTACCTCGGCTTCTCCTCATAAATTGATTTTGGTAGCTTTAATAAAAGTGAAATAACCATGGAAAGCTTTTATCATAAGTGAAATAGTATAAAAAAATGTCTAGATGGAATTATTGTATCAATTTATTGGTTTTACTTAGGAGAATCAAAAAATCCCCATGGGCCCCTAATGGTTGATCCCCCTACTACTGGAAGCAAAGAGTGCATACGAAGCATGGTAAGGGTCACCAGGTATCCCCTACTACTGGAAGCAAAGAGTGCACAGGAATGCACTCTTTGCTTCCAGTAGGGGAATACCTTGAGTGTGAAACTACCCAATATGGAGGGGGTGCCCCAATATTCTATTGGGGCCCATGGGCCTTTTTTTTTCTCTAATTTCATAGATGTTTATTGTTTATCTAAATAACATGAACAAACTTTGGCATTTGTTAGCTAAACTATATTTCATTGTAGCAACAATGTAAATAGAATATAAACTATATTTCATTTTAACAACAATGTAAATAGAATAAAACTATATTTCATTGTAGCAACAATGTAAATAGAATATTAGGGTGATTGGTATTCCGCTCATTCTTTACTGAGATAATGGTATGCTTAGGCCTACTCCTTTCTCTAATTTAAAGTACATATTAACTTTCATTTATGACTTCTCCAAACACATTTAGGTTACTTTTTAAAAACTTAAAAAATAAATATTTTTGACATATTTTTTTAGCTAAGGTGTTGTTACTTGAGACATCTTGTCCACTAAAAAGTGCCCAAGAACCCTTTGGAGGCTTTAAAAACCTGTCCCCTTTAAGATGAGTCTTGTGTTAGAGAGATAACATTGACCAATCTTCAAAAGTAACCACCCACTGTCACTTAAGTGGTAATACTCTCGTATAAATTTTAATGTCAGATTTTAGTGAATAAAAGGCAAAATGAGATGAAGGAACAATGAAGGATGAAAACAAGTAATCACATTGAGAGATAACATTGACCAATCTTCAAAAGTAACCACCCACTCTCGTATAAATTTTAATGTCAGATTTTAGTGAATAAAAGGCAAAATGAGATGAAGGAACAATGCAGGATGAAAACAAGTAATCACGTTCCAACTTTAGACGAGGGCCTTATCCATCAGGCATCTTTATCCCTCATTATAGAAAGGGCCTTATCCATGAGGAATCTTTATCCCTCATTGTAGAAAAAGTTGATGAAATGGAAGATGCAAAAGATTTAAAAGAGACAAATATCCTAGAGGACTAAAAGGGTTGCAGTTCTTGGCAATTGAAGAACACAAAGAAATGCCATAAATGATGATTATAACCGAGGTGTGATATGAAGCAAACATGTTCGGCATGAAATGATGAATTGAACTGGAAATGATGAATTGAACTGTTAAAAACTTATTTATGGAATAGATATTCGAACATGGAAATATATCTGCAAGGGAAAATAAATTTCATAAAATGCATTTAGTTATTCTCAAAATCCCAAATCATACGCAGATTATTGTAGAAATTTTCATGACGAGAACGCAAAGAGAGAGTGGATATCATTGATTGTATACAAAAATGTACAAAGACAATACAAAGTACAACTCAGTTATTAATTGTGAATATGAAAAGCACTACCAATAGGCTACACAAATGCCTGAAAAACAAGTGTATAGAACCAGAAAGATACAACAAAACCTAAAGGAACTATTTCTGCAATATGGGAGAAGAATCCTCCGGATTGAATTCTTGGTCTTCAAAAACATACAATGGCCCTCACGGTATTTGCTATTCTTCAACTACAATAGTTTCCAAAACCCTACTTGTACTCAGGACTGTCTCTTTATCCTCCTTGAGTGTTGAGTTTCTGGCCCTTATCGTGTAAGTAAATTCCAGAAATATAATGGAAATGATGTGTCTGGAGGGGTATCGACACCTTAGGTCCTTGATTCCCAAGGACACCAATGACATAGGAGATTTTGGTTATTGTCCATCTTCCACAGATGCCTTGATATCATTCGTGAGGTAGTTGTACTTGCCGAAAGTGTCAAATATTGTGGAAATGCCCAGAGAAACTCTCACTCTTTGCATGGCCTTGAGAACTTTGAATTTTAATTTCTCTTGGGAAAGCATATCCAATATGACCAATATTCAATGATAAGTCAAGTCACTTTCTGATGTAGATACCTTCAAGTCTTCATGTCTATATATATGGAGTCTCTCACTTGCCAAATCTGCAATGATCCTTCTCTCAAAGTTTTCTTTAAATGTTCTTGATGCCATAATAATGTTCTTGATTCTTATGGCAGAGCCAGAGATATCTTCAAGCATAAATGTGGATTGGCAAGATATTTTAGATGTGAAACAAACAAGCCACTTTGAATTCAACTCATGTCCAGAACACTCTTTATCTTTCTTCATTACTGCTTCTTGTTGTATGTATTTTCTTGGCAGTGATGATTTGCACTTTTTCTGGCGGCCAGAATCTAGCTACACTATTTCTTGTTGAAATTACAATTTTCATTGTTGAAATTACAATTTTCATTGTTGAAATTGCAATTTGGATGACATAAATGGATTCAACTCCCTATTACCCTTCGGGTATCCAAATTATGCAACTTCAAAACAACTTCAACAACTGAAAACTGTCATTTCAACAATTTTCACAGGATTTTGACCAAAAAATTTGAAAATAAGTGAAAATAGTCTAAACTTCAGTTTACACCATTTCCTTCATGCTTTGATCGTAACTTTCAAACCTTGATCTATGACAGCTGAAATGAGACATAACCAAATGGAATGACAACATATTTGATGGAGCCCTGTAGTTAGTTGTGCAGTCTAACCTATATATCAAATATATACAAGCTAGTTCTCAAGAAATGAATGAAACTTTAAATGGAAGCCATGCCACTATAATACTACGAGTCTGTAATTAGCAATTAGATGTTGTTAATTTTCATTTTGATCTGCTTCCTGTGCACACTTGGGTGAAGCCTGTAGCCACAATGATTTACTGGAGTGTGAGCCACACTACCATCGTAAAGAAAATGATAGAACGAATAGAGCCTAATATACTATACTAGAGGCTTAATGTGTTAAAACGTGTAGATCTTTGCACCAAATATTCGTCTTCCATTATAAATTCTTTCACTTGCAAACAATCATTTTCATCACTTTCCTCTTCCCGACCAAAAACCACCGAGGCTTAGTAGACCTGGAACTCTTACCATTGTCTCTTCTGTAAGTACTATACAAAACTTCTTTTCAGCATGTCAACTTATTATTTCACAACCACCGACGCTTAGTAGACCTGGAACTCTTACCATTGTCTCTTCTGTAAGTAATATACCAAACTTCTTTTCAGCATGTCAACCTATTATTTCACAAGTATATCCATATGGCCAAACTAGTTTGGTCGATGAATATTGGCATGAATTGCATTAGAGAATATCAAAGGCTTGAAATAACTTAATGTTGCATTGAGAGTGAGAGTGACTTATCAGGTGATTTAACCTAACTAAAAGTTGCAATATTATAAAATATAAAAATTAAAAAATAGTAAATATGGGTTTTAAACCTATATTTATCTAGTATATTTACCCAGCATTAAAAGGCATCAAATTTATTGAGATATAAATTTGTTAATAGTTGTGGTTAGATGCAAACCAAAAACTTGTTGTTTAATTTAAGATCTCGGCAACATTCACAGTTTTATTTGATGATTGGACCTTAAGAAGGAAAATACTTAGCTTACTTTAAAATCTTGTTCCTTGTGCTCAAAAAGCTTGTCAATAAGCTTTCCAAGCTCACTATAGTTTTGGCAAGTTAGAAAGTTATAAAGGTTTGTATTGTAGCAAATACTATGAAACTCAGATTTATTTACTACCTCATCCATTGCCTTTAAAGAAATTTTTGGTTCTTCTTTCCCATAATAGATTGGCGACATAGCTGTTGTAATTCCGTATGAGCCCATGAGTGGTGATATGAATCTCATTCTCATTGATGGCCGACTCAGGCCTCAGCTTCTCTATTCTGTGATATCTGTCCATGCCAATTGTTCGGTGACCTCCAATGCCCTAAACAAAGTAAACCCCAAGTAGTATAATCAACCAGATGAGCAGATGGAGAGGCCAAGTTTAAAGGGTGGAAGTGCAAGAGGGTGTAGCTAAGAAGATGCATTTTTTTGGACATATTAACTTTCAGCTGGAGTATTTCGAGGAGAGACCATGCCAAACTGTTCGGTGACCTCCAATGCCCTAAACAAAGTAAACCGAAAGTAGTATAATCAACCAGATAAGCAGATGGAGAGGCCAAGTTTAAAGGGTGGAAGTGCAAGTGGGTGTAGCTAAGAAGATGCATTTTTTGGACATATTAACTTCCAGCTGGAGTATTTCGAGGAGAGATTTGTTTTGATGCTACCTGCCAAGTAGCTCATTTTCTTAATAGTTGTGCACGATAGCATTCACAACAGAAGAATAACCAACCGTTAAGTACCTCTGAAATGAAGTCAATCTCAGTGCATTATGTTGGCTGTAATACACAATAACAATCACTTGCTTCCTTGTCATCTTTCTCGATCTCATCTTGAATTTCTTGTAGTTTTTCGAAGGCAAGAATGAGATATTTATATAGATGGCCATCGTCCACACTTCCCTTCTTGAATATTTACAACTACAAAATATAAACAGAATTGACAAAGTGTGTAATCATATATAAAGGATTAAGTCCTAGTTTTTTAGAAGTCATTAATTATGCAAAATATATAGGTAATCTCACTCCCACAAAGGTTTTAAAAATATTTAACACTAGAAGAAGCATAGAGTGATAATTAACTAAATGTAAGTCCCTTTTGTTTGTTTGGTAGGGAAGCATAGGCCCAAATTCCTAATGAAAAAAAAACATCAATATATTCTAAGAGTAAGAAGTACATTTTTGTTGGATATCATAACTATGCAAAAGGTTATACAATTCTCCAACCTCATTCAAATGAAATTATTACTATGAGAGATTTCAAGTTTGATTGTTTCTTGGCGTGTGTACCTAATTTGGTGAATATGATGTCTTTAACCTAATAGCCATATTTGGTGAATACCACCTTCTATTCCCAACTCTTTTGCTAGTGCCCCTATTTTGATTATTTTTTCAAGAAATGATAGGATGAGAATCCACCACCATCGACCTCTAGTTAAGTATGTTGGGCATGAACATGGAATAGCACCATAACTTACTAGATGGGTATGTACAATAAGAGAAACGGTTGGTGATATTGTTATTCATATCAATGATTTACATTTTCATAGTCCAATGAGCCTCCTTTCTTTTGGTTCATGTTTTAGATACTCGTGATCCAACAATATTTGTAGAAGTTTATGGCCATCTAGATTGGGATGAAACAATGAAATAATAAGGTTCATTAATGAAAATGGTACTTGGAATAAAAGAAAGAAAACTTGTTAGATATAAATGGGTGTATAGAACTAAGTATGCATCAAATGGGAATGTTGCAATAGTAAGGTTCAGTTATTTTCCAAAATATTTTCTCATGCTTTTCTCTTATGCCCAAAATAAATTATATCCATCTTGTTCTTTTACATGGGGAATTGCAAAAAGAAATTTTCATGGAACAAACTCCTTACCGCCTATTCAAAATGACTTCATTCTTGGTTTCCACCTTAAGAAATCTTTCTATGGTCTTAAACAAGATCCTCATGTTTGATATATTAAAATGGATAGCTTTCTTCTTCGCACTAGGTTTTCTAGATGTTAGTATGATCCCAATGTCTATTTCTGTAAAGTGGGTAACCATCCCATAAAAAATATTATTTATGATGATGACCTTATGCTCATTGAGAGTGATCCCAAACTTTTAAATTCCGTGAAAGTCGTCCTTAAAAAGAAATTAGAAATGAGACCTTTTGTACATTTACATTATTGTTGGTCTCCAGGTCTTGTAAATGTAAATGTACGAAAGCTATCATTTCTAATTTATTTTTAAGGAATTTCCCTTTCACAGTGTAAGTATGCATGTGACATTCTTCACCACTTTCACATGAAAGATTGTAAACAAACCCCATCTTCCTTGAAATATGGAGTCAAACTTGGTACCACATGTACTACAAATGAAGTAGATGCCACTTTTCACCATTAGTTGGTAGACTTTTGTATTTGATTCATACATGTTAATATATCAAACAAGATCAATTGTTCAATTTGTGACTTCGATTGAATTTTAATTAGTTTTGTAAGAAGATGAGACTTTACCTTTTCACACTCCTCTACCCCAGACATATTTTTTTGATTTGTTGTTCAATGGTAACCTTGTTCATGATAGCATCCAGAATGACATGTTTTGCTTCCTTGTGCAACTCTTGGAGTTCATCTTTAGTCAGGGAATTAAGTACTAACTTCCCTTTTTTCGAGTGTCTTGATTTGAATGTTTGTTGCATTGTATGGATTTGTTCTGCGGCGATATTAAGTTTTTCTTTAGACAAGTCGAGAGGTGACTACACATTTGCTTGTGGTTCATCGTCTTTCATTCTTTTTCTTGATGATGCTTTTTCTTCCATCGATTTGGGTTGGTTCTTGGATAGAACAATGGATAGAGAGTTATCTTCTTCTTCTTGAAGGCCAAAAATTTCTAAGATAACCTTGTTTCAAAGGCTTCTTCTTCTCTCCATCAATGAATGGTTATTATAATGGTAAATTTCTTCTCCATGTCGTTTCCGATATTGGGTGGGCTGTGTTCGACTGAACCACGAGATCCTGAAATTTTTCTTTTATTGTTGGATAATAGTCAGGTTTTGTTGCATCTCTAGCTATGCCCTGCATGAACCAAACTTTGGTGAAGTCTAGATCAAGTTAAATATGTTTAGTCGGAGGGACTCTAGCGAACAGGATGAGGAACCCTCCATCTCGACGTTGTAGTTTTTAAAACCTAAAACCAATTTTCAAGTCATATTTTGTCAAGTTTGAGGCCTTGGCTACATCCATGGGGTTGAGAAGTTTTAAAGGTTTTCATCAGCGGTCTTGAATTTGTTGTAAATGCAGGATTTTCAACTGGGGTTATTCTGTACATTGCCAACCAAATTAATAGAGAAGGAAATCTAATAGGGCATCTTGTCTCTTGGCATTTTTTACAAGCTAATCGAACGATCCCAGCCAAATATTCTACCTAGTTGAATATTTTGGCTTATGCGGTGATAAATTTGAAAGCTTCCAACATGTCAAGTTTGAGGTCGGATGGTCAATCGATGCTTGTGAAACGGATGGATTCTATGATTGTAGCATACTTATAAGTTTGGTAAAGGATTTTGTGGATGAGCAACCCTATGGAGTCCTTACCCTTGGGGGACCCTGTGAATTCTTCTACAAGGTTCGACTTAATGTCGACTAGTACTGGTGGTCCTTGGTTTCGTAGGACGGTGACAACTACTATAAGAGCGGCATTGACTTCTATTGGTTCATTGAACCATATATTCCCTCTGTGGTATATGCTAACAATATATTGTTCTATTAGGTATTTCAACCCATCAAATTTATCCAAGAGGGGTGCACACATGTAATGTTGGATTTTTTATATGCCTAACTTGTTGGCTCCTTTGGTCCATTTATCATTTTGAATACCCCGCTCTCTTAGTTCTCTCCAGTATCTCTTCCATTGGTGTTCTTTTGTTCTTGCGATTCTAATCCTTGTTAAGCAAGCTTTCAGTGGAGTCATGGAGGATTCTTCGTCTTCCTCGCGAGTTTTCTCTATTTCTTTCATGTATTTGGTTACAACGACTTTATTTGGGGCCATTTCTTTTGTTATCAGTGATGAAGAAATAGGGTTTGACAATTCTGGAATTTCTACCTCTATGTGTGATTGCTCCAATTCTTTGCAAAAAATCCTCCCAGCTCTGCTTGAGGTCTTCATTTATAGGATGCTTATGGAGGACATCATCTATTTGGGTGGGTTATGGCATTAAATGTTGATTTTGTGCTAAATAGTTGGTTTGTACATGTGCACAGTTGTTTTCTTCACACCTTGGTCGTTTATCATCATAGCTTCATCGTGAAGGTCGTTCTTAGTAAGTTTTTCGTCGGGAAGGTTGACTTTTTTTCTCATGGCTTGAGTGATCCTTTGGTCATTGCTAGTCGGCTTCCTGCCCCTGGTTGGTTTCAGGTCCATATTTCTAGTCCATCCTTCTAGTCTGGTTTATCTCACTCTCCAGTTTCCAATCTATTGTCGTTGTGTTACCTTTCATTGTCTATCTCTTAGAATCTTCTCATATTATTGGTGTTTAAGTTGGTTTTTATAACTACTTTTTCTTTTAACATACTATTGTTAAGCTATCTTACATACAACTTGTTAAATTTTACAAACCCTGTGACATGACGTTTGACCAAATGGTGATACAACCATTCAATCAACATCATGCTGCTTTTATGCGCTATATATTTTGATGCTTACGTCATTGACCACTTTGTTAAGAAATCTTCCCTTGTGGTGTTTTTAGTTGGACTGGTCCATTATTATTTAACTCTTCGACTATGTAGGTCCCAAGCCATGTTGTATGTAGTTTCTTTGGTTTTTCTTTTATTTGACTACCATATAATAGTACCAGGTCACTAACAGACATATCTTTCCTTTTTATATTTCGTTCATGCCAATCTTGTTGTTGTTTTTGGATTTCTTGGTGATTAATTTCTATTTGTCGTTGTTCCTCTAACTTTGTTAGATCAAAATTTCTGTCTTTGACTGCTTTTATATTGTCGAAATGAAGTATGTCTGCAATTATTGGTGCTTGTCTTTTGAAGTGTAGAGGCACAGTTGATTCCTACCCATAGACTAATTTGAAGGGCGTCTTCTTGGTCGACCGTTTATAAGTTCTGTGGTAGGCCCATAAAATAGCGGGTATCATGTCAGCCTAGTCGTCCTTTTCAATGATGCATAACTTTGTTAATACTTTGGTTAATTTTTTGTTAAATGACTCAATGGCTCATTCAACTATGGATGATAGGTTGTAATCTTTTGATGATCGATCATGAATTCGTTCAATAGTAAAACAATAGTTTTGTTAATAAAGTGTGTGTCTACATCACTTATGAGGGTAAGAGAGCATCCAAATATTGTAATAATATTTTCATATATAAATTTTGATGCTACTTCACTAGAGCATGCTTCGATGGGTTCATCTTCAACACATTTGGTTACATATTCGATTGCAGTAATAATATATCTTGCTCCATTCCATCGACCAGGGATTAGAAATGGATCGACAAATTTGATCACTCGTATTTCAAAAGTTAAGCTTGGATTGGTAGATATTTAATGCATCTCATTACTTGGTAATGATCGGCCTAACCTTTGACATCTGTCACGTTTATTTACTTGAGCTCTAGAATTTTTATGTAGTGTTCTCCACCATAGTCCTAATTGCAAAACTTTTATAGCCATCGTGTCAGCTTGATAATGACTTCCACCAGGGCCATTATGTGCTTCGTCGATGATGGCTTGTCGATCATGTTCAAGGGCATAACTCCTGAGTATTTCATCTGGTCTTAGTTTATATACAAATCCATTTATCAATGTATATGGTGCAACTCTCATTGCAAGTATTTTCTTTTTCTTTTCTGGTATTTCTTCTAGAGCTTGTCCTTGATCTAGAAATTGTTTTATATCTTCCACTTCTGTCAGTACAAATTTGACTCTAAATATATGTGTGTTAAGTAATTCATCATTGATTCTGACAACGTATTCCCTTTTTTCTATTCTTGACAAGAGTTCGGGTCCGACATTACTTTTACCTGGTCAGACAATTATTTCGAATTCGAATTCTTGGAATAAAAGAAACCATCTACATAGTCATCCATAATGGAGTGGTTTATTTACCAGATACCTAAGTGCTCGGTGGTCTATATAAAATATGAATGGGTTAGCTAGTAAATAATATCAATACTTTTGTAAAGAGAAGATCATTCCTAGATCTTTGTGTTCTATTGTTGAGTAGTTCTTTTGTGCTTTGTTTATATTTCAATTAGCATATGCATTTGGGTGGTCCATTCCATCGCCTTCTAGTTATGTGAGTATCACACCAACTACAATCCATGAAACATAAATATGGACATGGAACTTGATCGACCAATTTGGGAGTCTTAATATTAGAGCTTCGACGAGTTTTACTTTTAGCAGCTCAAATGAGTCTTTACATTCTTGAAACCAAATAAACTCTTGATTTTCCTTCAGCAATTCTTCGCATTCATGTCAGAATAATATCTTATGAATTTCATGTAATATCCTGTATGACCAAGAAGTATTTTGACCTGCGTTGGTTTTATAGGTAGCTTAAGATCAAGAATGACTTTACTTTTGGCAAAGTTGACTTTAATACCTTCTTTGCATACAACATGGCCCAATAGAATACAATTGGTGTGGCGAATATGCATTTATTGATGTTCAAAGGTAGATGGATCTGTCAGCATCAGTCTAGCATTAGTCGGAGATAGTGAATGTGGTATTTGAGTAGTGAATATATCATCCAATCGTTAAAGTATAATTCCAATTTTTTTGTATAAGTATGCTTGAAATGCCTTTTGTTGAAATATTGTAACTTCGAATAATATTCTATATGTATCTTTTTGTGGTCCCCGATGGTCCTACCAGGAGAACCACTTGTATTACTTTGTACCCGATGCTTCTAATCGGAAGAACTAATAAGAGTCATGAGGTAGTCCCCTCTAATTGTAAAGGTGGGTCATTAGCACCCCAGTGTGGTTACTTGAGCCTACATGTCGGATCTAATTATTAAAGTGAACAAATGAATATAAATAGAGGTGTGGCGCTCCTCATTTGGAACACACACTCTCACTTGTGTAGCGCATTAGTGGAGGAGAGAGAAGTAGCTGGAGAAGGAGGAGGATCAGTCTTTGATCTCCCTTTTGGTTTTACCTTTTATCTTTTTGGGGCATCTATATTGAGGAAGCTTTTGCTGGGTTTTTCCCTTTAGGGTTTTCCCAAGATAAATATTTTTGTTCTTTTTGTATGGTTGTGCTTGTCTATCTTTCAATGATCTTTTGGCTTATGGTTATGCTATTATGATGCTAAATGTTTTAAGATCTAATCTAACCATCAAAAATTTAACATGGTATCAGAGCCACCCTGAAAGAAGACATTGTGCAGCTATAGAAGCTAGGTTTTCTTACTTTTTGGGTCTCTCTCCACAATCCATCATCAAAAGTATGCTAGGTTGACTCTCCATAAAGGGCGCATCTTTCTGTCGAAGAGGAATTCAATTTCGAGCATTTTCAGTTTTCAGTACAAAAACTTAGGGATTTCTACAGAAGAGGAATTTTTGAGTGAACCCGACATAGGATTTCTCTCCTCATAAACATATAATTTTAGAGACCTGGTTCAATATTTTTGGTTGGGTGAAACTCCGGGAAAGTCAAACCCTAGTTTGATCCCGAGCTAGAAAACCCCTAAAATACTAAAACTGCTAAGTTTTTGTACATTTTCTATATCTCAGGATTGGAGAAGGATCAGGAGATGAAACTTGCAGAGACCAAAGATAAAATCCTTATCTACACGTTTTCCAAAATTCAGCCTCATATGCGCTATATTCTGGGAGATATGATCCCTCCAAGTTAGGGTTCCAGCCTCTTCCAGAATTCATCACTAAACAGGACACCTGGGGAGAATTTCTATATCGTGAGATAGAGAGGTCCAAATGATATTTATGAAAAAGTTCTAGAAAGGGCACAGACTTTAATTTCTATGATCCGAATTTCATACCTAGAAGATGAAACAGTAACACATGGCAGGCCGTACAACTTCTCTATTATGAACAGTCCTGTAATAGGTCACCTTGGGAAAATGATCATAAGTCCCAATTGGTTAAACCAATTCAGATGAAACCTATGGTTTTGGGACACGGACATGCAAGGTTGCCTCAGTGAAAAGTTTTAGACACAAAGGAGTAGTAATTTCGGAGATATCACAGAAACAGTAACATACATTTCTGCAGAAGAAATTGGAAAACTAGGGCTTCCTGTTCTGGGAACTTCCCTCCACTGTTTTCATAAAAGGAGTACATTGGACAGCTCCAATTGAAGAGATCTATCTTTCTATACAATTATATATGAAATATTCTAAGTTTTTAAAATTAGGGTTTCTCTGGCAAACCCTAGATCATCCAACTCTGAAACCAGGACGAACACCTCAAATCGGTAAGATCTAATATTTTGCTATTTCCATTTGAGGTTCTCATTTAAATGTGATCTATCACATCAGCTTGATGATAAGCTTGGTGAATTTGAACAACTTCCAAGCATGAAAGTATATTATCTCTCTAAAGAAAATGAATTGGTCACCTACATGAGTAAAGAGGTTCCAGTTCCAGAGGGAGATGAGGCTCAAAGCCTTACACAAGAAGAACTTGGTCAAGGCCAAGAAGATCATTGCTAATTCAATTACGGATCAACTTGGATCACAAGTGTCTTCCCTAAAGACACCAAATATGTTTGATTCATTGACCAAGCTATCTGAAGGGAAGAACATAAATCAAAAGATGGCTTTGGGAAAATAGTTGAAGAATGTGAAGATCCAGAATGTAGAACAACTTGAAGCGATAGAATAAGAAGTGGAGAATGCAGAAGTGGTGATAGCCACCTTGAATGGTCTCCCAGGATCATGGGATTCATTCATTCAAGGAATGTGTGCTAGAAGGAAGCGATTACTTTCAACAGACTCTGAAGAAGCTCAACTCATTATAAGATAAGAGAATATGGGAGCAACTGAAGATCAAGTTATCACAATTCAAAGAAGATCCCTCAAGCGATGAGGAATATGAAGAACTCAATTCTTGAAGAACCTCTTATCCATCTTATCATTTGGATAAGAAATGATGATATCATGAATGAAGAAGATGATGAAGTAGAAGGATCAAGAAGGAGTCTACCCACGAAACAAATAAAAGATAATTATTCAATTGTCATTTCATGATATTGTTTTGTTATGCATTTGATTATATTCAGTTGATGTGTTATGCATGATAGACTGGTTGGATTAATGATACTATACTACTAATATGCATGTGATGATTAAGTAGCTCATGGTGCTATACACCTCTCCATTGCTACTTATCTAGAATGAAACCTCTTTGCTGACATATTGGATTAGCACACAATCTCAATGATGTCATCTATAAAGTTTCCGTGAAATATGGATGAATGTTGTGTTGGCTAAACAGTTGCATGATGCATAAGAATTTTTCGTTATGTATATGTTCTATGAAATGGTTCTAACCATGCTACTAGTGCATTTGAATTGTAGGAAAGGTCCTGTACAACCTCCTACAAGAAAAGAAGGATGAGACTTGTTCCGAAAAACAAGTGATGACAATTCAAGATTCACTCCAATAAACATAAATTTGAAGCTCCTAGATTCAAAGACATTGTGATGGAAGAAAGAGCTTCAGAGAGTGATAGATCCACCTCAAAGGATGAATACCACCATGGGTATGAGAGATAACTCAAGATGAAGAAAAGAATGGCGATACTTTCAAACCAAAGTAAGAGGGCTCGGACACACTCTAGTTGTGTAAACCTTTTTCAGCTATGAAAGAAGCTATGATCAAAGAGTAACAATTGATCATGAGGAATGATGTATACGATATGGTTTCGAGACATAAAGGGAAGATGGTACTCCACTTCAGGGGGAGTGACTACAGAAGATATCTGAGTTCGACATGATGGATAGCTTCGTGATGGATCGAGACTTTACCAAGAGTAAAGTGGGTTCCAACCTTCAAGGTTGAATGCAGAAGAATAGGATATGTTGATGACCTAATAAGACGAACTCATGGAAGATGTTATGATGAAAGAATACTAGAATGATGTTTGGGATATAGTACTCAAACCAGAAAGCAAGAATGTGGTATCTTCCAAATGGATTTGCAAGATAAAATATGTTGTTGATAAAAGAAACAAGGTACACTTCCTTCAGAACTATCATGGTAGTTTCTTCCATGATGAAGTAAAGACAAGCCTTCCTTAATGGTATGATTGAGGAAGAGTTTTACATCAAATATTCAGAAGGATTTGAAGTTGAAGACAGATGGACTCACGTATGCAAGTTAAAGAAGTCCCTCTATGGCCTGAAGAAAGCTCCCAGAGCTTGGTATGGAAAAATAGATAGTTTCCTGACGAGCACGGGCTTTGCCAAGAGTAAAAGTTGATCCTAACCTTTACTACAAGGTTGTAGAAGATGAACATGTCATACTATTACTATATGTGGATGATCTATTTCTGACAGGGAATGAGAAACAGATTGTAGAATGCAAAAAGAAGTCCATTGAAGACCTTGGTCTAATACTTTATTTCCTAGGTCTGGAAGTATGAAGGAATATTTCTCAATCAGGGAAAGTATGCAATGCAAGTTTTGAAAAGATTCGATATGTTGGAATGAAAATCCATGGCCACACCCATGGATTCCAACTTGAATTTTTTAGTTGATGACTCATCAGAGTTAGTGGATGTGACTCAATATATACATATTATTGGGTCATTGATGTACTTAATTACAAATATCAGACCAGACATTTGTTTTGCTGTGAACACCTTGAGTCAATATCTAGTTCAACCTAGATGGGTTCACCTGATAGTCACAAAACATGTGATGAGATATCTGAAAGGGACTATAGACTTTGGTCTATACTATGATGGAAACCATGACTACAGATTGTATGGCTATACAGATGCAGATTGGGCTGGAAGTATCTCAGATAGGAAAAGCACATCAGGTAGATGCTTTTGTTTGGGGTCTGCTATGAGTTCATGGTTTTGCAAGAAATAGTCCAGTGTTTCTCTTAGCACGGCCGAAGCATAATACATAGTATATTTCTCTGCTAAGTTGTGAAGCCATATGGCTTTGAAAGCTGATATCAGGTCTCTTTGACCTTAAGATGGATACTACAATGATTATATGTGATAACCAGAGTTGTGATGACAGATAACCATGTGTTCCACATAGAAATCCAGTATTTCTACATATGAGATAAGATGCAGATGATGATGTTTCAGTACTGTAGATACAGATGATGGTGATTCAGTATTTCTATACTGAATATGGAGATGATGATGTTTCAGTATTCCCATACTGAAGATAAAGATGATGATGTTTCAGTATTCCCATACTGAAGATATAGATGATGATAATTTCAGTATTCCCATATTGAAGATATAGATGATGCTTTCAGTATTCACATACTGAAGATGTAGATGATGATGGTTTAGATGATTATGTGTTGACAAAGCCTCTGTCCCGAGTAAAGTTCGAACACTTTCGAGACAAGCTTTGTGTGGTTCAAAAAGACCTTCCTCGAAACGGGGAGTAGTGATGTTGCAGTGGGATTGTATCATCCTTGGGCACTTGCCCTAAAGTGATCCGAGGACCTCAGTCCTCGAGAATGAAGAGGGATTGTATCACCCGGGACATATGTCCATAAGTGATCCAAGGACCTCGGTCCTCGAGAATGAAGTGGGATTGTATCATCCCTGGGCACTTGCCCTAAAGTGATCTGGGGACCTTGGTCCTCGAGAATGAAGAGGGATTATCATCCCTGGGCACTTTCCCTAAAGTGATCCGGGGACCTCGGTCCTCGAGAATGAAGTAGGATTGTATCATCCCTGGGCATTTGCTCTAAAGTGATCCGGTGACCTCGGTCCTTGAGAATGAAGAGGGATTGTATCATCCCAGGACATATGTCCATAATGGATCTGGTGACTTCAGTCCTAGAGAATGTGGTAGGATTGTATCATCCTTGAACTTCGGTTCAGAATGGATCCGGTGACTTCGGTACTCGAGAATGTAGTAGGATTGTATCATCCTTGAACTTCGGTTCAGAACGGATCCGGTGACTTCGGTACTCGAGAACGTAGTAGGATTGTATCATCCTTGAACTTTGGTTCAGAACGGATCCAGTGACTTCGGTACTCGAGAACGTAGTAGGATTGTATCATCCTTGAACTTCGGTTCAGAACGGATCCAGTGACTTCGGTACTCGAGAACATAGTAGGATTGTATCATCCTTGAACATCGGTTTAGAACGAATCCGGTGACTTCGGTACTCGAGAACCTAGTAGGATTGTATCATCCTTGAACTTCGGTTCAGAACGGATCCGGTGACTTCGGTACTCGAGAACGTAGTAGGATTGTATCATCCTTGAACTTCAGTTCAGAATGGATCTGGTGACTTCAGTACTCGAGAACGTAGTAGGATTGTATCATCCTTGAACTTCGGTTCAGAACGGATCTGATGACTTCGGTAATCGAGAACGTAGTAGGATTGCATCATCCTTGGACTTGGTCCTAAATTGATAGGGACTGATTATCCCGTAATCAATCCGGTGACTTCGGTTGTCAAGAATGTGGTGGGATTGTATCATCCCTGGACTTTAAGTCCAAAAGTGATCCGAAGACTTCTTTGTTCCTGATCGAAAGATCAAACTGTGATGATGATGATGTTTCTAATCAAAAGATCAGAGTGTGATGATGATGATGTTTATGATCAAAAGATCAGAGTGTGATGATGATGATGATGTTGTTGATCAAAAGGTCAAAGTGTCGATGTTGATGTTGTTGATCAAAAGGTCAAAGTGTTGATGATGATGTTGCTGATGTTGCTGATCGAAAGGTCAAAGAGCTGATGATGATGTTGCTGATGTTGCTGATCGAAAGGTCAAAGAGCTGATGATGATGTTGCTGATGTTGCTGATCATAAGATTAGAATATGATGATGATGTTGTTGTTGTTCGAAGGGTCAAAGTGTTGATGATGATGTTGCTGATGTTGTTGATCGAAAGATCATAATATGATGATGATGATGTTGTTGTTCGAAAGGTCAAAGTGTTGAAGATGTTTTTGTTGATCAAAGCAGTCAAAGTGTTGTTGTTACTGAAAACTGAAGATTGAAGATGAAGACTACATGATGTTGAAGAGCAAGTTCCAATGATTTATAGATGTGTTACCCTGATGATGTTGATGATGTCCTCTATCTCTCTCCTACTATTGTTATTGTTGATGTTGTTGTAGAGTACCCTTCTCGTTAAGGGGGAGTGTTGAAATATTGTAACTTTGAAGAATATTCTATATGTATCTTTTTGTGGTCCCCGATGGTCCTATCGGGAGAACCACTTGTATTACTTTGTACCCCGATGCTTCTAATCGGAAGAACTAATAAGAGTCATGAGGCAGTCCCCTCTAATTGTAAAGGTGGGTCATTAGCACCCCAGTGTGGTTACTTGAGCCTACATGTGTAACTCGAGCCTACATGATTAACTCAAGCCTACATGTCAGATCTAATTATTAAAGTGAACGGATGAATATAAATAGAGGTGTGGCGCTCCTCATTTGGAACACACACTCTCACTTGTGTAGTGCATTAGTGGAGGAGAGAGAAGTAGCTGGAGAAGGTGGAGGATCAGTCTTTGATCTCCCTTTTGGTTTTACCTTTTATCTTTTTGGGGCATCTATATTGAGGAAGCTTTTGCTGGGTTTTTCCCTTTAGGGTTTTCCCAGAATAAATCTTTGTGTTCTTTTTGTATGGTTGTGCTTGTCTATCTTTCAGTGATCTTTTGGCTTATGGTTATGCTGTTATGGTGCTAAATGTTTTAAGATCTGATAGAACCATCAAAAATTTAACACTTTTACTAATATTCTAGAGAATATTGTTGGTGCATTCTTTATACCAAACGACATTCCTTTGTAAGAAAAATACCCAAATTCACATACAAAATTTATTTTATGTTGATCTTATTTTGCAATAGGAACTTGGTTATATCCTAAAAATACGTCGGTAAATGAGTAACATTCATGTCTTACAACTTCGTTTGTTATTTTGTCGATGAAAGGTATTAGAAAGGGGTTGGTTAGTGTTACTTTAGTGATCCATCTGAAGTCGACACAAATTCTCAATCTTGTCGAGTCTTGTTTCTTTGGTTGGACTACCTTGGGATTTGACCATTCTGATTGGTCTATTTTATATAAGATTCCTACAACTATCATATTTTCAATTTCTTTTTTTACTATTTCTTTGTACTTGTGTGTTAATTTATATGGGTGCTTCTTAACTAGTTGGGCATCTAGTTTTATATAAATTTTCATTACTCTCGTTTCTTGAACTAATACGTTTAAATATTTATAGTCTCTTGCAAGTACATCTTGGTATTCTTTTAATATATTAGTTATTTTTGTTATTTGTTGTTTTGACCAGTAGTCTCCAATTTTAGCCATTTTCGGTCGGTCGTCATTAGAGATATCGACTTATTTTATTTTAATTTCTGTCTCCATCCATTATAGTGCTTTTGTTTCATTGATAGGTTGACTACCTTCTTTAAATTTTGTAAATGCTTGAGAGAAATCATTGGGAGTTAGCCTTTCTGGTTTTGATTTTTGCTCGGAGGTAACTTTCATCACAGTCTTTATTTTTTCCAACCACTAGGTGGTGCTCTTTCCAACTAAAAATTTTACAAATAGTTTTGTCATTCTCC
The DNA here is from genome assembly GCA_001517045.1 of Pseudotsuga menziesii. Taxonomy (NCBI): domain Eukaryota; kingdom Viridiplantae; phylum Streptophyta; class Pinopsida; order Pinales; family Pinaceae; genus Pseudotsuga; species Pseudotsuga menziesii. The sequence goes on from LPNX010046055.1 coordinate 461,930, forward strand.
ATCTCTAGTCAAGTTGACTTCTATAACAGTTTAGTTGATATGTTATTGCACGTCGACCATGGTTGTTCAGTCGACATCATCGGTATATTATCTTTCAACTGTATAAACATTTTTAGTTCCTCGACTGCTTCTTTAGTAGATTCTTCTTCAGAGGAGAATGAAAAATACTTAATAAAAATATCTTTTATTTCTTTCAAAATAAAAGTTTCTCCTCTAGCTTCCTCTATCTTATACCATTTATTAGGAAAATAGTCTAGTGTATTTGGGAATAAATGAGGATATAGTCATTCATCTTGATATCCTATCCATTTTCATTCTTTTTCACATGTATCAATGTGTTGGATTGGATCTTGGACTTCGAGAAATTTTGGTATTTGTAGTTGTGTTGTGAACTTATTTCCTCCAAATCATTCAATAAATTTTGTTGAAGCGGTATTCCAGGTTTGTAAGCGAGACTGGTGTGTATCCCACCATCTTCTTGTTTTTCCTGTAAAAGTTTCGACTAAACTTTGTAGTTGTCCTTGTTCACCAACATTTTTAGAAACTTCCTTTATATGTTCAACTCATGATTCTCGTTTCTTATACCTCAATGGGGGAATATTTGTTTGCTCTTTTTTAATTGGGGTAATCATCGGGTATTCTCTTTTTTTTCTCGGATATTTTAGGGATGATAGATATGGTAAAGCATTTATGTATTATTTTTCTGTGTATAACTTCGACTGACCAACATTCTCGTGCTTGTGCTTTGTGCTTTTCCATTTTCCAATCATAGAGTTCATACTCAGAATTATATCCGACTTGCATGGTACCTAAGTGGAGTTCTCCATAGTTTTTAGGTTAGACAATATCTTCATTATTTTGGACTATTTATATAGTCATCGGATGTATGTTGGTGTTGCCTGGTTCTTCCCAAGGCTTCCCTTGATATGGATTGATTGGTACAATGACTTTCTTTCCTTCTCATTTTAGTTTAATTTTCTATTTTTCTAGGGAGATGGATGCTTCCATTTTCCATCCCCATAGTCGACCAACGAATGTAGAGAAGGTTTTGGATCCTTCCTGCGGATCAATAATTTCAAAGTCCATAGGTGTATTTATTCCCATGATTGAGGTTTTAACATTTTTCCACACTCCAATGGGTTCAATTAAGCCTTGATCTTCTAACTTGAGATAAATTTATGATTCATATAGTTGAGGACGACCAATTTTTTTTTACATCAAGCTTGTCATTATATTTTCTTATGAACCAAAATCGAGGATGACTCGTTTAATACAGAACCCTTCGACTTCTAGGTCAACGAGAGGGTCAATGTCAGATTTATCTCTTTGAATTAGTGTGACTGATTTTTAGCAGTTCTATTGTTTCCAGAGTTATTTTTAATAGATTTCGTTAGGTCAATTAACCGTGCAATAACTTCTTCTTTAGTTAATACGTGAAACAACTCATTAAGTGTTTTATTTCTACTTTCTTCATTAATTTCTTCAGATGCAAGTTCTGTGAACCTTTATGATGTATTGTTAAATATTTGCCTCTCCTTCCATGGATTAGGATAATCTTCTTGCTTTCTTTGTATTTTTTCAATATGAGCATTATCACCTCCAATTTTTGTGCCTTGTCTAGTAATAATTTGTAAATTTTTAGTAATAGCTGCATCATTTTTGGGAACACATGACAAGGAATAAACATTTCTTCTTTTATTAAGTGCATCAAGCATTATGAGGCATTGTTCTAAACTATTCTCCCCAATGCCAGATTTTGTACAGAATTTCAAGTATGTTTTGTCTTTCCATGGATAGTCAAGGCTTAGATGTTCCTTGATGTAACATACAAAACATCATGATTTACTACATCTAGGTGGTCGATATCCTTGGTTTTTATTTCTTCATCAATTGTTGTATCCACGCCGCTAGTTCTTGTTGTTATTTCATCGATCATTGTTGTGATCATCTCGACGATTGTCCTCTGAATTCCAGAGTGAAAGTAATACAGTTACCTTGATCTGGGTGTTATATCATCAATCGATTGGTAATTTGTCCACTTTGGTCTAGTCAGATCCATATGCTACAATCGTCTATAATTAGTCACATGTCACACTCAACTAATTATCTAATTGTTGGTCTAGTCGTCATTATCATGGGAACTACATCGATGGGGGTCAAACCCTATAGGATTGTAATACATAGGTTTTGTGGGGTTAACACCATCATGTGTGATAGGAATCGGCACCTCACCTTATTTCTCATCTGGTCAACTTTTCCTCGACTCAAGTAGGATATTTGGTTTCTCAACCATCTCACCCATTTTGTTTAAAAAAAAATTATGTGTGTTGGAAAGGAAATCTCCCTTAGTTGTTCATGTCATTTGCACCTCTTTTCTCTTTCTATATTTGGTATGTCTGTTATTTGTTTATGACTGGATGGGTATATACTTCGTCGGAGAGGACTTGACTTTTTTAAAGGATTCATTATTTTTCTTCTTTCATCGACCAACCTTTATACCTCTTTATTCATAACACATGGTCGACAATCCCCTCATTTCCGACCTGACTCTTACTGCTCGGCGGAAGTGGGTTTGACAATGGTCATCATTTGCTTAGAAATTATTCCCACTCTTTTTTTTTGCTTCCAATTTGAAGAGGCATGTGTTTGCAATGGTGGTGATGGCTTGACTATATGACCAACTCCATTCTTGATCAAAAATTTATATAACAATTTTGGTATAGTGCATAGGAATCCTTCGTGAAGGCCGGTATAAAATTTTCGCTCGACTTCTTCAAGAGATGATCTTTCTTCTATAGCTTGTTCTTCATAAAATTCGTCGCATACTTTCTTGAGCCACTCATTCAAATTTATTCTTCTGTCATTATAGAGCATGTGCATCAACATTCTTTCATTCTTCATCCAACCTGGGAATGAACAATGTCTAGGTACTTCTTTATTTCGTGGGGAATTGATTCAATAAATTGTTCATGTGCTTCGGTGAAGAATTTCTTCCTTGCTTGTGCAATTGTCATATTATTTCATCTTGCATAGTTCTAAATGTAATCCGTTACTTTCTTGTCCCACCACTCTCGAATTTCTCTTTTCAGTTATCATCTAATCATGCTCATCACATCATTCTGATTATGTACTACCAGCAATAGAATCAATGTTGTAGTCTAAGGGTTCATAGGGTTAGCAACATTACTGAATTATAACATAATCACAATCACATGATCATAACACATAAGATAAACAAGAGTAAGTGGGACAACAACAACTCAACATTGTCTTATAAGTGCAAGAATAATGTACATAAAATCAATGTTCGATGATGTCTATGGATCTGGATCACTAGCTTGTTTATACTTGTTGCATACATTTACTTAGTTACAAATAATGAGTTAATCGGCCAACCGACTGATTCAACCGAATCGACCATAGTCGGTTGGAGAGCTTAGTCGACCAATTGACTAGGCTCCTCCAACATGCATCAAGTGGTCGTGTTAGTTGGGGTCATGAACTGTTTCCCTAAATGAGTATTTTAACCACATACATTAATTTTGTATGGATGTATAATCTATTTGTGTGAATGGGTTCTGGACTCAGGATTTATGGCCAAAAGTATCCACATTTCTGAACTCATGAGTTATGGCCAAAAAGTCTCCACAAATCTAGACTTAGGAGTTATGGCCAAAATCCTCCACATTTCTGTGATTGGTCTCCAAAGGAAAAATTCTTTCTTATGACCATCTTGTTAAGAGAGGATTTGATGGCCCTTCCCGGTGCGTGCTTTGCAATAATTTAGAGGAAGTCCTAGAACACATGTTTAACTCCTTCTCCTATATTATTCTCTTTGGGACAAAGGCGCCCTCATATTTAGACAACATGATCACAATAGGGGTTGCATCAGAGAAACCGTATTGCTAGTTGGAGATCTCAAATTTTAAGCAATAATATCATCAATTGCACCCATAATCTCTTCCCTAGATTCCTACTCTAGAAAACTTAGAAAGAGAGGAACATACACATATTTCAAGACTCCACTCTCCTCCCTTAACAACTATGGAAGAAGATCCACTCTAACATTCGTGAAATGGTTCTCCGCAAGTCTTGGTCCACTAAATATTAGCAATGCAATCCTGAAGACACAACTATTCTCATGGCTTGGGATCTCATTTCCCATGATCCTTTGCCCCTTCTTTGATCTCCTTCATGTTTGGTTTCTATCCCTTCATTTTGGTTTCCTACAAATTCTGGTTTCATTAAGCTTAAGTTTGACTACGTGAGCAAAGGGGATCTTGGTCCTACGAGCTTCAAGGGTTAATCTTTAGAAACCACCTAGGGAAAATTCTTCGCATTTTCATGGGGCCATTAGGTCATCACAATAACAATGCAACAGAGCTATTCATCATGTTTCGATGCATCCATATTGCAAACCAAGAAGGATTCTCTCAACTCATTATCGAAGGTGACTCAAAGCTCATGATCCACATTATCTCGCACGTTCTCAATGGTTCTACCACTAGTAACATTGCTCCAAGATTGATATTGGTTTCCAACTTGGAAGCCCTCAAGGAAGCTCTGATACCAAACTTGATTTGAAAATCTTCAGGATCTTTTTAAACCATTAATTTGCATGTGAAATTTATATGTTACTTACTCATAAACATGCTTAAAAGATGAAAATTTTAATGGTTAAATCAATCACATAAGCAAATAAAAGAGATATGCAAACCATAAAATGAAGACAACAGCTCATAACGGAGTTCACCCCTCCTGAGCTACGTCTCCGGGCCACTTCCAATGGGAAGTTCGATCTTATGAAGTCTTCAAACGCTTACAAAATGAGTGTTCTGGAAACACTTTTGTTTTCTATCAGTCAAATGCAGAAAAAGACCGCACCATTGTGTTCCTCTCGAAATTTTGAGCAAAACAAGTATAAACTTGACCTATCTTGCCTGAGGTTTCCATTGGCACACAAAACGAGACAAGCAACTTCGACGTTGTACTAAACTAGTACTGACTATACCCCAGGTGGTTTCTTAACAAAAATGTGCCCATCATCCCTCAACATGTGAGAAGAGAATCCAATAAGATTGTAGATAAGTTGGCCACTGTGGGTATGGATATGCAAGCTCAGGACCTAAACAACGACTCGTCAAACATACATTCTCTCGAGCTTAAGGAAGAATGTTCGCCAATTAATCATCATGATCTTCTTCCCCATGTTGGGTGTGGTTCTGGACATGTCCACGTGCCCAACTCATGAATTTTCAATGAGGCAAAAAGAAAGGACAACCATCAAGAGGGCAGTTTGTTAGGTGTTTAAATGTGGTGGAAGTACTATGTCTATCGGTATCATTATTTGGTTTGAATTTCATAATTCGCTCACATGAAGAAGCAGATCTCTGACCAACCTCATGCCAAAGGAATTGGCCTCTTTTATGGCACTCATAGAGATTTTTCCCCTCACATATTCTTGTATGAGCCTGAATTATGTTATGGAACGGTTATTGATTAAGCTTCGCAAGTGTGTGGGTTTTCAACACAATTTTATTCTGGCCCTCCTGCATTCATCTTATTCTTGGTTTTCAATTTAGGCTTGACTTCTTGCTATGCGTACTCCTTGCATCTCTCAATATGTGTCCACCATCTCTGCTTCTACATCCCTCATGGTTCGCTCTAAGACCATAACTGGTCCTTGCTGCTCTAACATGCCTCGTGATACCAGGGAGAAAGATAAATCCAAATCCTTCTTCGAATAGTCGGTTGCCCCTTTGATCCAAGGCCAAATTCACGAAATGAAAACCCAGCTTCAAGAGTGTCACTATAATCCTAAGCCTAACAAGTTGGTAGATGAAATGGGTAAGACGGTGGAAAATATCAGTGGCACTCAAACCAAAGAGATCTGCTATACAAAATATTTGGGTTTATTTTGGCTTACCAAGGCACTTTTGGGACAAGAGATTGTAGACCGAGGAAAGGCGTTTTCATGAGCATTCACAAGGTCTCAGTATGCATGCTTGCATGGATCGTCTGGAAAATTGGATGCATCATTTCACTTAAGCCTTGATGGATTCGAATACAAAGGTTGATGCAAAGCTCACTTACCTGGCTCGGGAATTGACTGGAAAATCCTTGTGTTACACATCTACAAATTCGCATGCTACTTAGGAACCCTCCAGGTATTTTTCTCCCAAGGTCGAACGTGGAGAGTTGTCGGGTGTCCTACATGAAGCCCCAGGTAGTGAGCATTATGCTCCCTCTCATATCCATATTTTAGATGATGGTTAGTTTTAGTAAGAACGATAAATTATGGTTCAATGGTCTAGTTGGTCCCTTTTTGGTTAATACAGTGGCCATAACCCCTAGTGTGTGGGGGATTTTTGATAAACTCTCTCAACTCTTGGTCTTAGTATTCAGCCTGATAGCTTAGCTCTTGTCTCTTTTTGTCCAAGTGGTGGCTTCTTGTAGCTTGTTGTTGTCACATGGACTCTTTTGTCCTTTGTACATTTTTTTAGCTTTTAATAGAATTCAAACATATAAAAAAAAACTATAGCTCCTTCACACAAGCCAAATAATTTTCAATTATTTCAAAGACAATATCAAGAGAGATCAATTCTTCCTCAATCTCTATAAACTTTGCCAATTTTGTCAAATAGTCTCCAACTTCCTCTAGACTTCATTAGAATAGTCGATCTCGCTTGTATGAAATCGAATCTCTTTGGAGATGTAAGTCATTATAACTATTAGAACGTCATCCTTTTTCTCGTCAATAATAAACTTCCATTAATCATCCTCTTGATCTAGAATCTCAATCTTCGTAAACTGGCAATGTGTTTTACTCTTCAATAGTGTTTCCATGTCTTGTGCCCACATACTATAATGATGACCATTCAAAACAACAAGGTCTTTCTTGAAACTCATGATCACTCTGCAAATCTAAACCCCTCATTTAGTCTTAAAGTTGAAACCCCAAGACAATTTACAAAGAGAGATCCAACTCAACAAATGCACATGCAAGTGACAACCTCAAAAAGACTTGTAGACAACATACTAGGTCTCGTACCAATAGCTCTGAAACCGTTTTAGAGAATTTAGTGAATTAGGGAATTTGTAAATCAAGAGAGTTATACATTCCAAGCATATGTGTCTAAAGACACCATTACAATGTTGAAGCTAAGCAAAGCTCGACACACATAGAAACACAAAGAACTTCATAAAAACTTTTATGATAGATCAATCTAGAGGACCATCTATATATAGACCTAATTATAACTAACTCCCTTAAAGTGTGGAATGCATAGTCAACTAGGATTGGTTAAAGTGTGCATGAACTCCTTTTCTATCTCAATTTTAACACCAATCCATTGCTTTGACTGACCTAACTAACCAATCGATTAGTTAGTGGATCTTTCACTTGACTCTTCTAATCAATTCTCTAGCTACCTCCATAAAATCAAGAATGATAAACCTATTGTTTTAACACAAATGACATGTTAAAAGAACTCTACCTAAAACCCCTCTCATCTCATGCTTGATTGCCCTAAAGTGATTATTAAATATGCAAATCACAAAACATGTTACAATAAGATAAGAACAGGTAATTATTAGATATCCAAATCACAATAAGATAAGAAGAGGTGTGATTATTAGATATCCAAATCACAAAACATGTTACAATAAGATAAGGAGGAGGTGAAGAAAACAAGGTACTGCCAAAAACGTCATATATGGTGATTGTATCATTAAACATGCACTAAGGGTCAATATTGGGATGTAACATACCAAAGGATGCAGGATGCACTAAATGATTATGGTCAATTTGCGTACCTGCGTAATCTAAATATTTTATTTGAAGTTTTTCTAGTCACTCCCTATTATTTATTAGAAAGGTAGACAAAGCTTTTACTAGATTGACCTAAGTCCTATAAGAGAGTTAAATTGAGATGTCCCAATCAATTATTTTATTCGTCAATAATGCTTCTGACGACAGGTTGGTCTTCGCTCAACTTAATAGTATAAAAATTAAAATCCTCAAGAAAGAAAGATATTAACATTTATAAAGAAAGAAATTAACATTGCAAAAAGTTTAAACGTGAATGAAATCAAAAAATATTACTTTATAAGCAATATCATGGGAGCGATTAATTTATCAATCGGGGCTCGCGTAGATTAAGTTGACAAAATATTATAATAAAACCAATTAAGATTGATTAGATCATAGTTAACTTCTATGTTAAACAAAATTATTTATTTTAACAAAATGAAATTAGGATTACCAACAAAATGGCCAGATGGATAAAATTTGATTAAGCTCCTGTCTTAATGGATTTATTAAATGTTTTGCAATATATATTCTATAAACTGGAGTGGGAAATTCTGTTGTTTGCCTATTGGGAGAATTTTGAGCATAAAAATACTGTTTGCCAAATAGAACCATTCATAGCATGAAAAAATTAGGAAAAACTCAAATTGCAGTCCTTTGCACAATATTAATGTAAAAAATAATTATGATTCATGAAATTAATTTCGGTTAATTTCAGTTTACAATGCATTTGCATTCAACAAAATGCAGAGACAAAAATTTCTATTTATTCTGCCTCTTATTATTCGACATGAATAATAAGCATAGCAAGTTCAAATGGTTAATAAGCAATAGCTTTTCACTGGCAGGTGGTTGTCCACTGCGCTAAAACTGCAAAATAATAATACCCTATCTCACTCACATGAATGAAGCAAGAAATCCATATGATGGGTGGTTGTCCACTGCACTCAAAATTAATGGGACCATCGCCGATATGCTTTCTTGCAATTGTTTCCTCTTGCCAGTCAAGAAGAGCTTTCTGAGCCAGGTTGTTGTCCAGTTTGCTTGGAAGTGCTACTCTCTGTCACTTCTCTGCTTTTGAATCCCCTCGGGGGCTCCAGATCCGTTGGCCATGTTTGCTTCAGATTGAAAATCGTTGGGAGCAGCGACTGTATTATCTGTGTGAGCAAACGAGAAGAAATTAAGTTTGGATCTCTCAAGATAGGCCTGCATTTCAGGTGTCACTGTGGGCTGTTGAGGCATCATATTGCCTGTACATGCTGAAATAGCAATGTTGCTACTGCCTGCACATGGTCCAACTGCAATATTGCCGGTACTCGAGGCATCCACAAACACATGATTCTCTGTTGCCATGGTATTTGGTTGTACCCCTAATTTGGGTGGATTATACAATGGATTCACACATTTGCCATAATGCTCTGGTCTAAAATCCAATGGCAAGCCTACACCAAGTTTCATGGGTTCTGCTACTTTTGGAGGCAAAGTTTGTGGAGGTGGGAATACACTGACTATTCCATATTTGATGTAGTCTTCGATAGCACGGTCAAAAACGTTAGGTATGAGAGGGATTTGCCCTCTCATACCTCTTGACTTCCTTTTCGAACACTCTGACCTCATTTTTGATGACGGAAGATTTAATCTTTCTTCCACTGCCGCCTTATCTTGTTTATCCGACAGAAAGGAGACAGACAAAACTTGCTGTGTATTCTCTGTTATTGGCTGCAGCACGTGTTGGGAACCAGCAAAATGTTTTACATGTTCTGATCCTGCTGAAGCCACTGTATGTGAAGATGAATTTAAGATTTTGCCCTGTGTTGTGTAATTTTCTGCAGCAGATCTCTCGAAGCAATTAGACTGTGCTTCTAGCTTCCTTTGTGCTTTTTTCACATATTTTCGACGCTTTACAACAGGAATATATGCAGGCATATTATTGACTATATTGCTTGATTCCGTTAAATTCTCACTACTCGGAGCTCTCTGCAGAGTAAAATCTCCTCCTCCTGCATCTGTGATAGTGCTAGGTTTTGAGGTTTGACTGCTTACTTGAACCGTAGTTACTCTTTCTTCAATTGCCACCTTATCTTGTAGATCTGCCTGAAAAGGAACAGCTGGAACAAATTGTGTATTCTGTGCTATTGGCTTCAGCGCGTGTTGGGAACCGGCAAAATGTTTTACAGGCTCTGATCCTCTTGAAGCCACAGCTTGCGAAGATGGATTAAAGACATTGCCCTGTCTTGTGCAATTTTCTGCAGCACATGCTTCGGTTTGATTGCAATGAGACTCTGTTTCTCGCTTCCTCTGTGGCACGTATTCGGAACCAGCAAAGTGTTTTACAAGCTCTGGTCCTCTTGAAGCCACAGCTTGTGAAGATGGGTTTAAGACATTGCCCTGTGTTGGGCGAGTTGCTGCGGCACATGTCTCTGTTCGCATGCAATGAGGCTCTACGTCTAGCTTTCTCTGTGCTATTGCTTCCTTTGTTTTTTTCATAAATTTGCGACGCTTTGCAACAGGAATATATGCAGGCTTATTATTGATAAAATTGCCGGATTCCGTTAATTTGCCACATCTTAGAATTTTCTGCAGCATAGAATCTCCTTCTCCCGGTGTAACTGTCATAGTGATTGCTTTTGAGGTTTGACTGCTTCCTTGAACAGTATTTAATATTTCTTCCATTGCCACCTTATCTTGTTGATCTCCCAGGAAAGCGACAGTTGGAACAGGCAAAAGTTGCTGTGTGTTGTGCGCTATTGGCTTCAGCACGTGCTGGGAACCAGCAAAATGTTTTACGGGCTCCAATCCTCTTGAAACCACAGGTTGTGAAGATGGATTTAATACATTTCCCTGTGCTGTATAATTTTCTGCAGCACATGTCTCGGTTTGCATGCAATGTGACTGTGCTTCTAGCTTCCTTTGTGCTATTACCTCTGCCTTTTTCACATATTTGCGACGCTTTCCAACAGGAATATATGCAGGCTTATTATCAGCTATATTGCTGGATTCCATTAATTTGCCACTTGTCAGAGTTCTCTGCAGAATAGAATCTCTTTCTCCCAGTGCATCTGTCATAGTGACTGGTTTTGAGGCCTGACTGCTTACTTGAATCAGTTTGCATCGTATAATTTTGTTCCCTATATGAGTTTCTCTTTCTCTACTCTCGAAAGTAGAATTCATATTTTCTCCAGGAACAGTAGCTTGGTTGTCTGTGGGAACCAGCCTAGACTCTGCACACCTTTTTCTTTTACAACGTTGTCCCTGTACAACCTCCGGAGCAGTGTCCAGATTTCTTCTTAAGGCATCAGTTTGAAGAAGGGCGAGGCTAATTGGTGGAAAGGTGTTACCGTCTGCTTGGACCTGCTTACCTTTTACATTCTTAATTTGATGTTGGCCTGCGTTCATGATCAAGACATCATTATTCTGGCTACATCCGACATGATTTTTGTTGATGACTCTATTCTCCAGAGTGGCATTGAGATTTTCTCTGAGACCTGTAGCTTGGTTGTCTGTGGGAGCCCTGCCAACCTCTGTACCCACTTTTCCATTATAATTCTGTCCATCTGCAATCTCCAGACCAGTGTTTCTTTCTGTTTGGACCTGCTTAGCCTTCACATTCTTCATATGATGTTGGTATGCATTCATTGGCAAGACAGCGTTATTCTGGCGATATCCAACTTGCTTTTTGTTTGTGACTCTATTCTCCAATGTAGTATGCAGATTTTCTCCAAGTGAAATAACTTCGCTGTCTGCAAGAGCCTGGCTAGCTTCTGTACCCGTTTTTCTTTTATAATTCTGTCCATCTACCATCTCCAGACCAGTGTCCAGGCTTCGGCTCAAAGCATCAGCTTGAAGAATGGTAAGGGAAATTGGTGGAAAGGTGTTTCTGTCTGCTTGAATCTGCTCAATCCTTATATTCTTTATATGGTATTGGTCTGTGTTCATGAATAAGACAGCATTATTCTGACTATATCCGGCATGCTTTTTGTTTGCGAATACATTCTCCGTAGTGCCATTCATATTTTCCCCAAGTGCAGGAGCTTGGTTGCCTGTGGGAGCCTGGCTACCCTCTCTACTACTTTTTCTATTACAAATCTGTCCATCTGCAATCTCCAGACCAGAGTCCAAATTTCTTCTCGAAACATCAGTTTGAAGAAGGGGAAGGCTAATTTGAGGAAAGGTGTTGCTGCCTTCTTGGACCTGCTTAGCTTTCATATTCTTTATATGATGTTGGTGTTTGTTAATGAGCAAGACAGTATTATTCTGGCCATATCCAACTTGCTTTTTCTTTGCAACTCTACTCTCCAAAGGAGTATGCAGATTCTCAGCATGAACAGTGACTTGGCTATCTCTGGGAGCCGGGCTAGCCTCTGTACCCTGTTCTCTTTTGTAATTCTGTCCATCTGCAATCTCCAGACCAGTGTTCAGATTTCGGATCAAAGCATCAGTTTGAAGAAGAGGAAGACTAATTGGTGGAAAGTTGTTGTTGCCTTTTTGGACCTGCTTAGCTTTCACACTTTCGTCTGTGTTGATGGGCAAGACAGCATTATTCTGGCCATATTCAACTTGCTTTTTGTTTCCAATTCTCCTCTCCAAAGTAGTATGCAGATTTTCACCAAGAACAGTCACTTGTTTACCTGTGGGCACCTGGCCAGCCTCTGTACTCTGTCTTCTTTTATAATTCTGTCCATCTGCTAACTCCAGACCAGTGATCAGATTTTGGCTCAAACCATCAGTTTGAAGAAGAGGAAGGCTAATTGATGGAAAGGTGTTACTATCTGCTTGCATCTGTCTAACGTTCACATTCTTTATAAGATGTTGGTCTGCATTCATGAGGAAGACAGCATTATTTTGGCCATATCTGACTTGCTTCTTGTTAGCAACACAGTTTTCAGAATCCATAACATCAACTGGGATTTGATTTGCTGACCGGGACTCTTTAGTATCAGAGCCTCTAACTGTCTCATTTGTTGAAGTTTTAGAAGCTCGACTGGGATAGTGACTTCGAATTCTTCTCTGAATGTATGACTGGAGATCAAACTTGCCCTGATCAAAGAACTCTTGAGATAGTGTCGTCTCAGTGTCCAACTTGCTTCCTGCAAAACAGATTGTTGAGAAATTTAGTTGCATTACATGTACTTATCTGAAATTACTATATCTTACATAGGTTTAAAAGAACAAATCTGACCCTGTCCAGTTAAGTACTATTTTCTCTCCATTTTACCTAGAGCAAAACTTAAAATGACTGGTGATCTTAATGGCTGACATGAATTCCTGCACATGGTGGCCTCAGCAGTTTGTTCTGCAGTCAAACTTGAAGGACCCTTTAAAGCGAAATATGATAGAATTCCACCCGAAGGAGTTTCAAAGATGCTGCCATTTGATAAATGTTTTGCTCTATTCTCGACAGGAAAATCTGCATAGCCATTCATGATTAAATAAATTGGACACAAACAACAAAACATGAAATCTCCAAAACATACTATAGAACTTTATCAAAAGCTACTCTTAGAATCAAAATTTTCTGAATACTTACTTATCACAGGGATGCCAGTCAAAATTGATGTTGACTGTGGTCCAGAAATACCTGATGCTGGAAAACTACCAATAGTTGGAGGTTGTGCCATATGCATGACTGGTTTGCGTGTACCCTGAGGACAATCAAATAATATAAGAGCCACTTTACAGTGATAAATTGAACAAAATTAAATATTCTTACAACTTAATTGGATTAAGAACTTGGGGTTCTAGCCTATGCGATTTCAATGAAGGGGAAAGTTTACATACAATCTTCATATTTCCTCACTGAACCTAACAGAATTCTTTCTAGTGTAGTGTAAAGCTGCAACACTAGATCAAAGTTAACAAAACCTATCCTCATTTATATGTGAGTGGAAATTGGCCCTTGTTCATCTGACTAGATTATCCAAGCCAAAGAATTTCCAGAGCAAGAAGTCTGGACAGATTGCATTGCTTTAATTTTATCGGTGGAAAGCGGCCCTCATTCATCTCATTAGATTATCCAAACCAAAGAGTTTTCCAGAGCAAGAACTCTGGAGGGATGCCAGTGCTTACCTGATTATCTTTTGCCTGTCCAGCAGTTTCTTTTGTACTTTCAAACGTGAAGCCTTTGCCCATAGACCTCATCATTGGGTTAAGTAAAGGATTCCCCTCTTTCATTGTTGACTGTTGTAAACTTTCTTGTGGATTATATCGAGCAACCAATGCCGCATCCATTCTTTGTCCCTTTGAACTGCCATCAATTTGGGGCAACTCAGTAGTTTTTGCATTTGAACTCTTTGGAGCTAAAATGGGTTGGGCCACTGTTTGAGTGTGGACAAAACCCTGTGCTGGATTTGTTTGGACTGGGCTAAAACTCGTCCCTACGACTGTTTGGGTGTCTTTGCAAGAACCAACAGGCACAGATACATCTGGGCCACTGTTAGAAGCATGTACATTCCGAGATCTAACATTGTAAAGTGCAGCATTTAAAGCAGCATTAGTCTGCTCAATAAGTGATAGCTGATCATGAGAAGATTTCATGAGCTTTTTTAAGCGGTGGATTGATTTCCTGATGCTTGTATTTTTCCTTTGGAAAGGATGGAAGCCATTGACATTCCGGGTTTTCATCATGGAAGGATCAACAAGGCCGCCTTCATGATTGCCCTGCTCAGTATTACTATTTATGCCTTTGTCCAGATCAGCCTTCTGACCGTTCTTACAAGCATGATGATCTGCACTTAAAATAATAGCTTTCCCAGTCTGATAAATCACCTCTGCTTCCTTCGCTGCTGGTCCTGACATCTCCAGTTGTTCAGGCATAGCAGGCTCTTGTACTTCAGGCATAGCAGGCTCTTGTACTTGAATGGTTTCTGGACTATCTTCTACAAGCAGATGCACTTGGCCATCTATTGAGGAATACGGAGTCGAAATATATCTCGTGGTGTTTCTCCCTTTAACTAACTCCTTCAAAGAATCATTTTCATGCAGTTGAATTGGATCCCTCGACTGTAGTGATTTTTCTGTGACAACTTTGCTGATATCTTGAGGTTCTGAATTTTTACTCTGCAGAATAGAAACCCTGGGACATTCACCTTTTTCAAGATTGCAAGAGTTTGGTGCATGACGTTCATATTGATTTTTGGCCATGAAGCTTGCCAAATCATTTAGTACATCATCATCTTGATCTATAAGCAATTCTCTTTCTGTTCCATTCTCAGGTAACTGCTTTCCTGAAGCCTTTGAGAGCATTTCCTCGCTAGACCTCTGAGGCTTCTTTGAGCTTAAGTGCCTTTTGACTGTTCTTCTTGCCTCCTACATCAATCACAACAAAAGACGGTTCTAAAGTCTAAACTTGAAGTATCCTAGTACAGCCTTCTAATCTTATAATACAATAATAGTACAACATTCTGCATGCATTTACTTAAAAGTTAAAAGGGTAACCATAATCAAAACCTTGTACAGTCGAATCAAGGTACATCCCAAGGAACTTATGTTAGCACATGCCTCCCATAAAAGAAAGACAAGAGAACAGTGATCACTAAAAGGATTGTATCTCATAAGATGCATGCCTTTCAAAAACTCGAAAGAAAGAGAAAGACAGGGTATCTTACGTTTGATTCATGAAAAGAATTAGCTTATAATAATTAAGTTTTCCCAGCAATTGTACAAGCAATTCTGTCTCCAAGGATCATATGTTCTAAATATGGAGGGAGAAACATAGAACCATCTTAAGAATAGGTTCAACTCTGTCCATAGCTATTGTATGTGAGACACTAAAAACATGCCATAAACCAACCAGTACAGTAGCATTCTATTCGAGCAGAGTTGGGGACCAGACTCTTATGTAATTTGTGAAGAGGAGTCACAACATTCAATTGCAGCTTAAGAGAATTAGATGAATCTGTATTAGACCCTTATGTAGTTTGCAAGAGCGCCCTCAAGATTTCAATTAGTTCCTATGAGATGACAAATATGTTCAGTAACTAATGCAGTGACATGTTTGAGAAACATGCATCTGAAGCAGAAAGGGTCAGAAAGATTTCATATCTCAAGGCAAGCTCAATCTCTGATTCTCTATGGATCCACATCATTTAGGAAATGGCACATCTGCCAAGGACTTAAACAGATGGTTATATGTTAAAGAAAAAAATGTAATGTAAGATGGCTTGAAATTAGAATTGGGACTGGAAATAATTACCATCAACACAGTATTCATCAGTAGTTATCATTTTCAGAATTTAAATGACATTAAGGCATTTCTGCTAGAAGAGTACAGAGAATAGAACTGGCCAATTTAACAGAGTTGTTCCGGCCTGTGATGAAATGTAATTGGATGAGATAGATCAGATCAACCAATACCTTTCTAGCAATACGTATCATCTTAATATATTAGTAATTTTGAACCCCCAAAAATAATATGACTTTGTTATCAGTTTATCTTAACTTCCAGTGGTAGAGCCGAACAATGCTGTATACACGTCATCAGTCAGGTATCTTTTAGCATATTAAAACTGATTTTAGGAGGAAAGGAAAAACAAATAAAGATGAAAATTCAAGAATCTTGACAAGATAACAAGGAAGATGCGTATGAGATAAAAAAAAGATAGTCTGTAACTAAT
Source organism: Pseudotsuga menziesii (assembly GCA_001517045.1). Taxonomy (NCBI): domain Eukaryota; kingdom Viridiplantae; phylum Streptophyta; class Pinopsida; order Pinales; family Pinaceae; genus Pseudotsuga; species Pseudotsuga menziesii. The sequence continues at coordinate 478,352 of LPNX010046055.1, forward strand.
GCAGTCAAATGCTTCAGTAACATGCTTCTGAAGCAAAAAGGACCAGAAAGACTTATTATTTCAAGGTAAGCTCAATCTCTACGGATCCACACAATTTGGGAAAAATGATAAATCTGCCAAATCCCAGCAAAGGCGCAGATTCATCTTAAAGAAAAAGACAGAATTTAAGATGGCTTCAAATTAGAACTGGGAGTTGAAGAAATCATTTACCACCAACACAGAAATATACATCAATAGTTACTATTTACAGAAATTAAATGACACGAGGCATTTCCTCTAGAAGAGCATGCAGAGAATAAAACTGACTAGTTAACAGAGTTGTTCTGGTCTGTAATTGAATAACCTAGATCAGGTTCTAACACTACATATTTAGCAATATAAATGCATCCTCTTAGAATATTAATAACCTTGAACCCCAAAAAATTGTGTACATGTGCTAGCAGTTTCACTTTTTAAATTCGAGTAATCGAGCCTCATAATTCTGTAGACACATCATAAGTCATGTATCTCGTAACTTGTTAAAAACGCTTTCAGGAAGAAAAGAAAAAACAAAGCAAGCTCAAAATCCAGGATTTTTGAAAAGCTAACATGATGAGGTGTACCTCCGCAGACTTTGCCGATGCTGAACATTGATATGAAACATCCAAGCATTGTGGCTTTCTCTTAATTTTTGCAGACCCTAAATCTGGTTTGTCTTGAACTCCAGAACTATACTTTGAATTCCCTTTGAATTTTTTTAATCTGTATGCTGCAGCTTTGGAGGCTCCCCATGTTCGTATTATATCCTTATTTGATGTGCCGATTATTGCTTTTCTTGACATGTTTTCAACCTTACAATTCCAGTTTACCTCATTGCATTCAAGTTGCTCAGATGGGGTAACAGCAATGAGATCTGATATCAAGCGCTTCTTCAGTGTCTTCCCTTTACCCTTTTGCCTTTTAGCCCTGTGATTCTTAATGTTGGTCAGGATCCCATCTTTTTCCCCCATAGTTGATACTTGGGTAATCCAATCTTCCTTATGAGCATCATCTACAATGGATGATCCCACAGTTGTATTGTTTCCAGGTGCCTCATCTATGGATTTCTCCTTTTCGTTCTGTGCATTTGCCTGATGATTTTGGGCATTACAGTCTTCCTTATAATCTTCATCTGCAATGGATGGTGGAAATGTGTTGGCCCATGGTGTGTCAGTTATGGATTTCTCCTTTTCCTTCTCTACACTTACCAGACTATCTTCACTAATACAATCTTCCTTATAACCCCCATCTGCAGTGGACGACGTCAAAGTATTGTTTCCTGGAGTCTCCATAATGGATGTCTCCTTTTCCCTCTCTGCACTTATCTGATGATCATTCTCAATGAAGATCTTTTCAACTGGGTTACAAAGAGATACTGAATTCACGGCCCCAGAAATATGTGGAAGGTTCTCTGACTTGGTAAAACCTGACATATCTGATTCAGCTTCCACATGACTCCCTGTAGCATTAGCAAACATTTGATCCTTGTTATCTGTGCAAAGGGTTTGGGATGCATTGATATTTACTTCAGAATCTGTTGGCCACAAAGTTACGTTACAGGCAATAGTCTCATTGACAGAATGCAAACGATCATCCTCTGATATATTCTTTGATGTCAAGTGCTCCGCTGGGCTATTTTGTTCAACATCATCTCCATTATGAACATCTTTATCATTTTTAAAACTGGATTCCCCTGAACTTATATCTGTTGGCGTCGACTGTTCTGCATTAAGGAGCGTTTCTTCCTGTAAGGTATCAGGGGGCATTGGAACCAAATAAGGGCCCAAAAGTGTACATTCATTTTTAAGTGCCTTAGGGAACAAATTTGCTTCGTATTTTATGGGTGGTGTGTCATGTATTGAATCATCTGGCTCCACTGTGCTACTTGCTGCAACATCATCTCCATTATGACATATTTCCTTGTCATTTTCAAAACTAGATTCACCTGAACCTAAGTCTAATGGCATTCTCTGTTCTGCCTTAAGGCCTGCTTCTTCTGCCGGTGAGGTATCAAGGGACATTGTGATCAAACTAGGATTCTGCATATTGCCTAAAAATGCATAATCATCTTTGGCTGGTTTAGCTAACGATTCTGAATTTTCGATTGCGCATGGTTCATCATGTATTGAATCATCTGTCGGCTGTTCAGAAACCTTCTTTTTATAGGAGCTATCTGAACGAAGGCAATCTTCGACACATTCTGAGCATTCCCAATATCTGCATCTAGGAACTTTTAGTGGTGGAAGCAAAGCATCTGGGCTTTCCTCCAGTCTCCTCTTCATCAAATGTGGAGGAAAAGGCCAGCATTTATTGACATCCATTTCTCGAATGCTTCCAACATAGCCTCTGAAAAAGATAAAAGTAATATGCAGTCAGAAATCTGAGAGATATATCCAGAAACAACAAAATTTACGAATGCTGTCAACCACAGAGAACAATGCAGATTCCAAATAATAAACAAAATATCTATTCAATTTAAAATGGGAACCAAACAAGCTTTCACATGCACTCTTTAACACACCACACAGGCCATTGAAGACAGAAGGAAATATTATGGAGACCATTCCATGAGAACTTCCCTATATCGAAAACGACCCTGAAAGCTTGTATTGACTTTTCTTAGTACCCTTAATAACCTGTTTCAACCTCCAGACGAGAGCTATAATTCATCATGTCAGGGAAGAAGAAGGAAAACACCAAATGAAATTCTGGATCTGGCCTTCAGGATAGAAATAAAAGAAGGATCTAACAAAACATCAAGGCACATAAATTACCTGATTTAAGTCAATCGGGTAACCTAATTGATATGTTGATAAGGCCATCCACGTACTTCCAAGTTCCAGGGTTATATTTGGTCTTAAAGCATGATTGCCCCAATGTAGGTGGTGTTTCTTTTCCCTTTTTTCACACTAAAAAACATATGAATGTAAACGAAACCTTGAATTCGCTAAAGCAAGTGACAATGAATTTGGTTACTACAAGGATATAAATTTAGCTAAATTGGATAATACTATGACTCCATGAGAATGGAAGTCGTGCACCAGTGGACTCAAAGTGAAAGCCAGACCCAAAATGGTGACCCCGTTCCAAAAGCAAGGGCCGAAAAGGGTAAAATGGGTAGAGTTATTAAGAGCGAACTCGGTGAATGTTTCAAGTTATAAGGATTCCAAATGGAAAACGTTTCGGTCGCATCCGCCGCTATGGTGCCTGTGTAGAAGAGAAATAGAATAGAATAGAGCATTTTTATTTAGGGAGACTGGAATTTCCAACCTCCTCTCAGCATAAGGATCCTAACATAAAGCAGCTTTCAAACAAGATACTAAAAAGTTTAACAATTTCTACAGGTATTGACGAAGCCTGAAATAAATCACATGTATGCATTTCATTCTTACCGCATGGAAAATGCATTGCAAGTGGAACTGCTAGCTTGAATTTCCCGCGGCTGAGCAATATCTCGTCGCCCAGTTTGACTGCGAACCCCGCACCGAAGCTGACTTGACGAATATTCTCCCATTAGCCCGTTGGGCGCTAGAGTGTGACTCAGCGATAACTGCTGTCTACATTGAATTTCTGTCTGTGCCCTCGACTGCTCCACTCCCATATCCTCCTCCAATATACTTTGCCTGTATAGATCCGGCACTGGGATAGAAGCCATTATTGTCAATATCCACTTTCAAAAATATCCAAAATCCCTCATATCAAACATGGATTCCCGGATAGAATGATATATTCACGATTCCCAATATCCCTTCGTTACAATAAAAACCTGGCGTGATCACTTTGGCCAAAAAACGAACAGGAATTCACCTCGTTGCGGCCAATTTAATTTCAATTCGAACAAATTAATAAATATCTGAAAACACTAATAAGAAAGTAAGCTCCCAATATAAGGCATGAGCTGCCCTCGCAGCCACAACAGTTCGATTCCTGGAAACGCAATATGGATAACAACAGATAACGTATATATTTGAAGAACCCAGAAACCCTCCGCAGAACACAACAGCTCGGTCGGCGCTGCTAGAGAACAAAATTATAACGTTATCGAGAAACCCATTACACCACGAGAGCCAAGCTCAATCTACGCGCATAGATTATCACTACTTCCTTCGATCGACCAAAATAAAGCCATAAGAAATCGGTATTCACAGATTTCTTCTTAGAGATTTCTCCATGCTAACCTTGGAAATCTGCGGGCACGGGTCGAAATTTTAAATGGGGTTAAGAAAAAAGAAAATCATCCATATGCTGAACCATTAAGCCAAAAAAGCTCCCCAAAAATAGAACACAGAAGAATCGAATACAGCCGCACCTGCAAGGATCCGTTTGAATATCGTATAGCTGACCCACATACGATAGTCGAACCCCGACCTGGCCATTCGAAACCCTGAAAACCCTAAGCTGGGGACAATGATATGCCTCCAACGTATACTTGTAGGAAAGCTCAGAATAAAATAATGAACGGTAGAAAAACTACGCTGGATTTAGGCTTTCCTCCGATATTTTTGTTGATGATTTCAAATTTTGTTCAGCGGGGAGTTTACTTATTCTGTCACTCATCGAATACCGGAAAGACACGTGGCAGTAGAAAAAAAGTATCTTATTTGCTTCGACTATGGCAAGCCGTTGTTGGGCTCTTAAACGGTCACATTTTGATAAAAGCAGAGAGAAATCCCATGGGCTTAATTCTCGGCCATTATTATTTTTTAATTAATAAATGTTCACATCGAATCGAATTTAGTGGTCGCCATCGTCATTTTGGGATTTGTAGACACGATCCGTTGCATTTCATAATTGTTTATTTTTATTATTCTTGGTGTTTTTAAAATTTCATTGCCGGTTTTTGAGAATGGATTCATATTGTTATGAAAGAAGTTTGTACCAGCTTGTTTATTAATGGTTGATTAGTGTGTATAATTGAAATTAGATCAGCATAGATTCAAATCTTAGGCTTTATCAAAGGTCCAGAGCAATTAAATCTTTGGAGGTGCGAATCTCTTCTTAAGTTTATCAGCTTTGGTGTGATTCAGACCAAAAGACACATTTTTTTATTTAAGGTCGACATATAATATTTTTATTTTAATAATTAATACTATTTATGGCCAACATAATGTTTTATATTATTTTTTATTTTGTTAGGAAAGAATATTACAACATCTCCCCCATACATGGTTTTAAAACCATGTGCAAGGCACTCCTAAGACCATGGGTTGTTTAGGAGCCCTTGCACATGGTCTTAAAACCATCTGCAAGGCACTCCTAAAACCATGGGTTGTTTAGGACGCCTTGCACATGGTCTTAAAACCATTTGCAACGACCTCCTAAACCATGTACAAAAACACCATTGGTTGTTTAAAAGGCCTTGCACATGGTTTTAAAACCATTTGCAAGGCCTTTCTAAACCATGTACAATAAAACCATGGGTTGTTTGTTTAGGAAGCCTTGCACGTGGTTTTAAAACCATGTACACGACCAACATTGTTTTGGGGGATAATTCAATTTTTTATTTTTTATTATTTTGTTAAGTAGGAACATTACAACATCTCCCCCATATAGTGTTGTTTTTCTGACCGACATTTTTTTTGGGCCGATAATTAAATTTTTTATTTTATATTTTTTTTTAGGTAGTAACATTACAACTTCTTCCCCATATTAGGTTGTTTTTGTGGTTGACATTTATTTTGGAGGATAATTAAAAAAATTATTTGTATGAGGAACGTTACATAACGGTACAATATCTCCCCCATACTGAGCTATAGACCGTCTCTCTCTCTCGGCTAAATAATAAAAAGTTGGATTGGATTTTTAAGGAGGTTGAAGATGCATGGAAACCTTTAGATTAAAAAGCATTCATTTTGTAAGAGTAAAAAAAATGGTGCTCATAATCATATTCATAATAGCATGAGGTAATTAAAGGGATGTGATTTCATTCCCCTTTTCTAATGATCATATTAAGTTTATGAAGTTTTGTTGAAAAGTGAACTTTCATTGTGAGTTTTGAAAGCTGCATACTTTCATTATGAATCTATAAAGGATGTTTCTAGCTATTGATTCACAATGGCATCGAAGATATTTTTTTTCCAAGGGAAAAATCATATATTTGTTATTTCAAGTAATGAAATCAAAATATGCAATTAATAAGCTTGTAGAATTGGATTCTTAGACAACTGTAGACCTCCTTTCATACTTTATCTATTCTAGATTCAAGACCATTATATAATATTTTAACATTCTCTTACGAACAACAAACTGTTACTTCCACACCTTTAAAAATTTTAGCTAACAGTCTCAACACTCACCAAAATCTCCACAAACAAAGATTTTGTACCAAATTACAAAAAGAGGAAAAGAGTATATCATGACTTTGATCCCCTCTTGGTATTGAAAAACCTAGATCAGTCTCTCCTGTAAATCCAATACCTCTTTGGAAAGAGCATCAATTTGACTATCAAACTCCCTATAGGTATGGTTAACAGTCAAACCCACAAACTCCAAGCCCACTTCCCAAATACAATGTAGAAATGGTTGTGACACGATTTAATTAAACACTTAACAATTCCCATTATACCATTCGACTACAAATGTAAAGTATCCCCATGCCTTACAAGTTCGTATCCTTTTATCAAGAGCAAACTTTAATAAAATCCATAAGGAAAATACTTCAACTCTTGAATTAGTGCTGTGTTCTGCATTGAATTTTAATGAAAAATGTTAGAAGTAGTGAGATAAAGAATGACACCAATCCCATTAACTTCCAACGATGCTTGATTAGCTCCATTAGAAAATCCCCATAGCTCATTCTGGTAAATGGAATGAGCTATTAACCGACAATCTGGCTTTCGAGCCCTGAGCTTGAAACCTTCTTTAAATAAAGTTGAAATCTTGGTTGCAACAAATGTATGATCACATCTTGCTCCATCAAAAAGAAGTTGATTTCTTATCAACCATATACCCCACACCGTGTAACAAGGGAGAGATTGAGATTGATTATGGATTGGATCCTCCAACCAAGCTTTAAAGCATTAAGGTAATGATTCTTTATACTGGTTTTTTAGACAATTTTAAAAAACCTGGACATCTCTCCAAATCAAGATTGCATAAGAACTAAAAATGGAGAGATGATTTATTGATTCATCTTGACACTTGCAAAGAGAGCGTATATTTGGACCATGCCATGAGCGCTTCTGACCATTATCCTAGGTCAAAATCTTATTTGAAAGTGCAAACCAACAAAAAAAAAAAATTAATGGACAATTAAGCTTCCATATCCTCATCCACCACCATTTACTCTCGTCCAGCTTATTCGAAGGAAAGTTTTCAATATGTGTGAAGTTGGGCTATTTGTCGAACGTTGATCAGTGGATGATTAAAATTAAATTCCAATGAGTTGAAATGAGTGTCTTAAAATATTGGCGATGTATGAACACTTAAAAACTCAAAAACATTGGCTTGGGTGTGTGAGAGTAACACAAATTATGCACATGCTAGTGTTGATGATAACCTAAGGTTACTAAGTTGAGATGGTTCCTTTCTCCTAGATATAAAGCTTTGTCTCTCCATCTAGATTATCATATGGAGGAGTGCAGATCTCAACCAAGGAGAGTAATATTAAGTTCATGAAATTTTGAATCAAAATGAACATTCATTGTAAGTTTTGGGAGATTTAAACCTTCATTGTGAGTTATCACAACTTTAAACTTTCATTTTGAGCATTTTGGAGCTTTTAAATGATGTTTAAAGCTATCGATTCATAATGGAATTGCGAATATTATTTGAATAATGTTTGTGAATAGGTTGTGAAGCTAGGTTGTTAGTTAAATATCAACTAGTGAGTGATTGAAATTAGATTCAAAACGTTGTCTTTGGTGATTCAGAATATTGGTGTTGTGTGGACACTTACTGTTAATGTTAGGTATAATACCCCGAATTTTGATTTGATGGTTGAATAACATTAAGGAGTATCTTGTGTTTATTTTCTTATTATCTAGTCCAAACTTAACTTGATTGAGAAAACTATATTGTGGATGAACCTACCTATATGCAACAATTATGTTTTAAGTTTATTGTTTATCTTAGTATTGGTGACAGTTGTGTGATTTCTTCCACCATGCAAAACTAAATAGAATGATAGGGTATGTGTACATACTAGTTTACATCATGATTAAACAAATAAATGGATTCCTTGCACATGACGAATAGATTAGCTTGTTTACATTGATTGAGAGTTGATAAATTGGTAATTACTTGGAAACATTGCAATATTATGCATGATATTATGCTTGGATGAGGCTACACTACATGTTACATTCACTAAGTGATAGCCATATACTAGTAATAATAAATTTATTGTGATGTCATGGACATCAAAAGAGAAAAGGGTAAGGTATGAGGCATAATAGGCATTAATTAGTGGATTAATTGTTGGTTCAATACATTGCTATGATATATAAGCTAGTGCAAGTTTATGTAGGAAACCATGTTTCCCAAACAGGTTATTCAGTGACGCAATCTAAGAACAATGATAGCAACACAACGTGATTATTGCTAGTTCCATTAGGAGTGGTGAAGGTATAAATTCCCACTATTTATGTGGGAGAGTTGATTTAAGCCACTCTCGCTAAGTTGTGTGATGGTAACTTCTAGCTTCTTACAGGGAAGTTAGGTTGATTTAGTCAACAATTTTGCTTATAAGTTATATCTAGGGCTAGTTCAATATAGTTGACAATCTTAAGGATGTTGCAATAGAGGAACATATAGGAAATGGAAAATGGAAGTAGGTTGGGAAGGAAGGATAATCCAAATTAGTAAGAATATTGTTAGGGATTTGAGATTCCACTTTAACCTTTTACTTTGCTCCTTTAACATTACTCATTAAGGGTAAACCTAAGTATAATGTTCAATTGGTATTGGTGTAATGTGACTTAGTTAGAAAGATTGTCTATTGTTGTGTTTATTAGATTATTGTCATGCATGTCTGATTATGTTCATTCGAGAATTGTGCATTAGAGGTGGTGATGGTTATCTATAGTAAATGCACAAGCTTTGTGTACATTGGCCACACATACATACCGTGCATGGGTACACCAATACCACTTAAATTATATGAGTGGTTAAAATGTTATTATATTTAATGGTTGATGCATAATGGGTTTAGTAAGGTTTAAAATACATTATTATAATTATCCTAAATCATTTGTATTAATTAGCATTACTTAGCATTTATTTTAACTACATTTCATTTAATTCAATTAACTCACTTTTGGTATACATAACTTCTCATTTGCATGTCATTTTAGAAATTGATTCAATTAATGTTTAGCAAAGATAAATTGGCATGAATGGTATTTTACTTGCTCCGAGGATATTTATGATAGGTAGATATTTTATTATTAATTTAGATCTATGAGATATGAATTGAATTAATGAGAAAACTTGCATGAAGGGTATTTGACTTGCTCCAAGGATATTTATGATAGGTACAAATATTTTATTATTAATTTAAATCTAAGAGATATGAATTGAATTAATGAGAAAACTTGCTCTGCATTGCTAAGACTTGGAAGAGAAGGAGTTAAGGATGGAAAATAGTGATTGTGAGTAACTTAGAAGCTTCAAGTGGATTCTTGAACTTCGAAGGTAAATAATAATTATTGTTTTTGTTATTGGAATTAAGGGCATAGAGGGATAGGAAACCCCATATGTTTCCCATAACTAGGAACTTAGCTGCTACTTGGTTGGGAGGATTAATTTCAATTGAAATGTCTAAAAATTCGACGATTTGGATTGGATAGTCATTTTTTTCTTAGAATCTGGTGTTTTTAATTTTGTAAAATCAGAATGTAACTATGTTTTAGTCACGTTTTAGTCCCCATTTTGATGGTGGAATGGATTCAACACCTATAAAAACCCATGAGGCACCCAAATTCCAAAACTTGAAAACTATATAACCTGGATTTTTTTATCATTTCAACCTGCTTTTATCAAAATTGTGCAAGAAAAACCAGCCTATTTTGAACCAAATCGTAGAATTTTTAGACTCTGTGATTTCAAATTGTGTAACATTATCTCAAACAGAAAGGATGGAACTGTATTGGTACATTATATAGCATTTAAAGTATGCACGCAAAATTTGTATTAAGATATATGCATAATTGTACCTATTCTTCTAGAAAATAAGGTAGCATAAACACAAAATTTACATGTACAAATCCGCATTTAGAATATATGATTGATTAAACAAGTTTACTACTAATAGTGTTAGTTAATTAACACCCATCATTAGGATGGGTGTTAAATATTATGGAAATTCAAGTTCTCAAGCTTTTAATACTTTAATTAGATATATCAAGTTGTTTCTAATTAAATTAGTTAAACATGGCTACTAAAGTAATTTCAAAGCATTCAAAAGAAAAGACAAGATGATGATTAGTTGTCATTACATAATATATGATGTTGATGATGGTGGTGGTTAACGTCCACTGAGACTAGTTTAGTCTATTGGAACTTAAGAGAAGAGAAATGAATTATTTGGATTGCTGTAAAATTTTATTCATATGCTCAAAAAGATTAGAAAGAAGTGTTCCTAGGTCGTTGTAGTTTTTGCAGGTTATAAAATTATGGAGGTTTGTATTGTAGCAAAGACTATGAAACTATGATCGAATGTGGGTGTACGCATGTCACTCTAAGAGAAAGTGGCTTTCATCCTCAACGCTCATAGTTTTATAGAGATGGCAAATCCTTTGCACCCATGGGGTTTTAGGAATTGTCCAACACCCTATTTCACTATGAAGCTCATGAGAATTTGTTCTTATCTTTCTTATCTTTGTTATCTCTTTGTTGTTTAGACAAAGAGATATGTTTAATATTCTAGATTAGGGTTAGTGACCTCCTTATAGTATCTTAATTCTATTCTTACCTCTAAATATTTCTTATTCCACATTTTCTCTTTAAACTTAGATGTTATAGTATTTTTAATGTTGTCTATATTTTGCAAAATGACATTTTCGTCAATTCCCTAATGGTTTAACCAAGCGATGGTGTATTTACACCCGCATCTCTTTAATTGTATATGGACTTGACTAGATTTTAAAGAAATTTTAGGGAGTATTTGGACTCCCTTGGTATTTTTCATGTTCATGTACATCAAGTACATAGTCACAGTGATGTTTTCAATGGGGAAAAGACCCACTTCTATTAGGAGAGTAGAATAGGACGTATTGCTTTTAATTTTGAAGTTATACAAGATAAAATACTTCTTTATTTGCTCAATATTTCTCTAGGATTCCTTAGAGATGTTACAACCCCAAAGTTCATAATCGTATAAGATCATGGGAGTGATGATAGTTTTAGTGTAAGTGAAATTCTTGGACTTGATAATCATAGTTCTTTAGTTTTGTCGATGTTAATAGTCATACCCATATTAAAGTAGAAATCCTTGAGAATTCTTAATTGCTTATCAATACCAAAGAAACACCTTTCCATAAGATTCCTTAATTGATTATCATCACTGGCATGAATAATTGTCATAGTTACGAAGTAGTTATCTTGTTTATTCATGTTTGACTTGATGAGTAAGTGTGTTGACATAGTAGTCATCTTCTTTATTCATGTTTTACTTGGAAGTGTTTTATCTTTGGCCTAATGTTTTTTGACTTGCCTTTAGTTTAGTAAAAGGATCAATGTATTCCTTTAGGATTGTATGAATTATAACTTATTTTAAATTTCATTACTTTTTCAAGTAAACAAAAAGTAACTTGTTATTTATAGAGAATCAAAATTAAATAAAAAAACAAATGAAGTTTATGATTGATTTATTTACAGTCCTTTAACTTAAATTAATTTGTATTACTTAGTTGCATTTAAATTTTAAGAATATATAATTTTCTTGAAGTGTAGAAACCTTGACAAATATTATTAGTCCTTAATTTTTCAAAAAATTATTCAAACTTATAATGATTTTATATCTAGTTTCTAGAAATTTTGGTTATGTTTAGAGTAAAATATTTTCATCTTGTGGAATTTGTGTGAATCATTTTACAAAAAGATGGAAATCGATGAACCCTTTTTTTAAATAAAATGAAAAATTAGCCCATCAGACAAATTTTCACCTTTAAAATTTTCCCTGTGCAGTTTCCAAGTGACAAACTCAATTTTTTCTTTCTTGACTCTTCTAATCATTTTCTTGGGTTCTTTGATCATTTGTCTAACCTTCAAATTTTTAACTAGAGCACAAGGTAGAACTGTTATCTTTAATTACAAGTAATCAACTAAATTTTGCCTATACTTACAACTTGATTAATTGTCTTTCCTTCCAAGTTTTGTCTTCAAACTCCATAAGTAAAATCCATATTCACCTTATCTAAGGCTTATACTAGCTATCATACTCAATGATCATTGAGTGTGATATTGCGTACCTTACGGAACTCGTAACACACATTAATATAAAATTGTTCTAACTATTGATGCAAGTTCTTTAATTTTCATGTAAATGCTTACATTGAGTTACAACTATAGCATATATTGATCCTTCTATTGAGTGCACTCTCTTTTAAAAGTGTTTTCCTCTCTTTAGACATATACAAATGTGTTTCGAATTCCTTATTTATTATACATTGTCTTATCACAATATCTCAATTTGGTATTTAAACTGGGTCCAAATATGGAGCACAATAAACTTCTATAGGTTGTGCCAACTATGCATTTCAATAGACTATTTTTTTTTATGGAAATTGGATTAATCAAGAGTGACTAAATACATATTATTGTGTAAATAATAAACAACAAACATGTTTCTTAATTGGAATCTTTATTAATAATGTCATTGTTGGAAGGTCTCCAAGCTCTTCTTATGTGATTAAACGAAATTTGAAGTTAGGTCTTCATTTAGAATATATCTCAATAACGATTTCATTGTTTTTGGTACTTCTAGAGTGAATAAATAGAGTTGTAGAGTCATAGAGGCCATTTTTACGATTGATCTTGAATTCCATTACATAGGGACAAAATAAAAATTTTCCTTGGATCCAAAATAAATACTTTTTGAGTGATGATACCATAATCATCATAGTTGATTACCACATGGGTTAGTACATGTCCAAATACTTCCAACAATCCAACAAGGGCCTTCGTTGAAACTTTTCTATGAGAAAGTTACAATGTTCATAAGTCAACCTATGCTTTGACTGCCTCAATACCAAGTGGAAGCCATGGAAACTCCCATAATTGACACATGTGGGTGTAGATAGGTATGGAATTTCAAGGATAATCTAAAGGTTCATGAACCTTAATCATAATCAATAGGTGCAGAATGCAAAAATCCTAACACTAACCCTATCAACTATGAAGACATCTCATTTAAAGTTCCATATGTAAGAATAACAAGGGAGTGGGATATTAGTGCTAATAAGAGGAGGAAAACATGATCATGCAATAGTTATTTAGTTCATAGTGAATGGTTATCTTTTGTTGTGTTTTTCATTGTAAATCTAAGAATAAGAAGAGCAATGCATAGTCCTTATTTGTACATTCTTAGAGTTTTCACCCTCATGGGTTTCTCTAGGGTACATCTTGAGTTCATTATGTTAATGTTATGCTCTTTTAACTACTATATCTTTTATCTTATGATTCTTATCTTCGTAGTTATTGTCCATATTAAAAGAAGTATGCTTCTAGTATTATACTTTAATTATAAGTAATCACTATGTAACGGAGTATAACCCCATTTAGTCATTTTTCTTGAATGATCATTTTAATACATGTTTGAAAAGTTGTATCATGGAATATCAAAAACAATTTACTAATCAAATTTTATATAATAATGGATTTTGGTTGAGTTGGTGCACCATTAATTATACGCACAATAGGATAGGTTAGATCACACTCTAAACCCAAAGCATTTAACTTATCTACAAGTTTATCTGCTTTAGCATGGGTATCCGTAGGTGATCATTAGTAAGGTTCCAATATAAACAAACATTATTAGACTTATTAGGTAGTACAATTTGATCTCTAACTATATTGAGGTAGGATGATGTAAATCTTACCAAATTTCCATTAATTTTGTAATTTTTCCTTTTCTGTAAGGACTCGAGTGTCTATAGGTGTATGAGGAAATTACTACTATTATGGGGACTTAAGCTTTGAAATAGTTGGATGTCAATAGTCTTACGGTAAGGGATAGTAAAATCAAGCACAAGTTATTCAGTGGGCATATTTGACTCTATAAAACTCACTATTGTTTTATGAGGTTACACACTTGAGACATATTATTCATCCATTGGATCAACATCAAGTGAAACATGCATACTATCCTTCAATTTTTTTTTTCAAAACCTTCCTTATACAAGACCAGTAGCCATTTATTTCTGTAGGAAATCCTTAGATATTTAATGACTAGGGAAGTCACATACCCATGTCTATTCAACTAAAAGTTAGAGCATGCATAACTCTTGTCATTTCAAATTGAATAGTTTCCTCCCCCTTTCTAATCATATAAAATTATATGCATTTATAAGAAATTGTAGTAGCAACCAGCTAGTTACACCACTTGTTAAAAAAATTATCATTACAATTATGCTTCTTCTCATTGAAGGCTTGCTAAAATCTATAATTAGGTACTAACAAATTATCTTCTACAACCCTAATAAAAGGTCACACAATTGGCACATCATAGTAAATCATTAAAAACATAACCAAAATATAAGTATTCTAAAAAAGACATATGTCATGTAACTCCATGTATGCTTGATTGAACTTAATAATGCATAGATATGACATACATCAAGTCATGTACCGACTACACAAAACTCTTCTAAGAGGATATTGAAGCCTTGTGTTTGTTAATATTAGAGGTGGTAACACCATTCCCTTCTACTTTATATCATATTTCTTATACAAATCCTTCATTATGGCCACACACATGTGCATCCTCCTCAATTACTTCAATTTTATATTCTTGGTGTTGATTATATTTCATAACGACATTATTAACACCGTTAGTGCCATTATTCAATAAAAATATACCCACTTGAAATTTTTTGGAATAATCAAAATTTGCTTACCTATCCATATTTAAAATCCATGCACACAATTGCTAAAAAACGGTTACCTACATTATTTTTAAAGAGGGTACATGCAAAACATTTATAAGATCATATTCAAATAAGTCCCTCAAAACATGGTTTTTTCTTCCAGTATGACTTTTCCATCACCTGCTATGTATGTATAAGCATAGAAATCCTAATGAAGCTTAGGAAATATAGATAATTCAAGATTCCGTGGTCAATAATGCAAATGACCTCAACATACCCTTTTATATCAATATGTTGTATTACACAAGTTTCCACTTGTTCATTTGAGGCAACTAGTTTTCATTTGTTTAGGACCTTTTTCAACATTTGAAATAATGGTACAACACATCCTTTGATTTTGAAAAACTTGATATGTGTTTTGATTTGTTGAACAAGGTGTTTAGATTTATGAGTAATATGGTCATGGGAAGCCCTCAGGAGAGGCCTCATTTTTTTATTTGGCCTCAATTTTTTATTTGGAATCATTTCACAAGACCATATTAATGCCCTCTTTAACCATTCAATTCTAAGTAACACCCAATCGGTAGACTATCAAAGTTAGATATGACTCTAATTAGGAGCACATTCTTTGGATGTATATTCACTATATCTTAAAAAGCTAAATACAGGGATTTCAAGTTTATCCTCCTCAATTGCTTCAATTTTATCTTCCTATTGTTATCCATATTTCATAAAGTCATTATTAACATCAGCAATGCCATCTTTAAGATAACTAGTTGAACAATGTTTTGAATAATCAAAATTTCCTTGTGTATCTTCATTGAAACTCCATACATATACTTGAACATAAGGTTATATGTACATATGAAACTCTGAGCATTTTTTTTGAAAATAATACATATGCAAAAGATTTATAAGATTATATTCAAATAAGCCCTCAAAACAAGTTTATTCTTCCACCGTGACTTTCATAACCTATTTTGCATGTAAACATATAACTCCTAATATGACATAGAAGTTATAGATCATTCCATCAATAATGGTAACAAACTTAATATGTTTTTTCAAAACATTATATTAAATCACATAAATTTCACTAATTCATATGAGACACGTAGTTTTCATTTTTTAGTCCTTTTTCAACATTTGAAAAAATGGTACATCACGTCCTTTGATTTTGAAAGGCTTGATGTGAATTGATTTGTTAAATAAGATGCTTATAATTATGATTAATATGGTCATATAAAGCTTTGAGAAGGGCTCCATATTTATTTGATAGCTTTTCAATAGGCCATATTAATCATATAACATTAATTCCCTTTTTAGCAATTCAATTCTAATCAATATAACATAGTTAATCACCTTTATAACAAACATTTGATAGGTTTAAAATTAGATATTAACTTCAATTAGAAATACATTTTTTAGATGTATATTCATTATATCCTTTAAAGCTAAGTGAAAGGGATTTGAAGTTTGTTCTTCTACTTCAACTTTGTTATATAATTATGACATAATCATATTCAATATCTAATAATTTAAAAAATTATATTATATTAATATTTTTAAAATTTATTTTATTTTATTTAGAAAAATATTATATATATATATATATATATTTACATATTTTTTTATGATTTAAAAAATATATATCACGATTCAACTTAACCATTCAAATAATTTTTTTAAATATATAATTAAATATATAAGATAAAAAGGATACCAATGTTGATGGTATAATGACTTCATTCAAAATTTATTTTGAAATCGAACCCATATTTTAAATTTCAATCATCTTAATCAATAAGACCCATGTTTCTTCTACCAAGCACTAAATTTGGTTTCAGACATGCGATTTAAATTTTTCTTTGAAAGCTATTCGAATATAATTTAATTTAACTCCACATCGATCGCGTTCATTACAATTCTTGCAATAAAATTTGAATCACACTAAGAGATTTAAATACATGGATAATAAGGTAACTCAAAATTATTTAAATTATTTAATTTTAAAAATATAACAAATTATTAAACAACAAGAAAAATATAATAATTTATCGAAACGCCAACAAAATAGGGTTTCCCTTAAAAACCTTTGTTTCTTCACCATCTTTGAGCCAAAATCTAATTTTCTTAATCTTGAGGTTAGTCGATAGCTATTGTTAATCCATTAAAAAGACAACCTCTAATATTTAAAAAATGAGTAAACTTTCTACCCTACCATTTGCACCGATCGGACGACCAGCAATGCGTGATGTGACAGCTCACGCGAGCTAGGTCGTCCGATTGGTGCAAATAGTCGGGTAAGTAGGTTACTACTTTAAAAAACTCATCAATTATAAATAAACTATATATAATCTTCACACGGAACAATATCAACTCTAGTTGGTCTCCACATTTACGAACCAAACGTTAAAAAGCTACAAATACGAACACGCAGAGTGTCTCAAAGAAGTAAGAAAAAGGTGGATGTTTATATCATAATAATGCTAATGAACCTTGAACAAAGTTTTAATAAGGGGTTGGTTATTCTTTTATGAATTTTAATGACTATAATGATAGGTATAGCGTTAATATTGTTAATTGGGTGTTGTTGAGGTGGTTGGAGAAATGATTATTATCTTTATTATTTGAATTTTATTTTTGTTAGTGATATGTTGATGTGGCCTTTAACCTTGAAGAATTCAGTTTATAGTGAGTATATAATCTTTTGAATGAGAGGGGGTGTTTGGTGTTTTTTAAATTTTGTCACCGAGTATAACTTGAATGGTTGTGAAGAAACGTTAGTACCCTCTCTCCTCAAATTCAAATCTCACTTTGTGACATACATGATCTATTCATAAGTTGTTATCGTAGCATGTAAAATAAAAAATATAGTGTTAATATCCAAATTGTTTAAGATTATAATATTTGTTCATATTCAATTCTAGGAAAGATTAAAGAAAATAATGATATTTGATTTATTTTTACTAGTTTTTAATCAGTTTGATTTGATAAGTTCCCCCTTATTTAGCTTGGGAGAGTTTATGAACATTGTAGTCATTGGGAGAGTTTATGAACATTGTAGTCATTTTGGAGTACTGGAGCCTAAATCATTTTGTTAATAAATCTTTAATGGGGTATTTATTCCATGAAAGTCATTTATGATTCACAATTGTCCCCAAAGCACAGTTTTCTTTCAATTCAAATCAAATAGTGGATCTAAAATTGATAACTTTAATGATATTGAGTTTTTTCAAAATAAAAGAGTAAAAAGATGTTAATTCACTACTTTGAAACATATATATTCAGCATAGTTTGTTATTATATTATTATTATGAGCTACATAACATCAAATTTACATCTAGCCAAATGGGTTAGCTCGAGTTGTTGAGGGTTGAGAACTTCAAGTAGGAGGTCACGAGGTCAAGTCCCCAAGCTAGCTACCTTTGTTAATATTGTTATGGTAGTTAGGGTTTTTTTTATGGTTAAGAGTTCCTTTGTGATTTATAAATAAGGATGCGACCCTCCTTATGAGGAGATGTACAGAATTTTCATTGCAATAACATGTGCTAGTTACTAAATTAGAATGTGTGCACATGTTCCATTTTAAATAGACTCCCCCCACCTGCCACTACCAAAGCTCCACACAATCCATTCCACATATATTTGAAAATTTAAAATTCCATATCATTTAAAAAAAAAGAAACAACACACAGTAGGAGTGAATGTGCATTTTAAGAACATGTGTGCATTCTTAAGCACACACATAGTAGAAACATGTGTGCATTCATCTATCTATAAACATGAAGAAATGGTTGATTGCTAATATTTCATTTGGCCCTCCTAAGATTGATGACAATTTTCAAGAATTCAACAAATGCAAGCATGTTTTAGAAGGAGCTATAGTGCTACAGAGCTACAATCATCCATTTCCAAGAAGCATTTGTAAGTAGGTTTTATTTTTCTTACAACTTTTATATTTTTTTTCATTTAGAATTTTTTACATGTTTGAAAAATATGTTTTTATAGTTGAATTTAAGTTCTTATTCCATAAAGATGGAAAAAATCTCAATCCAAATACAAACCAAAATCCTAACTCCCCACAAGGCCCATACACTGAAATAAACCACAGTTTAGATGAGCTTAGAAACTTAACTAGGGAATTGAGAACACAAGAGAACCATCTCGCTTATCATTGGTCACTTCCCTTGACACCATCGTTGCTTCCTTCGGCCATGCATGTGGCCAATTATATGATATATCTAATTATAGGGCCAATATTAGAGAGTTTTACTCAAGTGGAATTATTAAGGAAGAGGTTAAAAAATTGAATATACACAAAGAATCCATTGTTCATTGACCCCATAACCAACTACCAACCTAATCCAAGAAATAGGTGTCTTTGCATTGATTGGTGCACATTCCAAACATGGAAACACAATTGTATGGATCGATGGTTTATGGTAGTTTATAAAACTCCTTGAAATAAGGAGGTTCCCTTGTATTTTCTTTGAAAATTATGGGTTGAGTTCATTATTGGTCTCCATGTCAATTATTTTGACATTGGTGAATTCTAGGGGTTTGTTCTTGAATCAAGAAACTACCGAGCATAACCCATTGAGAGGATCACCTTCTCCTAGGAGCATGCCCAACTCCTCCCCACCCCACCCTCCGATTGACCACCTTGGGTGATATCATCCTTGACACACACTCTTGTCCAATGTTGTACATTTTAGCAACTTTTGTTGAGAGACATCCTTTAATGATGCTAGACTACCTAGTGTCAGGCTTTAATCTGGATAGGTAATTTTTTTTGTTCTAGACCAATTGTTCATCTTCAATGCTCACATTCCAAACATAATTGTCATAGCCTCAGAGAAAATCCTATTCAAGGTAGTTTCTTAGATGAGGTTAGTATTGCATAATTTTTGTATTTTTAATGTTTATGTATTTAATGTTGCATTTGGAAAATGTAACTTTCAAGTATTTGTAAATGTATTTTCTTTTGGAAAGTTAGCTCTCACAAGATGACGCCTTTGCATATATGAAATAGGGAACGCCATCTCTAAGACTTAATGAAGGGGGTCACTCCAACTAGTTCACTTGGGGATCCTCACACCTAGGTATTTAGATGACTTTATGTTCCCTCCCTATGTGTGAGTGTGTGTGTGTGTGTTTTCCTTGACCTGATTTCCATATTAAATGCAAATAACATCTCAATTATTGTGCTTTTATAATTGGTATTGGATGGCCTCTTGAGTTACATAGAGAACATCTTAATTGTACACTTAAAAATAGAGTCCATCACCTCATGATTGGAATTGAAGGTATGACTAAAATGAATGTTGGTTTGAAATAGTAGCTAGCAACTGATTTGAAATGGTTTCCATTTACAATCAATAATTTCTTATAAAGGTATTTATTTCTCCTCTTTTCTCCCAAAGTGGAACAAATTATCGCTTTGGCCCTTTCCATGGCCTCGTGTACATATTCCATTGATGGTTTTACCCTATCAACCAAGTAAACAATCTTAGTTAATGGATGTCATATGTAATACGCCCATTTTGAACCCTGGTGTATATATTGGCTTGATGTATAAATACTGTGTATTGGCTTGAACCCTAGCGAGGAGCTCAAGGCCAAGGCCACACTAATGAATGGGTTGCTTATAACGGCAAGTAATTTATGTTTGGTAGGTCGTGTGCTAGTAAGCCATGGAAAATGTAAAATCCTGTAAATATTCATAATGCAAATAACATGTCTAGGGCCGGCTATGGGGGAAACACAAAAATAAGGTGTTGTGTGTTATCCATTAGGGAGAGATGAGGGGCTGTGGAGAGCGTCAACCCTCTATTTCCAAGTGTCACCTTGAGAACCCAAGAAGACGTCCTTGCCACTCTTAATTTTTTTGTAAGAAGGTAGTTGAGAGATAAACTCCTACTTTTAATAGAGCATGGGGTTGAGTTCGGAGATAGTCTGGCCAGGTATGGGATGAATTGATGGACACAACAGTTAAGTACTTTGTGGAATTGCATTTCCATAGACCAAGAACCCAGTATGGGAAGGAGGGGGGGGTGGTTCAATTATTATGAGTAGTGTGTTTGTGTTCATCCCTTGAACCTAGCGTGGAGAGCTGTGACCCAATTGAGTAGAGAGTAATGGGTTATCCTTCATCTTGAACCTTTTGTGGAAGACTCGTTAATGAATTAGCAGTGTGTGTTGCATTCCTAGCAGCAACCATAGTAGAATTAGAATCCTGAGTGAAATCCAAGCTTGATAGTGTTGGAAGCACAAAGATACCATGTGTATTGCAAAAAATAGTGAATGCATGAGATACCTATTGGTTTATCAAATTAAACCTTCCTTACCAACCCATGGGGTGCTCTAGAAGTGAAGGGGCACCCAAGGGAGTGTGTAACAAAGACAAGGATATTATTTAAGTTGGGTGTGGTAGGTATGTGGGTGATAAGGATAGATGAAACTAATGGGGAAGCATGTATCTTTGTGGTTGAGCTCACTATTTTAGCAGTCATTATCTTTCTTTCTCTGTAGGATTGATAAACCTAGTAGTGTGTTGGCTTATCTCGAGTGTGTATCCATCGTTGTGAGTGAGCCTGAGTATAGTCCTTCCTACTGGATAACATAGCCAACTCGAGGGTGGTGTTAGGATTATTAATCCTCCCTTGACCATATTGTCTATTATATTATTTAGCCTAACTTAGGAACCTTAATTAATTAATTGGGTCCACTAGTGCTATTGAGTCCACTTGGCCTAATGGGGCCACATGTACCAGTTACTAGAGTGTGGGGAACACTGCTAGAGGTTAAATTCCACTTACTGCATGTGCATGCATCAATTTGGGTGCCTCCTATACCAATCCCTACATTTTAGGAGCCACTACGAGTCCCGACACCAACCTCCATTAGTTAGTTGGAGTTGAAACTATTAGTTAGCTTCCAGTTACTTTTAGTTAGATCACAATCAATTAGCTAGCACTAGTTATGCATGGCTAATGCATGGTTGCATGTGGATTTGGTTCATTTTCCCACCTAACACCTCATTTACACTAAGTTAACTAGTTATTACTGATTGTATGAGTTGGTTAGACATCTGGGAGTTGATCTATTGGACTTCGATATTGATTGAGACACCATGAGTTAGCTAGTCAGTTAGGTACAGTCATATCTAGTTGGTAGATTTGAATTTCTCCCTAATGCATTCAAATTATTCCTATGTAAACTATTGTAACACCGGATTTAATTAATGACAATGATACTGTAATTACCTGAGCTATACTCATATGTTTCCCATGTGGTTTGTTTTGTTCAGTGTGTATCTTCATTCTCCTTTTATTGCAATAATATTTCAGAACTAATTGCTTGAATATCTAAATGGAACAACAATATAACATGGTATCAGAGCCATCTCAAGCAGGCTTCATGTTTGTTTCTCTCCATTGAACATCAGAAGCAGTTGGGTTTCCACAAAAGTCCCCAATCTTGATTTGCTAACTATGAATTTATTCATAGTAGCAGTGCGGGCATGACGAACCTTGAAAACATGATCATGTCGAGAGGAAAAGCATGATTCTAACATAGTTCGAATGTTTTAGTGTTTTGCAGTGAAAATATACAGGTGCTACGTAGCTTGTGTGAAGTTTTGTGATCTTTCAGCCCAAGAATTATGGATTCTCAATCTCCTACACCACGGATCCTTACAACTTCCAATTATTTTGATTGGAGGATTGATATGCAGCTGGCCTTGCGTAAGCATGTCTACCTTAGGATAATACTTGGAAGAGAGGCCAAGCCCCATCATCCAGTTGAAAAGAACAAGTTTCTGAACCATTGTGATGAATCTTTCGGTTATCTATGCACTCATATATCCAGAGATCTCCTCTTCCACCTTGAAGGTTTGAGGACACTCAGAGAATCCTGGGAGAAGCTTGAGACTTGTTTGGAAAACAAGATGAGCTTTGGGGATACCTCCTGGAGAATGAGCTGGTAGCCTTACATCCCAGCAGTTTAGATACTATTGAGCAATTTGTTAGCGATCAAAATGTAATAGGTTTTTTAGAGCATTTTCATGAATCTCAATTTGACTTATTGATTTCAAAGAAAGTTTGTCCAATATCTTAACCTCCAGGTTCTTCATCAATCTCTCAGTGTTTGCTTTTTCCCAGCATCCTTTGACTTTCTCCTCTTGACCTGCAAAATGAATAATGGTTATATTGTTAGCCCTAATCTATGTTTTAGGATTTTCAAATACCAAAAATATATTTTTTCAAAATGTGGTATGAACGCATAAGTATTAAATCACCATAACCCTAAGATTATATCATATATGCCATTCCGAGTCATGTTCACATGTCACCTATCCTACATCAAGTTCTAAGACAAGCCAAGTTATGATTCCATTTCCATAAGTCACGAGTTAAACCACATGTCAATTCTCATGATAAGTTGACATACAAAGCCAATTCCATGAGTCAAGCCATAAATCAGGTCAACATATAATCCAACATTCAAGCTGCTTGGTGCTCAGTGATGTTGCAAAAGCCTGATTTATAGGATGCATGCGCAAGTGCCACTATGAGCAAGGATCAAGATCAATGCCAATTCATCTGGCTATTGACATGTATAAAGGAATTTGATTTCATTTCAGCGAATACAACTGAGCTAGAATCCACGAGCAAGAAACCCTTATGCCAGGTGTCGATCAATGATACAGGTGCTAAGGTTAGGATCTTCATCAAGTCCATGAATCAAGTGCCGGATCTAGTTAGAACAATAGTGGGTTTATTCTTTTGCTCATTGTATGGGCATTTTTGGCATCAAGAATCTCATGCATCCTGGTATCAAAGAAATCGATTTCAATATATGATTGTTTGCATAATCATAACAGAGTGTGAGATCAGTGCTGATGATCCCGAGATTGAAGGTATCCACCAAATTGCTAGAATCAAGGCATTATTGTAGAGATTGAGGTCTTACGTTGAGCCGACGAAATAGAAGCTTACAGTTCATCAATGCATAGCTTAAAGTGGCAATGGGGATTGTAGAGAGAAATTTACAGGTGCCCAAGATTATATAGGTATCAAATTTCTATCAGAGAGTTTGCAGACTGCCAAACAAATCATTTATAAATTCATATGGTGCATGTTAATAGACCATGGCAAAGACATGATACGGATTTGGAGAGATATGTGCTTGGATGGGAATTGAAAAATTTAATTGCAGTTAACATAGAAATACAAGATTCACTTAATAAAACAAGGGGAAATGTTAATAATACTAAGCACACTTGTGGCTATCGTGGCTTGGCCTTCTACATTGCTCTCTTTAACAAGTTTTATAGATAGCAAATGGTAAATTTCTGTGGATAGGTCAGGTAAATGAAGCATATCATGGAGACAGAGCATGGAAACTCAATACAAATGAAAAACCATTAATTTATGAATGCAGATGAAAGTGATTTTCTCTTATTGCTCAAATTTGCTAGAAATGAGACATAAGATCTAAATGCAAGAACAAAGATGAAAATTCAGTTTGATAGACTTGGAAACAGTTTTAAAGCCTAAGGTTTCGGCAGCTTGCGCAGGTCTCAAAGGTGTTTTTTAGCCACCAAAACCAGAACTTTAGGTGGCTTACCCTCCATGAGTTTTGCCTCTACTAGCCACCAAAAGTGTAGACATGGCAGAGAGATCTTATTTTTGCACAGTTCTGACTTTTACTGATCTAAACACCTCGAGGATGGTCTCTAATGATAAATAATAATTAAAGGCATCATAATCAAGGTTCTATTCCAGGTTTAAAGGTGCCAACAAGAAGAAAATGATGAAGCTTCTCATCTATTTTTGGTAAAGGGTGACTTGACTGCCAAATGGCAAGTTCGAATTCTCCTTCAGTTTCTATTACAGCTGTCGAAGAGTTCAAAGATCAGGAAGATTTTTGGGGATATGGAGATTGACCATCAAAATAGGATCTTTTCCTATTTTCTAGCAAATATTTATGACTATCTATTTTTAGTAAATTCGATCCAATTTTTCAGGATCTAGAATAATTTTGTAAAGGCTCTAAAGCCTGTGACTTCTGTAGAACAAAGGTTTCAACTTCAGAGACTTTTAGACACTTTTTGTATTCAAGCTTCTCATGTTCTTTGTCACTTAATACAAGCTCTTTTGTCATTACATGTTCAGATTTCATTTTCTTTATGTTCTGTACTTGTGCTTGGATGTTTCATTCATGTTTATTCTATTTACCTAATACAAGATAGTTGTCATCCTATCTCTGTGTGGATAATTGGAATTACAAGTATATTTTCCTTGTTATGATTAGCCATTCATATGTAAGTGCCTTATGTGTGAATCTGCCAGCATAGTGAGTTCTTCATTTATTCACTTTTATTACAAACCCTTTGAACATTGATAGTTAGAAGCCTTGTCAATTTGATTGAGTATTATGCAGGTCTTGAGTGAGTTGAGGTCTTATTGGTCATCTGACTTGATCCATTGAGTGAACCATTGAAAAAGTATTGAAGTTACCAGGCATCTTCGAGCTGCAACCTATAAGAGTTTCTTGGAGAGCTAACACAATTCTTTACTAAATTCAAGTCTCTTTCACTTCAATGCAGATAGTGCAGAATATAACGGAAGGATGAACAAAATTTCCTCTCCATACTCAACAAACTCGGTCCTGAGTATTCTGTATTTGCTTCTATATTTCATTCCAAGCGGGATGGCCTCCCTGGTTGGAAAATTCCTTCCCTTGATTCCTTTTCCAAGTCCTTAATCAAGGAACAAGAAAAGATGATTCGAATGGGAGTCATCAAGACCTCCAAATACCAGGCTCTCCTAGTTAATGACTATATCAAAGCACAAGACAAAGGGAAATCAAAGAAGAAGGATCCCAAAGCAGCTGATTTGAAGCCTAAACAAAATCAGCAGACTTATTAAGGAGCCTCCGACTATAAGAAAAAGAAGAAGTCCAAGAAGAAAAAGTCTCCCTATTGTATGAGGGGTTTTCATCCAGAAGACTCGTGCATGAAGAAGACCCTCGACTAGATGAAAGATCTATGTGTACATAACAATATTTCTCTTCCACAAGGTGAAAATATGTCTGATGATGAAGAGTAGACTGAAGAAGATGAGATATGCTTGCATGCAAGCCTATCTCTGTCGAAGGCTTATTTGATAGATTTTGGAGCATCCAACCACATGGTTGCCTCCAGGAAATACTCCATCACTTTCCCTCTATCAGGACGACCTGCCAATCATATGAGAGATGACTCTAAAATCCCATATGTTGAGAGAGGTTCAGATAAAATTAAGCATTATGAGTTCAATCCCTCTCCTACAGAAAAGAAAATTGTTGAAGATGAAGAAGAAGTATAATTTTCCCTACAATCAACTCGAATTGAAGAAAGTATCCTTGGAGTGAGTCCTTCTTCTGCTGCTCCAGAAGTGTATGAGATCTCTGATATCTCATCTCCTCACATGGCTGATCTAGAAGAAGACATTTGAATCTCTTTTTTTGAAGAAAAACACTCCTTCTATTCTTTTCAAAAATTCTCCAATGATTCTTTAAATTCTGTGCATAGTTTACCGGTGTCTGTTTCAGAAAAGGTAGAGGAATTTGATTTCTCTCTATATATGAAGCAGACTAAAACTCTAAAATCCACATGAATTCTGAAAATTAACCACAGTAAAATTGAATATTGAATGATGATTTAATTACAATGATGAGAAGACCTTTTATAGGTCAAAATACACCGTTTCACTGAAATGGTGTGATCCTATGTTTTAATTAATACTACATTAATATTAAAATAATTGCCCATAATATTAGATACATAACATTGCCTCCGTCTTTTAGAATGCTTTGTCCTCAAAGCAAGGGTAAGGACAGGTATTGTTGACGAAACTGTTCTGTCTCCCATGATGCATCTTCATCTGGAAAATTCTTCCACTTAACGAGATATTCCTTGAGTGTTCGAGAATGGATTTTTCTTTCTCGGATTGCAATGATTGCCTCAGGTTCCCAAATGACCCTTCCTTTGTCATATAACATAGGAAGTATTGTTTGTACTGTTTGATGTTTACCCAACAATTTTTTGAGACACGATACATGGAAGACATTGTGGATACGACTTTTATCAGGTAACTGCAATTTATATGCCACTTGACTAATCTTCTAGATAATCTGGTGCGGTCCATAGAACTTTGGGGCCAACTTTTGTTTCCCTCCACTTTTAAGGGCTACCTGTTTATAGGGTTGGAGTCTTATGAATACACAGTCTCCTACTTCAAATTCTCTTTCGGTTCTGCATTGATTTGCTTGTTGCCTCATGCGATTCTGTGCCATGATTAAGTTATCCTTGAGTAATTCAATTGTTTTTTGGGATTTCTCTAGTTGGTTCCTTACTTCTGGAACATTAGTGTGATTCAGAACTAACTCCTTCCAATTTGGTGGTTCATACCCATATAATGCTTGGAAAGGGGTCATTTTTGTGGAGGTGTGGTATGTTGAATTGTACTACCATTCTGCTAAGTGTAACCATTGAGACCAATGGTTTTGTTTATCTGTTACGAAACAACGTAGATATGCTTCTAAGCATTTATTTACGACTTCAGTCTAACCATCTGTTTGGGGGTGGTAAGCTGAGCTCATATTGAGTGATGTACCCATTTGTTTAAAGAATTCCCTCCAAAATTTTCCATTAAATTTTGCATCTCTGTCGCTGACGATGACTTTTGGGAAGCCATGCAATTTGTAGACATTTTTGCAAAATACTTCTACAATTTGTTTTGCTGTGTTTGTTTCTTTTATTGCCATGAAGTGAGCAAATTTGGTTAATCAATCGACCACTACAAGGATCTTGTCCTTTCCTTCTGACGGAGGTAACCCATAGATGAAATCCATTGATATCTCTTCCCATTTCTGGTTTGGAATGTGTAGGGGTTGGAGTAACCCTGGGGTTAAAACATTTTCACTTTTGTTTCTTTGGCAATTGTCACATTCTGCCACATATTGCTGGATATCTTTCTGCAATCCCTTCCAGAAAAATGACCTTCTTGCATTATAATAAGATTTGAAGAACCCTACATGTGCGGCGGCTGGTGAATCATGGGATTCTTTTATTTCTTTAACCTTGAATTTAGAGTTTGAGTTCAAATAAATCCTCCCCTTCTTAAGTGGCGTATTATTATTTCTGATCTCTTCTCTTAGTCTCTCTTGATTCTTGGCAACAATTTATCTAATGGCTTGAACATCCTTCTCCAATCTATCGAATTGACTTTTTAATTCAATCGTCATGCTTCTCAAGTGTGGAGGTGAATAGTTAGACCAAAGTTTGGATTTATATGAAAGTGATGATTTAGGTTTTAAGTTAATTATTAATAATTATTATAATTAAATGGTTATGAATAATAATTATTATTATTGCTATTATTATTATTTTGAATTTTAATAAAATCAATTATTAATATAATAATGCAAATATTATTGTATAATATTGATTTTTATTAAAATCTAGGGTTTACGTGGATGGAGGAGGAAGGATGTTCACAGGTGGAGTTGAATGGTTGGGAGTTGTGAAGATAGAGGAAAGATGTGACAATGAGTTTACGTAGAATGTGATGGTGTGGAGAATATGGAAGGGATGGGGGTGTGGGAGGTGTGAAATCAAGGAAGTGAAGGAGCTGGGGATGCACGTGGGATTAGGATGTGCAAGTGGAGGGAAAAGAAGAGGAGTCGAACAGCGGAGCTGGAGCGTGGGTGAGTGTGGCGAAGGTGCAACAAGGAGGCAACACAATATGGAGGAATAACAGTGATGTGGGAATTTTTTTTATTTTTTTTATTTTTATGGTCAAAGACCAAAAGTTCAAGGAAACCCTGGGTAATGGCTACAAGCCAAAAATATGGCCAAAGGCCGAAATCTAGCCAACGAGGCTCTGATACCACTTGAAGCGAACTAAAACTCTAAAACCCACATGAATTCCGAAAATTAACTACAGTAAAATTGAATATTGAATGATGATTTAATTACAATGATGAGAAGACCTTTTATAGGTCAAAATACACCGTTTCACTGAAAGGGTGTGATCTTATGTTTTAATTAATACTACATTAATATTAAAATAATTGCTTGTAATATTAGATACATAACAATATAATAATGTTGATGGTGTCCAGATAAGTAATACCATGGATATTATGGAAATAATATCAGATTATAGGAGTGATCCATTCACTCTCATTAATCTAGAGCTTCCAGTAAATTCCTACAGGATTGCATGCACCAAAAATCAGAATTTTGGAGGAGAAAATTGTGCATCTACCATCTCGGTGGAACACAATTTTGGATCTAATATGAACCTTTTTGGATCTGATTTATTTTCTGATCTGATAATATGTGGTTCAGGTTTTAAGATTCAAGAGATTTCATAATTGCTTGTAACTGGTTTCATCAATTTTGGTGTGACAAATCAAGCACTGCAAGTCTCAAATTTTGTTGTTGAGGATTCGATGTTAGTTCTCTCTTATGAATTTGCTGATATTAGATTTTGTGAATTATTGGTTATTTCTGAAGCAATATTAGATTATGGAGCTCAAGCAGTCGTTCTCCATAGTCCTAGGGATTATCTACCTTTGGTCACATGCTCATCCCCTCACAAAACTAGTAAAGAGGAAGACATTCTGCATCCACCTGGACACTTTCTCCTAACACTTGGGGCTGATTTTACCACTCATGGTTTTTTGGTCAAGGCTGACATATATTAGATTCTTGGGTGTTCCTCACATAGTTCGAATTCTCAAGAAAATTTTCTCTCTCTTCAGTTGATTTCAGGTGCTCTACATCGGTCCAGTTTTCATCGTGCAGTTGTTTATATTTCTGATTTAGTTGAGTACATTATTTTTCTTCCAAAGAGGAAGATTCCTCCAGACATAAGCATTTTTTTTGGATTCATAGGTTCACCTCTACAGAAGAACCAAGATACTGCATTTGCTACTGCATAGTGATGCAAATGCAACATAAATTTTCACAAGTTTTTTTAAAAATTTTATTCTTGCTTATTTTGAGGGGGGGGGGGGTTCCCCAAGAGGTTTTCCCCTATTTCCTCGGTTGTATTAAGCAACATTTTTCTACTATATTTTAGATTGTATTTGGGTGAGCTATGGTCTTGTTACTAGGGCCCACAATTGTCCAAGTTAGGATTTAGGGCGGGGGTGTTAGAATTGCTAATCCTCCCTTGACCATACTGTCTATTAGATTCTTTAGCCTAACTTAGGAACCTTAATTAATTAATTGGGTACACTAGTACCATTGGGTCCAGTTGGCCTAATGGGGCCACATGTACCAGTTACTAGAGTGTGGGGAACATTGATAGAGGTTAATTTCCACTTATTGCATGTGCATGCATCAGTTTGGGCACCTCCTAGACCAATCCCTACATTTTAGGAGCCACTATGAGTCCTGACACCAACCTCCATTAGTTAGTTGGAGTTGGAATTGGTTAGTCTTAGTTCGCTTCTAGTTACTTTTAGTTAGATCAAAATCCGTTAGCTAGCTCTAGTTATGCATGGTTAATGCATGGCTACTTGTGGAGTAGGTGCCTTTTCCCACCTACCACTTCAGTTACACTGAGCTAACTAGTTATTGTCGATTGTATGAGTTGGTTATACATCTGGGAGTTGATCTATTGGACTCCGATATTGATTGAGACACCATGAGTTAACTAGTCAGTTAGGTACAATCAGATCTAGTTGGTATGATTGAGTTTTTCCCTAATGCATTCGAATTCTTCTTATGTAAACTATTGTAACACCAGATTTAATTAATGACAATGATATTGTAATTACCTGAGCTATACTCATCTGTTTCCTGTGTGGTTTGTTTTTTTCAGTGTGTATCTTCATTCTCCTTTACTGCAATAATAGTTTAGAACTAATTGCTTGAAGATCTAAATGGCACAACAATTCTAACAGGTGGTCTCTTAGCTAAAATAATATAGGATGGACAGAGACCTATGGTTGGGTGTAACATTGACCTCAAATAGACATTTGTTTGGGCGATTTGCAATTTAAAAGATAAGTGTTATGTTGTTTATGAGTGCTCATAATTTCTATGTGACGGATGAATGCTTATTCATGTTTGACTGAATGAAATGTCAACTTGATTTGTTCAATACAATGTTTGATCATATCTTGGAAAGGAGTTCGTTGTTGCTTATGATTTTATTGTTGTTATTCCTCTGATAAGTAGGCTAGTTCATGCATGCAGTGTATTGTAGTTCAATTGCATTTTCCACTGTGAATGTTTAATTTTCATATGCACAAGTCTTACAACATGAAGATGGTATTTGCACCTTAGGTGTGTGCTTGAATCAACCAACTATTTAGTCCTAAATTAGAAGAATTCTGCAGAGTTTCATGACCAAAATAGCGGGGCCAAAGTTTAAGGTTGGAAATGAAATTTGGCTAAGTGTTGGAAAAGATGTTTTTTGCCAATGTGCCAATGCAAAAGTTTCGATGTTGGAATCAAGGCAATTTTTTTTGAAATTGTTGTTGATAGAGTGCCAATCCAGAAGTGCGGACACCAGGATAGTGACGATGGAAGTCGGGAATTAGAACCGCGTAGTGTTGTTGTAAATCAAAATTCAGAAGATATTCTTATTGTATTATTATTATATTTGTATTGTACTTTAATTTGTACCTTTTTTTGGGGATATTTTCTCTCCGATCAGAAGTTGTCATTAATGTAATTGGTCATGTAATATTCGAGCTAAAACCTACATTGTAAGTTAGGGAAATAGACCCAAAAAGAAAAATTAAAAAATGTATTTTTGAGTTTCCCTAAGACAAGTTAGCCCTATAAGAGAGAGAGTCAGCCTTGTTATGGAATTAGGTCACCCACATGATGAATATAAATATGGAGGTGCCAACCCTCAATTGGAAACACAATAATCATAAGCAAGTATGTTCCAAGTGAAGAGAAAGACAAGTTCACTGGGGAAGAAGAAGAAGCTACAAAAGACATATTATCTTTGGGTTTTCTATCTTTGTCTGACATTGTACTAAGTGACACATCTATACATAAGAAGTTGTTGGATTTTCTCCCTTGGGGTTTCCCAAGATAAAATTATTTTTTTCTTTATTTTGTGTTGTGCTTGTCTATCTCTTAGTGATCCTAGTGTATTAGATTAAATATATAAGATATTTGAATTAAAGTGCAAACTCTAACATGGTATCAGAGTCACCCTGAAAGAAGGCACTTTGTAGCTACAGAAAATAGGACTTCCAATTTCTAGCACTTTTCTCCACAAAATTTACAGAAAAGAGGGATAGGATAACTCACCTCAAGGAGGCACATCTTTTTGTGGAGAAATATTCCAGTTTGGAGAGCTTTCAATTTTTTTAATGTAGGACATTGCATGAAGGAACTATGGCATCAAGTTTTTGAATATTCTCTCCATATAATTTGGAAAAGGACCTCACTAGGAAACTCGTGTCAAGGAGGCACATATTTCTATCAAGACAAAATTTCAAGACTCCAAGTTTGAAAAATTAGGATTTATCATCAAACCCTAGGTTAGCCAAGTCAAGAAGCAGTTTGGGCATCTCAAATTGGTAAGATCTATTTATTTGTTATTTCCATTTGAGGTTCTCATATCAATATGTTCAATCATACAAAGCTTGAGGATAAGATTGAATGAACTAACAACTTCCGAGCATAGATGTATAGAATCTCTCTTATTCTATGTCACGTCCCCATACCCCAAAATGCGGATAATTTAAAGTTTTTGCTTAAAGAACCTCTTCGTTCTTTGATAACACTGGGCATGAATGTTAACCTATTCTACAACCTTCATCTCAGGCTTAGAACCACTATTCCAGTCATTCCAACCTTCAATTATCCATTCTGCTTCTAGAATGGCCATTTCTGAACTAAACTGTCTTTTCCCACTTCTGCCCTCTAACTTTCGACCTCAGAAATAAGAAATTCAGCAAAGCAAGGTGTTCTCTTGTCACCTTTTTTATTTTCAGCTTTCGGATTTCCGCCTTCTGATTTTCGACTTTGGAAATCGAAACTCTAGCAATGCAAGGTGTTTGCATGACACCTTTCTGATTTTCGGCTTTCGACTTTCTGCCTTCCGGCTTCTGACTTTGGGAATTAGAAATCCAGCTTTCCGCATAACTTTCAACTATCCATCCGCTTTCTGACTTTTGACTTCCGACTTTCACTTTCCGTCTTTGGGAATCAGAGATCTAGATTTCTAGAGAACTTCCACCAATCCTTTCATTTTTTGACTTTCAACTTCCACCATCCACAGGCCGATTCTAAAGGTCAAAAAACACATATTTCCTTTACTTGGCTGCATTTTTTACTCTTTACAAGGATTTTAGCCTCCATGAACATAAACATAATGCAGGGAAAGAGAACAAAGCATAAACAGAGAAAAATGCATAAAACATACAAGGCATAAACTGAAAATTATAGGGACATTCCTACACAAGTAAACCTCTGCTTGATCATCAACAAGCATTCCACATGAATATGGCAATTCATCATATTCATAAGCATTCCACATAACCATTATAGTCATTCATAAGCAAATACTTTTCATATACAGATTAACATAGATACTTATATACTTATCTTGATGATCAACCTGTCCTGCAGCTAGCTATGTTGCTTCAACATTCCACCCAACCCTAGGCCAATGTGTTCTTTAATCTCTCAACACCACTGCCACCCCGGAGATGGGCATGATTCCACAAGGAACTAGGAAACACTAGACTCACACACAACCATATATTTTAGCACACAGTCAAGCCAACACCTAGTTGGACTTATCATACTATCCAGCCAATCCAACACCTAGTTGGGTTAATAGGATGCAGGATATCAAGACAACACTTGCATTAAGGACCAACCAAACCAACAGATGGGTTCATAGGACCCAAGGCCAAGACATCTCTCATAGTTGGGTTAACAGGCTGTCTATCCAAGGGTTATACACAAGGCCAAATGCACAACAAGACTCAGCCACACCAAGATCCAATTGGGTTACTAGGACCCAAGGCCAAGCCAATCTCCCTTGGTTTAATAGGATTCTAAGGCAGTGGAAAGGTAAAATAGCTAAGATAGTTTCTCATCCAAGAGTTGGGACACCTCCACAAGATCTATCTTTCCTAACATCCACATTACCTGCATCCCAACACAAGGTAGCATCCCTTTCTCTACTCAATAGTCCTTTAGGTCATGCCTCCCTTCTAGTGTTCTCAGGGCATGTAGTAAATATATACCAACCACTCTTATATTTTCCTAAGGTTCCTCTCTACACTAGGTTAACAAGCCCATTCCTCTTCTCTTCCACTCCTCAGTCTTGCATACAAATCATACCCAAAACTAGGGTACACAACACAACAAACCACACTGTAACTCAGTAAGACATGATCTTCATTATACAAAGGGAAAACACTGTAATAGAGTATTTCCATTGAGGGCAAGACACCAATGCTGGGGAACCACAAATAACCACTATGTCTTACAAAATCAAGTGATCTCCACAAAACTACAAGCTTCTTTGTCAAGTAGAATGATCAAAATGGTGAACGCTGAACAACAGATTGACAATCATAGACAACACCATGGTTCTGCAAACAGGATAAACGCACAGCGTGCATGAGAATACTGGAGATCTTGAAAGGATGGAATGAATGAATAACTACCCTAGAGAAAAATGTGGCTGAGGAGAATGGTCTGTGCACGCATTCACGTGCTTTCTTGCTGCAGAAGTAATAATGCGCCTTCCTAGGTTGCAGGTCTATGTAGAAAATAAATCTAACTCCATGCCTTGCTCTACCCAAGGAATTAACTTCCTCAACCACCTTCTGGAAGAATAAATGATTGAGGACAGGGGACAAAAGGTAGTTGGGGTTCATAGGTTCTCCTATTGACACCTGGCCTCACCCTAAGGCTCAACAGTTTGACCAACTCCCCCACCCTATTCCTTGTGATATCGTGCCCCCATCTCTTTCACGTTGCAGTTCCATAGCAAGCTATGGTATTTTATTAAATTGTGCATTTACATGATATTCAAAAATTCCTTGTGCTTTGACTAGCACATTAAACATAACCTTAGGCATCAACCATGATCACCTATACACAAAATACCAGATTGATGGAAGGGCCTTGGCATTGAGCTCCATGCCATGATCTCAATACATTATATAGATGATGTACACTCAAAATATCATGGGGTCAAAATTGGGGTGTTACATTCCCCTCCCCCTTCAATTAGCATTTTCCTCAGTGCTTATGAAATTGAACAAAAATGCTACACTGGAATTATCCTCAGTGCTCTACATAATTGAACAAAAATGGATGTGTTGATCACGTGGAATCCTCAAGCTCCCAGGTAGCCTCTTCAGGATCGTAGTGTTCCCATTGCACCTTTACCTGTCCTATGGCTCGGTTCCGGAGCATGGTGACCGTCTTGTCAAGGATGTGCATTGGCTCGATTTGGAACTCTCCCTTGGGTTCCACCTAAATCACATCCCAATTAATCACATGTTAGGGTCATGTACATATTTCTTAAGGAAAGAAACATGAAAAACATCATGAGCTCTAGTGCTAGAAGACAATGTAATTCTATATGCAACTGACCCTATTCTTTCAATCATTGCAAAAGGTCCACAATATCTAGGGGAAAACTTGGTACAACTTCCAAGATTCATGGAACTCTTATTTTCCCTCACTCATAGATAAACATGATCCCTGACACATAATTATCTATGCACTCTATGCTTATTAGCATAGCTCTTATGTCTGTCGTGGGATGCATTCAGATTCTGCTTGATCTTTGCAACCTCTTGCTCCATATCCTTGAGCAATTCTAGCCCAAGAACTATCATGTTCACAGGATTATCCCAAGTTGCAGGTGTCCTACACCTTCCCCCATACAAAGCTTCATATGGGCTCATCCCCAAGGATGCTTGTTGTCCATTGCTGTATGCAAATTCTACCAGGTGTAAATAATATTCCCACTTGGTTGGATTGTCCATCACATACATGCGAAGCATGTCTTCTAGCACTTGATTCACCCTCTGTATATGACCATCAATCCAAGGATGGTAAGTAGTGTTGAAATTGAGGTTTTTACCCAAATCTACAAACAATCCCTCCCAAAAATTGGAAGTGAACTTGGCATCCCTATCGGAAACTATTGCCTTAGGAAATCCATGCAACTTGAAAATCTCCTTCATGAAGATTTTTGCAATGTCATCAGTCTTATGTGTGGACTTAATAAGTATACAATGTGTTGCATTTTTCAACTTATCCACCACAACCATGATAGAATCATGTTGTCTCCAAGTCATTGGAAAACCTGTAATGAAGTCCATGGAAATAACTTCCCATTTCCATTCTAGAACTGGCAAACTTTGCAGCAAACCTACTAGGTGTTGATGCTCAACCTTCACTTGCTGACATTTCATGCACCTTGAAATGTATTCAACAATATCCTTTTTCATTCCTAGCTAGAAATACTGCTTTTTGGTTGTAGCAATTGTCTTCTGATATCTTGGATGACCAAAATATGGAGCTTGATGGATCTCATCCATAACAACTCTCCTCAAATATGCTACTTTTGGAATATAAATTTTGTTCTTATAGTTAAGAAGTCCATCTTCTTCCAATTTATATCCCTCATATCTCTTCTCAATATTAGGCTACTAAAATTTATCCTTGATCTGTAGATACAACTCATCTTCAGCAGTATGATTCACAATCAGATGTCTCATATCTGATTGGAAAATACTAAGAGATTCCACATG
This sequence comes from Pseudotsuga menziesii, assembly GCA_001517045.1. Classification (NCBI taxonomy): domain Eukaryota; kingdom Viridiplantae; phylum Streptophyta; class Pinopsida; order Pinales; family Pinaceae; genus Pseudotsuga; species Pseudotsuga menziesii. Next base: position 515,218 of record LPNX010046055.1, read on the forward strand.
TATTTCATGCACTTTCCTGCTGAGTGCATCAACCACTTTATTCTCCTTCCCTTTTATGTGTTTGATTTCAAAATCAAACTAACACAAAAACTCCAACCATCTAGCTTGTCTAGAATTTAGTGTTGGATGATCAAACAAATACTTCAAACCACAGTGGTCTATCCTTAACTCAAATTTTCTACCCATTAAGTAATGCCTCCACATCTAGAGAGCATGTACTATGGTTGCAAGTTCTAAGTCACGAGTGGCATAATTCTTCTCATGATATTTCAACTTTATAGACTCATAACATACCACATGGTTGTCTTGCATAAGGACCCCTCCAAGTCCTTGATCGCATGCATCAATGCAAACCACAAAGTCCTTTTCTGGGTCTGCAATTTTCAAAATGGGTGCACTTGTGTGAAGATTCTTCAACTGCTGGAAGCTTCCCTCACATTTAGGTTTCCATTCAAATCTCATCCCTTTCCTTTGCAAAGAAGTGATAGGATGTGCAACCTTGGAGAATCCCTAAATGAATATCATGTTATCTCCCAGAATAATTTATTTCGATAGTATGAAGAATTTAATTCACGCAATGAGGGATATGAATACCACTAACAGTTTGAAAGCCTCTGTTTTTGATGAAAATTTCACAAAGTTGTAGCTTTGGTGGCTTGGGCGAGGGCCAGAACATCTCATTAGCCACCGATAGACATATAGATTATGGCTTCCGTGATTGGATGAAAACTTCAGCGATCGAAAGAACTAAGGACTTCAGATCAACGAGTTAAAGCTAAAATTTTCCACAGTGTTAGCATCAGAACTTGAAAACACTAGCCATCAGCAAGATAGTCCACTAAGGAGCCGCAACGGCGGGAGACATAAGGACTACGGATCGACGAGTTTAAAACTAAGCTCCTCCATAGTGTCGGCGACACTAAAGACTAAATCTTCAATCAATGACAAAAGTCATTCTGATAGCGTGACAATAGGAAATCATCGGAGATCGAGAGAACTAAGGACTAAGCTCCTTCGCAGTGTCGGCGACACGGAGAACTAAAGCTCTGATTCCTTCATTAAACAACTCATGATAGCGATAAGATTAGTTTGTTTCACCTCCGAAACAACGACAGCGTTTCGGTCTAGGGCGCCGATGTGCTAGAAGACAGAGCTTCCGATCACCAACCGCGGTGACCTCCGAAATAGTGATGGCATAGAGAACTAAATATCTGATTCAAACTTCTACTGACCTTTGATAGCGAGAAAACAAAATCACCGATAGTTACATGCATCGATGAATAACAAGACTTTACATCGGCGGCATAGAGGACTAATTCCCCGATTCCTTTTACAAACAACTTTCGACAGTGATAAAAACTAGTTCATTTCACCTCTGAAACAGTGGCGGCATGGAGAACTAAAGCTTTGATTCAAACTTCTACTGACCTCCGATAGCGAGAAAACAAAATCGCTGACAGTTACATGCATCAGCAAATAACAATAATTTCCATTGGCGACATAGAGGACTAATGCCCCAATTCCTTTGAAAAACAACTTTCGATAGTGATAAAACTAGTTCATTTCACCTCCAAAACAGAGGCAGCGTTCCGGTCTAGGGCACCGATGTGCTAGAAGACAGAGCTTTCGATCAGCAACCGTGGCGACAAGGTGGAAAAATCTGGTGGATTAAACAAGGAGAGTCACTTCAGACTGAACCAGCAGTGGTGATTATCAGTAACCACTTCAGTTATTAAAAGTTCTCTCAGTGAACTAGATCTTCACAATAAATAGACAAATAGTTAGCAAGGGTTTGAAACCCTAATCTGAAAAAACTATCACTTCCGAGTATTTTTTGTGAAAACAGATCGAAGTTTCAGGATTTGTCATTTTTTGTAGAAGGCTATAAAGCCCATGATTGATTTTATAATAAAGGTTCAACTTCGGGGATTTATGAGCCGATAATGCTTTCAAGCTTCTCATTTTACTTATTCATGATATAATCTCTTTTGTTGTGATTTGTTCAGCCATCATCTCTTTCTTTACTATATTTATGCCTGAATGTGTATTTAGGTCATTTTCAGATTGATTAAAAAGCTGATAGCTGTCATCCTATTGGTTTATTAGTGCTATTTGCTTTATAAATACCATCCTCATTAGGATTTATCCATTTATATGCATGTGTTTTGTATGTAAGTCTGCCAGCCTGGTGAGTTCTCCATCCCTGCACCTTATTGTCGAACTTCTGAGCAATTGAAACTAAAGCCTTGTAAACGAGTGAGTTTTATGAATGCCTTGAGAGTGGAAAGTTTATATAGTTCAACTGACTTGATTCATATTAGAAAACCCTAAAAACATTTTAAGTTACCAGGCATCCTCGAGCTACAACCTAGAGGAGTTTCCTGGAGTGATAACATATCCTATAATATCCTGTAAATCCCATAAAATACCTTACATCTGTCGCATTCCTTGTAATTAGCCAATTCATAATGGCCTCAATTTTCCAAGGTCTATAGATATACCCTCTTTTGAGATGATGTGACCCCAATAGTGAATCCTATCCTTATAGAATTCACACTTTCTCAATTTGGCATACAACTTATGCTCCCTCGACAATTACAAAACAATTCTTAGGTGTTCTTCATGCTCATCCTCATTCTTAGAATAGATAAGAATGTCATCAAGGAAAACAAGAACAAACTTGTCCAAATACCTACTGAAAACACTATTCATAAGGAACATAAATGTAGCTGGTGCATTTGTGAGACCAAATGGCACCACTACAAACTCATAATGTCCATACCTTATTCTAAAGGCTCTCTTATGAATGTCTTCATCCTTGATTCTTACCTAATGGTAACCAAACCTTAAGTCAATCTTGGAAAATATTGTTCGCATGTCACCTTTCAAATTTTTGGCTTCCATATTTTTGGCTTTCGACTTTTCTCCTTTCGATTTTCGACTTTGAAAATCAAAACTCCAGCAATGCAAGGTGTTCGCCTGACACCTTTTCGATTTCCAGCTTCCGACTTTCCGCCTTCTGCCTTCTAGCTTTCGACTTCAGGAATTGGAAATCCAGCTTTTTGCGGAACTTCCAACTATCTATCTATCACAACATTACTTTAGAGATCCATCTAAGGAATTATTATCTTAGATCCATACCATCAATCATTGAATCTCCTTTAACACATTCAGATCACAACAAGCTAATCACTTATAAACAGATTGATCGCCAAAACATGCTTGAAAACACAAAAACATCGCATCATTAAAAAAGAACCATCATACTATGGTATCAACTCATTTGCATCACATCTCAGGGAAAACAGGAAAGAAGAAAGACATAAAAAAATGGTGGTTCTATCAAAACTCCATCATGTCATATTACTTCTACATCGAAACAAGTTCTCAAAACTAGTTGTGACAAAATAAACAACAATCTTTCACAAAGCACAATTCAGCATAAGATCATTCCAAGATTATCCAAAAGATTGACAAAAGGTCGCTTCAACATTGCAATCCTATTTCTATTTATAGGCTTGCGCGTTTTACAAAATGGTCCACTTAGATCAACTTCCTAACTACTTGGACCAAAACTACAAAATAATGACCAAATCCTACAAAATTATGACCAAGCCGACTCTTTGTCGACTTTCTAGCCTTGCATGCTATCTTTTGCCTTACACAACATCTTTCACCCTTGTGCATCATCTTCGAACTTGTACATCACCCTTGGTGCTACGCAAATTATCTCCATCAAAACCGCTTGCCAATAGGCCCCCAACACAATCTTGTGGCTCGCCCTTGAGCCACATCAACTGGAAATAGTGTAGGTGTTGATTTTAATCTTAAAATCCTCATATTGTTGTGCAAATTCTTTGACTTTCTCCTTCACCTTGTCACTAATTTCTATGCATTTTGTAACATCCTGCTCCAGTGGATGCTCAACAACCTTCACGTTCACCTCTCTTCGGTCGTCCTACACTGCTTGAATTTCAGTAACTACTTTCAACGATAGTTGAGCGTCGATGTCCTGAAACTCTTCAAGCTAAGTTGTGCACCTTTGTTTCCGCTCCTGCGCCTTCATAACTTGATGCTGCAACTCCTTTAGTTTCTCTACCTTCATGACCTGCACAACTAGAGGCATCGTTTTGAGCGATGTCCAGAGTGTAGCCAACTATGCCTCCACTTCCCTTAGTTGCATGTTAAACTATTCTAATTTTTCATCCTGGACCACACTACCCCCAAAATTGTGTGGTCGCATATGTAATCACTTTAGCTTCTTTTTCAACCTCTTCAAGCTACATCACGACGTCCTCAATGGTGCCCTTGCACTGCATAGCTTTCTCTAGCGGTGTGCTTGGGTTCACCGGCGCGTGCAAGTATTCAATGTCGTGTTTGAAGCATGCAATCACTTCTCCTAGCTTCTGGTCTTTGATCTCAGCATCCATGTCTTCTGTGATTTTCAGGACTTACTTATAGGAGACAAAACCACCTTTTCTAACCGCACTCAATCATCCCACATTTGTTCCTTTTTCATAGTTAAACTGTCTTGCTCCTTGTTCAAGTCCTCGATCTCTTTCTTTGTTGCCTCTTCTCTCTGCTGTGATTTTAAAAGATGATCCTCGATGATCTGCTCTTGGTTAACCAGTTCCCAAGCATCCAACTTCTACAGTCACACCAAGGTGTGCGTTGATAGCTCATTTACATCTAGCACAATTGTTTCAAATTGCTGCAAAGATGTGTCAACATCCTCGCTCTACGTTTCCATTGCACATGGAGGAATAGGCACAATCCTGGCCCGCTTCCCCTTACGGATCTCAACCATTCTCTAAAATAGGTTTGCTTTCGACATTCTTTCAAAAATTGCATTAGTTAAAGATGTGATTTATGACTTTACCTCTGTAAAGCCCTTCGTCGAATTGTGTCTGATATGAGTCCTAGTTACAATCGTCGCCATTGTGATTGCCGCAATAATGTGATCTACTTGTGCATCCTCCATTGGAGCCATGTTGCTGGTCTCTCCGTGCTCTTACTTTCTATTTATCTGTGTCTCCTCATATTGTTGTTCTACCTCTGAATCTATTGGGTCCTCGATTGTGTCTCTCTCGACTCCTAATCATTGTCATGTACAGGTACCTAATCTACTAGCACATCAAATGGAGGACCCACCACTTCATCTGATACTTCCTCCATACTCACTGACGCTTTCCACTCCAAAAGCCAATCGACCACTATGGTGTCCATCTCATCATCAGTTAGATTATATTGCATAGCTAACCATTGTCACTCCGAATCCCGTCGTGCTTGCACATGTATTCCATGCAGACCAATGGAGAATCTTATGACTCGTTAGTACTTTGCTACTGCTGCTTCAGAGATCCATAGAATTTGCATAGCTGCAACTTGTAATGCATCCCAATACAACCAAAACTGTATGGTGCAATCCTTCAACTTATCTTATTCACTGAGATTCCATAGGTTCAGATACCTCGTTCCCTTGCAGACCTGGGCGACTACAACAACCATACCTTGGTAGTCCACGGGCTCCATCCATGTGACTAACTCAATCAAAATTAACATCCAACTATATGTGAATGTTTGCTTCCCCTCTTGCACCAACATGGCGTCTTCAGTTAACTGGTTCATCAAAAAGAGCGACCAGTTCATTTGTATGCTTGCGATGCACAGTTCAGCACATGCAATTACTATTGAAGTGCATTGGTTAGGCCGATTCCTTTGTACCACTTTACTAGCCATAATATTGGTTGCAATACACAGAGCCTGATCATTGATGCTATCCATGACATATGTACGTCCTTCGTGCTCCAAGCTGAGTTTCTTTCTGAGTTTGGCAGCTAACTTCTTGTTGTTATCTTTGCCACGAAAATACTGCAATAGGTCAGGCCCCTGCATGGGCAACCTCGTAATCTACAATATCAGTTCTACGGTGACCGGTACCGACCGATCTAGCCACAGGTAACCACCATGGAGGCATGCCAAAACTTTTTTGTGCATGCATTGGCCTCCGTAAATCAACCAAAATGGGGCATATGGATGAGGCCTAGAAGCCTCGATCGCTCCATCCCCTTCACCCAGTCATGCAGAGTGCACACCGTTTGATCTCCCTCTTGTCCCATCCTTTTCTCAAAGGGGTCTGTGGTACACTCAGTGTATGCCAATAGATCATGGTCCTCGTACTTCATTTTTACCAAGCATGGGGCAATTTCAAAAGTACATTTCATTCCTTTCGGTAAAGATGGCATATTTATGGGGTGCCTATGGTTCTTCGTCGGTTTTTGCTGCTTTGCACCAGGTTTTCAAGGTGGTACAAATCCAGGGATGTCCACCACAGTCGCCCCTACCCTCGCCGTGGATCCCTCAGCTCCCGTAGTTGACAACCCCACCTGCTCTCCAACTTTCGTTCCTGCTGACTACGAGGTAATGGCGGTCCTCTTCTTCTATGTTGGTGACTTGGGCCAATTGGTCCCCCTCTTTTTTCGCATGATTGGCGATGATCCAATCACCATGCTGGTGACTTCCTCTTCAATTGGGAACCAATGACTGGTGAATTCCCAAGAATCCTACTCTATATGTCTTGCGGTGTTTATGCACGTTGCATTACTCAGAATTTATCAACAAACTCATGAAGATGTTATTTTCTAGAACCGAACTCTGCAGCTCAACCTTACTCAAATCTGCAACTCAATTTTCACAATGGTGACTTCAAGCTGCACCCCTCCAATTATTATAGCGCGGGCTCGATCATGTGAAATATTTTCCAATCATTTTGACCAAATTCGCCATTCATTCTCCAAATATGCCACCGATCCTTTCAATTTGATGGTCGGATCCGTTCAAAACAATGTCACAGATATGCTACAGCACACTGTGAATCACATGATTAGCATCCACAAAACTGAAGGTGTGACCAAAACAAATCGACAACTCCTCCCATGTTGTAATCTCTCTTCCAAGCTTGGCTAATACATACCACTGTCATGACATTTCATCCAATGTGTGCAAAAAATCATGTACCCACTCATTCTTTGGTCGCAACACCCACATGGTTTGACATGCAATCAAATGATCACTAGGATCGTTCTGCCCATCATATGTCTCTACTTAGTATTGTTCTGTTTCACCAAACAAAACTTCCATCAACCTATGGCATAGTGACCACCCATCAATTGATTTGTTATGTGTTTCCCACCATCGTGTTGGAGTAGCCTTCAATGATTCATCCAACACCAATAACCTCTATGGTTTTGACACCCTATCTTCAAAATCAACCAGAAATTTAGGTAAGTCAAGAAGTCCCTCATAGGTTGGTAACTCAACAATCTTGGTTGCGACTCGTCGTAGCGACTGAGTAATTCTGCCACACTTCCGAATCGATACCTCATGCATCCGATTCTGCCAATTCTCTAAGGCATCCTCAAAATATGATGATGTGAAGCTAGATATTCTCCAACCCATCTCTCCATCGATAGTAGGGGGGACATAATCTTCTGAGATACTGTACGCATGGTCCCATCCCCCTACAACTTCTTTCTTAACCGATTCAACATATCTTCTTCCTTCCTTTGGATCCATTAGGGCTATGAATATGATATCGGGGTTCTCTAAAGTCCTCACATGCTTGTTGAAGTTGATCATTGCCAAGCTATTGTTAACCCATCCAATCCCCAGTAGTGCGGGATACGATTTTCCTTCATCAACAATCTCAATAACATCAAAGTTTGTGTAAGTCCTCATTCCTTCAACTTCCACTACTAGACGTGGTACTCACCCAATCGGTGTCACTCTAGCTTGGTTATCCAATCACAGCTATATAGGGGAAAAAACTAGTTGTGTTTCCCCATCTTTTCCCATGTCTTCTTTGTTAAAATGTTGACAGCCGAGCCTAGGTTCAGAATAATTGAATCTACCTCGTAATCCCCAATCTAGATGTTCATTCTCATTTCTTTTCCAGTTTTCTTCTTATGCAGGGAGTTCACTGCTGACTCCTTTCTCCCTTTCTCTAGTCGATGCAACAAATTCACAATCTTTGCGAGCACATCAGGATATTTTTCTAGCGATATAAAACATTCAAAGAAGTTTTGCAAGGTACCATGCTGCCGCGATGGCCCTGCTACCAAAGTTGAATAAAAAAGAGGTGGCATTTCATAAATAGGAATCTTACCAGGATCTCTTCTTATAGCATCACATGCTTCAAAGAATGTATCCCTCTCAATGCGACATCAAATTGCACCTTTTTCTGTCCAACCAATCAAACTTGTGGAATCGGGCCATCATCTCCTGTTGTTGCACCTCTGCAAATAAGAACAACATCATCAACAAATTGAACTCTGGGTTCTACTGAGATCTTCGCAACTGTTGGACCCTAGTTCTAGTTAGGTGGTGGATTCACTGGCTGGTTTGGGTTTTGATTTTCATTCTGGTTCTGGTTCTTGGGTGGTGGAACATTCCTTGCTTGCCACTTCGTAATCAGCCGTGGAAATTTTCCAACTATGTGATCTAAGGTGGTACATTAGGTATATTGTGATTGCAAGTTTGGAAAATCTCTCTAGTAGTGCCCCAACACTTTGCAATTGTAACATTGCACAGGTCCATGACCTGGTCCTCCTCCTCGACCAAAACCTTCACCTCGTCCTCCTCAGAATCCTCCGCGAAAGCCTCCCTGCTGTTGATACTATGATTGATTGAACTGCTGTTGTGATCAGGGATTCGAATCTGGTTGCACATACTGCGCTTGAGTATAGTGCAACTGCTATAGAGTGTACTGCATCTAATTATGTTGTGGCTACGTCGAAGCAAACTACGGTTGCAGCACAAACTATAGTTATGGTTGTGGTACAAACTGTGGCTGCGGTTGTGGTACAAAATGTAGCTGTGGTACAAAATGCGGCTATGGTTGTGGCTATACCACTTACGGTGGCCGCTATGGTGGCAGCCTCTCTATTGGACGGTGGTATTCTCCCTTCACATAATATGAATCCATCATCCTCTCCCAAAGCAAATCATATGCTCGATAGTACTTGTCTTCATTCCCAACAGATCTACAAAATGTGCAATACAAATTTATCAACTTCAATACCATCTTTGCATAAGCACACACTCTTCATGTTGATGTCTGTGAACTTGAAAGATGTGACACCATGGCATGCCATCATGACTTAGTGGATTTAGAGCTCCTGACATCAGATAATTTTGGAAATCTAGGCCTTAATCCATATGATGTCCCTCTGTATGACTTCGAGTACACCATATTTTCTCACGATGCTCCATTCCCTTCTTGATATATTGCAATTGGATGATCAGGTTCATTAGTTGTGATTGAATCTAATTCATGCCAACTCAAGTATCACCAACAGGTGATGCTTCTAGCTTCATCATGATCTCTAGAGCCTCGCTCTGTGTCGCAAAATTTTGCTGCATCAAGGGCATCTTGATATGCGGTACTAATGCCACAATGAACCACTCCTTATGTTGTACATCACTCATCCCAAAACTTACTTTCGCCATCGGTGTCTTGAACTACTAATCAAAATCCCATACAGATTCATTTGGATATTTCTTGATCTCCTTTATCTCCATGATATATTGCACCTTTGACATAGGCTTTTTGAACTCTTCAATCAATCCAGTTCTGATCTCTTTTAGAGTCTTCACTGGAGTCCCTGTGGGAACTTGTTCAAAATTCATGTACCAGTCCAGTGCGTGAACTTGAAAAGTTGTTGCCGACTGAACTTTCTTAACATCATCATCCTGAGCTTTATTTACAATCCAAACTATTTTGAACAAAAACCGGTAATGTTCTGGATCCTTAGTCCCGTTCCCATGAAACAGCGGTAAATTTACATCATCTCCCGCCATCCTAAGCCTCCTTCCTATGTTCATTGATCTTCTCCTATTAGAGTGTTGATGACACATCAGAAAATTTGGTGTTGAGATCATATTTCTTCCTGAGTGTGACATAGTGCGCAGAGGTGTGGGTACATTGTTGCTCAAGGTTGGTATTTCCTTGGGCTCGGGCGTAGCCTGGTTGTCTCCTTCATTGCTGTAGGGTTGCTTCATCCCATGTGATCTTCTCTCGTAGCCTCATGTTTCGGTCCTAGTACAACTCTCCTCAGTCCTCTTCATCTTCTCTTGCCGAAACCTTTCTCCACTTCACAGAAAACCACATCCTTCCTCAGTTTCCTTAGTATCGTTGTAACTCCCATCCATCTACCCCGTATCATTCCATCCACCCCCCGTCTCCGCGGTATCCATAGCCTCCGCACACCAGGGATATACTCATCGGAGTTCATCTTCAATATGTCTTTTTCATAGATGAAAATCTCAATCAACAATTGAAAAGATAACAGAAACCTACCCCTTGGTCCGTTGAATAACTCCCTTTCTGCGTCACTGTAAGAATTCACTATGTCAACCATGAAGCCTTCCAAGATGATGTCAAGCCACACTTTGAAAACCCTTGATGCTTTGTTGTCTACCTCCTGTAGCTGCTGGATCAAATATGGGCTCTAGCAAGTGGGTTCTCCTCCTTGAAAATTTGTCTTTTGATAGGTAAACTGTACCAATCACTCGTACAAGATGATAGGAAACTCAAAGAAGAATTACTCGTGGAGATCACAAGATAGGTACCTTCCCAACCACTCTTCTGTTGTCACTATAGGGTTTTTATTCTCTTCTACTATGAATTCCTGAGCATTCTGGTCAAACCAATCTTGAATCTACGGTCTTACTAGATGCCACAACATATCCTCCTTCTCCTTACACTACAGTCCCGACAACAGAACCATTTGTTGTCACAGATTCATCGACAGGGGTTCACTCTCTGTTGACACCCTCAACTCAGTGATCTCCCTGAGCACCGACCTAGACAGATTTTATCCCGTCCAACAACACCTATGAAGTAGATGAGGTCTCACCCAATATGTTTAAGGGAGAACTATTGGAACCATGTTTCTACAGTAAGGAGGAGGAATGGTGCATCTACTGTCTATCTATCGCAACATTACTTCAGAGATCCATCCAAGGAATTATTATCGTAGATCCATATCATCAATCATTAGATCACTTTTAACACATTCAGATCACAACAAGATAATCACTTATAAACAAATCGATCACCATAATGCTTTAAAAAACAAAAACATCGCATCATTCATAAAGAACCATCATACCACGGTATCAACTCATTTGCATCACATCTCAAGGAAAACAGGAAAGAAGAAATACACAAAAACACGGTGGTTCTATCAAAACTCCATCATGTCATATTACTTCTGCATCGAAACAAGTTCTCAAAAACAGTTGCGATAAAACATACAATGGTCTTCCGCAGAGCACAATTCAGCATAAGATCATTCCAAGATTCTCCAAAAGATTGATAAAATGTCCCTTCAACATTGTAATCCTATTTCTATTTATAGGCTTGCGCCTTTTACAAAATGGTCCACTTAGATCAACTTCCTAACTACTTGGACCAAAAATACAAAATAATGACCAAATCCTACAAAATTATGACCAAGTCGACTCTTTGTCGACTTTCCCGCCTCGTGTACTATCTTTCGCCTTGCGCATCATCTTTCGCCCTTGTGCATCATCTTCGACCTTGTGCATCACCCTTGTTGTTGTGCAACTTATCTCCATCAAAACCGCCTACCAACATTAACATGAGAGTGCACTGTGTTTTTCATGTTTCTTTGCTCAAGAAGTATATACATGATCCTAATCACGTAATTGATTGGAATTTGATTCAAGTGGAACCCAAAGGAGAATTCCAAGTGGAGCCTATTTACATCCTCGACAATAAGGTAACATTGCTCTGGAATCGACCCATCAGACAAGTGAAGGTGTTGTGGAAGCACCTTGGACCAAATGAGGCTACATGGGAGCTGGATGATGCCATGAAGGAGGCATACCCATTTTTCTTCAAGTTTGGAGAACACCGAGTACGATTTTGTTTTAAGGAAGAGGATATTGTAATACCCTCATCTTGACCCCTAGTGTATATATTGGATTTATGTGTAACTATTGCATATATGCAATGTATGAATCCTAACAAGGATCTCAAGGCCAAGGCCCCACTAATGAATGGTATGTTTATAAAGACAAGTAATTTATGTTTGGTACACCGTGTGCTAGTAAGCCATGAAAAATGTAAAATCCTGTAAATATTTGTAATGAAAATGAAATGTCCAGGGATGAATATGGATGCAACAAAAAAATTAGGGGTTGTGTGTTATCCACTAGGAAGAGGTGAGGAGGCGTGGGAAGAGTCAACTATATATTTCCAAGTATCACCTTGAGAACCCAAGAGGACATCCGTGCCACTCTTAATTTTTCTATAAGGTAGTTGAGAGATCAAATCCTATGTATAATAGAACATGGGGGAGAGTTTAGAGATGGTATGTCTAGGTATGGGCTGACGTGATGGATGCAACAGTAAATTAATTTATGGTGTTGCATTTCCATAGACCAAGAACCTAGTATTGGGGGGGAGGTGGCTCAACTGGTATGAGTAGCATGTTTTTGTTCATCCCCTAAACCCAGAGTTAAGAGATGCAACCCAATTGATAAGAGAGTAATGTGTTACCCTTCATCTTGAACCTTGTGTGGAATACCTGTGAATGAATTGGCCATGTGTGTTGCATTCCTAGTAGCAACCATGGTAGAATTGGCATCTTGTGAAATCTGAGACTGAGACTATTGGAAGCAGTAGGGATTTGTGTGGATTGTGAAAACCAATGAAGGCACAAGATCTCCATATGTTTAGTAGATTGGATCTTGTATTCCATCCCATGAGGAGCACTGGAAGGGAAGTGGAACATGAGGGACCATGTAGAATATAAGGGGACCTTCCTTGAGCTAGGTGTGGTAAGGATGTGGGTGACAAGGATAGATGAAACTGATGGGGAATCCTGTATCTTTGTGGTTAAGCTCAGTGGTTTGCAGTCATTGCCTTTGTTTCTCTATAGGACTAATAAACCTAGTAGTGTGATGGCTTATCCTGAGTGTGTGTATTCATTGTTGTGATTGAGATTGAGTATAGTCCTTCCTAGTGGATAAAATAGCCAACATCAAGGGTGGTTTTGGGGTGGAACGTTGACCTCACATAGCCAATTTCTTGGTCAATTTGCAATTGAAAAGATAAGTGTCCTGTTGTTTATTAGTTCTTAGAATTTCCATGTGATGGATGAATGTTTATTCATGTTTGAATGAATGAAATGAAAGCTCGAATTGTTAAATAAACTGTATCTTCATAGTCTAGAAAGGATTTCGTTGTTGTCCATGATTTTATTGTTGTTATGCATGTGATGAGTATGCTATTTCATGCATGCAATGCATTGTATTTTAATTGCATTTTTCACTTTGAATATTTAATTTGCATATGAAAAAGTCTTACAACAGGAACATGGTATTTGTACCATATTCGTGTTCTTGAATTAGGTAATCATTTAGTCCCAAATCGGAAGACTTCTGTAGAGTTTCCATGGTAGAAATAATAGGTCCAAAGTCCAAGGCCAGAAATAAAATTTGGCTAAGTGTTGGATAGGAGGTTGATTGCTGATGTGCCGACACCATAGTAATGGCGTTGGAACCAACGTAAAAAGTTGTGAAATTATTACTAATCCAGTGCCGATACTAAAGTGCCAACACTAGAATACCAACAAAAAAAGTCAAGAATCAGAACTGTGTAGCAACAAAGTGGTGGTGTCCCGACTCCTGATATCCGACTCGGTGAGTAGTAGGGATGTCGACGTCAGAGAAGTCATGGAAATTTGATGTTTTGGAGTGTTGAATTTCAACTCTCGATGTCAGAGCAGTGTATTCAGTAAGTCGAAGGATAATTAGTTCAAACTTGGTTGCAGTTTTGACTCTTGACTCCTGATGCCAGAGAAGGATGGCTTCTAAAATTGGAACGTCGGATTCAGAGCGATGTATAAAATTTATCTTAAGTGTGTTCCTATTTTTGAATTTCAATTTAAAAAATATTGGAGTAAAAAAGTTGGGTTGGTTTTGTTGAAATCCTGCTTTTCGTTTTTGACTTCTGACTCTCGATGTATAGAAAGTAGTGGTTGGATTCAAGAATTTGACAGGTTATTTGTTGAAGGCCTGTAGTATGTTCCAAATTTCAACTCTCGATATCATAATATCAAAGTTGGGAAGTTGGAGGTAGTTTTGTGGAGGAACCATTTTGCACCTCCTACTTTTAACTCCCTACATAAAAAACATAGTTATCGAAGCCAAGAAGTTAGAGTTTGTTTGTTAATGATTTGTTTGTGGTTCCAACTTATGAATTCCAATGTACAGAGTATAGTAGTTAGAGTCAAGAAGTAGAGGATAGTTTGTTAATAACCATTCGTGCGTTCCAATTTTAGACTCTCGATATCAGAAGTATAAAATTGAGCACATATATCTGTGGACCAACACACAACTCACAAAATAGATCAGACAATTTTACTCAGAATTGAAGAATGAAACAATGCAAAAAATGGCTTGCAGCTATAAATGCTTTCATTAATAAAAAGTAATTGGATAATAATTACAATGTAATACACTTGTATTAATAACCAGTCAATTCGAATGCATGAGAGAGGAATTTGAATTGATTGACTCTACCTAATTGCATGGCTAATTGAACTTTTGTAAATCACAATTGGAGTCCAATAGATCAACTCCCAGATGTCCAGCAACTCAATCAATCAGTGATAGCTAGTTAACTCAATGCAACTATCTGTGCTAGGTGGGAAAAGGCGCCTACTCCACATGCAACCATGCATAACTAGCACTAGCTAACTGATTGTGAACTAACTGAAAGTAATTGGGGGCTAACTAAGACTAACTAGTGCTAACTCCAACTAACTGAAGTAGGTTGGTGTTGGGACTCCTAGTGGCTCCTAAAATGTAGGGATTGGTCTAGGAGGCACCCAAACTGATGCATACACATGACTTAAGTGGCAGTTAACTTCTAGCAGTGTTCCCCACACTCTAGTGTGTTATGAAGAGAAATTCCTATGGCTTGGGGTACCACAACAGACATATTAACTCCAGAAATCAATCCTTCCCTATATGCAAGAGAAACCAAACATCTAACACTAAAGGATCTCAATTTGTACCTTATTCTGGACGGTTGATGTAGATCCCCATTGAGCTTTTCCACTCTCGCTTGTATTAGCAATTTGCTTCCTCAACATTCATCAAACAAGACAAACATGCTATATATAATTGTGTTAGACCTACTCTAGCATATATAATCAATAACATATAAGCATTTACAAGCATCCATAGATAAAATAATCATTTAAATACACATTATTAGACAAGAAAAGATATTTCTATTGATATAAAACAGAGATTACAATAGTGACAACCTCTGTCGGCATGTCTGCAAATCGGAGAAATTGAGTCCCCCACTTGGGCCTCCACCACTTCAATCCTCCATCTCTCGATAGCAAGCTCACAAGCAAAAGGAAACCTTGGGAAGAACACAAAGTGCTCCAAGGGAGAAAGGGATGCAGACTCAAGTATAAGCTCTGGCAACAATGGACTATAGTTTTCTTGCTCTTCAATTCCTCCCCCTTCAATGTATCCAAAGGGTTCCTTATATAGCTCTTCAATGGGGTAATGGAAGGTCGAATCCGAGTGATCTCAAGGCATATGGAAGGCCAAGAGACAAGTGACTTAGATCCAGATCAAGGAAAACTCCAAAATCATTTGGCCTTTTGCACACATCTCGATGTATGTGGGTTTAAGGGTCAAATCCACATATATATGCAAGAAAGGGATTAAAAGTTGCATATGGCAATTATTGCATGTTTTTAGGGATGATATTGGAAACATCAAAGGTACAAAAATGGTCCATGGGGTCTAAAGAGTCTGCAAAGGGACAGGGAAGGCCATAAAGGTGTGATCCAACATGTGTGGTAAAATCAGCTGTAACAGATACCCCCTAAAGTGTGAGGTCAGAGGGGTCATACGATGGACGAAATAAATTATAAGTCCATCCCAGATGTGGAGTGATGAAGAACCTAGTGGAAGAACCATCCATCTAGTCAGTACAATACAATGATCAAACTCTGCACATAACTGCAAGTAGATGTAGCAGTCCCGGATACATAAGAGTACAATGGCCATGAATAGGCATGATACAAAATATGACATGTGTGGTCATCGACACGTAAAATATAGATAGCTCAGAATCTCCATGATGAAGATATACACAGGATCATGATATGCATGTAGGCTGAAGATATATAATGGATCAAGATCTCCAAAATGGATAGAAATATCTGACATATACTGGAATCAAGTCACGAGAGCTGAAATCTCATGAACACTGGCACGATCAAGGAGGTAGCATATATGAGATGCCACAAGTCTGGAAGGTCTTCTACAAAAACCGCTACGAGTACATGTCCTACTATGTGAATAGAGGTGTCGAGGTTGAACATAGTAGTTCATTGTCTGATTACCGGTCATTGATGTATAACGTTAATAGACGCGATATCACCCACCAATAATGAAAATGGGAATCAAGGTACTAGAGTGCAAACTAACAAGTGTGATTAAATGTGTTGAGGTCGAACACTTGAGAGAATCCACTATTCAGGGGACAATGATGTATTCCCAAAAATTGTCGATGGTGGGAGAACCTACCGCCTAATGACTGCAAGTCTCAAGGCACTCAAAAATGACTCTAGATTCCTATCCCAAAATAAATGATCTGAAGTCGATGGAATGAAATCTGCTGGAAGGAGGGCATTAAGGCATCCCCCATCATCCAACACGAGGTACTCAGCAAAGCTGTATAATGTGGAAGCACTCGATCATAATGTGCACAAACCAGTAACCGTACTGGGAATGGCCTACATGAAAAGTCAAGAAAATTGAGGAATGATCGACTCAGGTTTAAAATTCCTTCGAACAAGAGAATAAAGGCAAATGGTGACTGAATGTAGGTAGCATAAACTCGATATACAAAATTGGGACATCTCTGCGACATAGGAGGCATCGACAGAGGCTCCATAGGGACTGGAAGCTTAACCAGTTAGTGGAGATAAACTTGGATAAATGAGTACAACTCCTAAAGTCAAACTATTAACCCAACCAACGGATGTGATATAGAGTGCTTTGTTCAAAGGCGACATGACTTGACTGCTGCCGAAGATAACATCTTTTCTTGTTTAGCTTTTTGGTTTTTTGATTTTTTTTTTGGACTTTTTCAAATATTTTGAAACGCTTGAAAAATAATAAAAGTGTTGTATAGTTATAGACTAGGAGGAGATGAGTGTCAAGGGGCAAACAAACTAGTTCCAAGCAGCAGAACATACCTATGCTCAATGCAAGGACACACGTGTAGGATAGCGACACTTGGGGGAAAGTCCCCTCTTCGTAAAAATAGGGAATCAAGATATAAAGGATATACAAAATTGCTCTGCGTGGCTAGACATGAGACAAGCTCAGACTATATGGTTGATACTCAAAGTCAGGGAAGCCGACATAAGGCTCAATGAGGCAGGCAAAGCTCATGATAATGCAATTACAACTTGACATAAGGGAGTACTGAGGAAACAGGCCAGCAAAAAGATCAAGAGGAGTATGAGGCTCTTGCGAAAAGACATGGCGATACTATACAATGGACTCCCACACCCTAAAGGACAAATTGTCGGCATGGGCACCAAATACAAACAAGGAGCTAACTAGGGCACCCATGTAAGGTCAAACTCTACCATTCACATCACGTCACTTCTAAAACAACAAGAAGGTTCCGTGATAGGATAGAATGGGTTTGTACCTAAGGTTATAATGAAATGGTCATAAGGTCATGAAAAATGAAAATGAAGGTGAAATCTGACCTATATGCCAGTTTAAACATCATACCTGAAATCGGCACGAATGGGTCAAAACAATGGTCGAAACGATGCTCAAAACGGTCTCCTACATCATCATATTAGTAAAAAAGGGTCCAAAAGGGTCAGAAACGATTCAAAACTATAGAAAGGGGGTAAAAATTTTCAAAAATTTGAAATTTTTTCTATAAATAGTAAAAAGTTCAAAAATTATATATCATTTGAAATTTTTACCCAATTGAGCTCAGAACTTCAAACGCGAATTTCGGGAGTTTCGTCTGGCGAAATCTGACACCGTTTTCTCTAGGTAACTTCCCATGCCCTACTCTTCCATTTGCATGTAAATTTTTTCAATTTCCATGGTCAAAATCAATTTCTAGGCCATTCTAAGATAGTCGCTTCGGCCCACGCAGAAATCGGGGCTTTTTCCGTGTATAGGGATGGCTATACGCGGAAAAATGGCCCAAACCCGTGTACATACACGGTTGTTTTGCAAACAGTCACCTATGCAGCTGCATTTAAGGTTTTTTAAGACAAATATTGACCAAAACTTAATGTAAATGTGCAGGATGGTTCTATAATGGAGGGAGAGAGAACACGGGGATGTAGAAGAAGCTATACGGGGCGATCTAATGGCTCAACAAGCTCTATGTGCATGTGGGCTATATAAGTTTTGGTGTCTTGGAATCCTGAGGGCCAAACCAAGACTATTGCAGATGCTAGTAGACTACTGGGATCCTGAATCAGAGTCCTTTCAGATTGATAGGATGTCCCTCATGATAGAGGTAAAGTACATTTACTTCATTACAGGATTGTCCCGACGGGGAGAGGTGGTGAACCTATACTCTTGCGGGTCCAAATGTGGCCTCACCATTGATGAGTATATTGCAGTATATTTTTTTTCAGACAAGGAGAAGGTTGGGATTCAAATCCCAAAAAACCCCTTCCAGGTACTAGGCTTGAAGGCCATACTATTGGCACTCGACAAGATAGCAGGGCTAGCCTCACTCCACCATGCCTCGTGGCCATTGATGTTCTATGTAGTGGAGCACATGAGGCCCATAGTTTATGATTGGAGTACTATGCTATTGAGTAACATGAAGTAGTAGCTTAGTGACTGCAAGATGGGCAGGGTACAAAACTTCAGTTTCAACAGTATACTGAACATGTTCTTCTTCGAGTGTGTTCCAGGGCTAAGCCCTAGAATTGATGTTCCTCCTCATGAGGTTTGAGATTTGACCCAATGACGTTGGGCAGATGTGATGTGCAGACTGGGTGGAGGTAGGATGTCTAACCCCTACCCAGCTGATTTCTTTCCATGGTGGCAGCGGCAGATAGTTGCCATTGATGATTACCTCTACGCGGGGATAGATTTTTGGGGAGATCCTGACATGCCCCTACCACTAGGAGAAGCATATGGTGACATTGGTAATGAATCCCAACCCTCTTTTAAAAAAAAAATTGAATTATTATTATTATTATTATTTTGTGTTTTTTGATATATGGAACCAAAAGACATGTTTTTGTGTGACGACACATAGTGACAATCTATCATATGTATGCAGATGTAGGACCACGACAGCCTGATGGTTTCCCTCGTCATAGACGGAGGGGACGAGGAGATGAAATCATGGGTGTGGATGTGGAGCAGACGCTCCAAAGCATCCACACAAACTTTCTGCGGCTGACACATAGAGTACCCATGGCGCAAGTCGAGGACTTTCCTGAGGCCATGCAACATCAGGTGGTAGGTGTAGCACGAGCATGGGTGTGGTTGTTTCAATGGCAAGCTAGAGCCGTGGTGACTTTCCACGATTAGAACCCCCCTTCTCCTCCCCAGGCTTAGATACCCGGGAGTGACACATTTTTGTACTACCATGTATTATATTTTGGTGGCTCGGAAGCCCCGTTTTTGCATTATGACACTTATGTATTATGAGGTCACTTTTTTGATGTTTAATGAAAAACTTTTATGATGATCGATTTTATTTATTTACATGTGTAAAAATGTATGTTTGTGATGAGTTTATGGTCTGTGAAACAAATGCCAATCTAACACATATTTAGCATATGAGTCAGCAACTTGATTATAAATTCTTGGAACATGTATGTATGTTATGTTGTCAAATTTCCATTCTAACAATCTCACACGTAAGAATCTTCATAATAATGTTGGATCCCTAACATGATATAAGCCATTCAGCGGTGACACTACTAACTATGAATCAAGATGTACCTCAAGAGAGAGAACACCATGTGAAATGGCATCTTGTAGAAGCTTGATAATGGCACTATACTCAGCAACATTGTTTGAAGAGGGCCGTAAACATATGCCTGCTGAAGACAATACCTGACCCGTAGGAGTATAAATCACCCAAGCAGCAGAGGCTGAGTGTTGAGTGTGATGGCTAGCACCATCAGCAAATTCTATATAGATGGATGACTCCATTGACATCTGCCATAAGAAATGAAAGCTAATCAACAAACCCGATCACCATAAGAAAAACCTAACTATGCAATACAAGAGATAGGGAGGGACATGAAAAGGGTATCGATAGAAGCAATACAAGAGATAGGGAGGGACATGAAAATGTGGTGGTGGAAACCATTATAGCCTAAAATTTTCACACATACAATATTTCGGTGTTTGTTATTAAAATACATCAAAAATATATAACATGCAACTCACAAAGTTTCCTTTTCATGTGGAATGGAGTTATTTTGCATAGTCAAACTTTTGATTACCCGCATAGGTTCATAATTAAGACGGAACCTATACAACATTAGATGGATAATCCTTTGAAACCCATGTGTTAGTACATATTTGCAAACTCATAAATTATTTGGTGCATTAAAATATCCCACTTGCATTTTGAGTGCCAAAGAGGTTACAATTGGCCTATACTAGGTACTTAGGCATCTAGTAGTCCCATATTTGTACATAGAAGTCAATTTAAGGAGAATAACATTCACATCTTGAGCATGTCCTTTGAATACCTCCAAATTGGATATAGAAGGAAACCATGGGTATGCATTCCATAAGAAATATTTGGAGCAAGGTTATGGTGCAATAATTTGTTTGGAGGACATCTCTTCCATCCACATTTTTACCATTCATTGGCATTCCAAGATCCCTTGACTTCTTGATCAAGTATTTCCCTTCACTAATCCAAGTTAGTTAGAAAGCGATTATAGAGATTTCAAAGGACCCTTCCAAAAGGAGTGTTGGATTTCCCTTTGAATGCGACATTCCTCAAGGTGATATATTATTGTATTAAGATATTTTCCATTGAACATTAATCATTTATTTTAAACTCATCTCTTTTTTTTGTTTCCATATCATTTTGGCAAGTTTAATCTTAGAAGTAGTTATTATATTTGTTGTTATTTGTTTTATGACTTCAACATTATAATATTTGTCATACTAACCCACTCATGTATTGTTTCCTTTGTTGCAATCTTCAAGGAAAGGAGATTTATCATACCATTGGACCATTTTTCTCACTATAGTATTGGAGAATCCATTGAGTGTTTTCTTCTTCTTTATTTTATCATCTATATGTTGTCTACTTGATTTTTACTAATTTGGGGCTTATTGCAGGATCATACCCTTACTATTTATACCCCTAAAAAATGAGTTTTATAGGTCAAAAACCATTTTCTTTTCATTTTACACCCCTCATGGTACTTGGTTCCCATCTCAAGTGAACTCATGTGGTTATTCCTTCATTAATCACACAGCTTCTTAGGTCCTTTTTTCTTTCAGTTTCATTGCTTTACCGCATTGCCATTATTACCGTGATTCAACATTGTCACTCAAGTTTTATGTTTGGTTAGTCACACTACTTTACTGCATAGAAACTATAACTCTTAGGTTGTATGGTCACTCAACTGCGACCATTGAGACCCACAACTTAAAAAAAAAAAAAATTAGTTAGCTTTCTTTCTTCACAATTGTAGTCCACATGGATGTTCACACATTTTAAGGGATTAACAAAACAACCAAAACTATGTTTTTGCTTCCTTAGTCATTAGAACACTTAGTTTAAAGTAAGGGGTGAAATCAATTTGAAACTTCATTTTCTAGGGCTTGGGATTTAAGGTTATTGTAATAACCTTATAGCATACAATAGAGTAGACTAACATGTCTTTATTGCTTTCAAATTTTAAAGGAATTATTAATTTAGGATATTTTAGTAAACTTACATTCATTTAGACTTTTTTTTCTTGGATATTTATTTTCAAAGAAATCTAGATTAGTCAACTCTTCACACAAACAAGGGACCTAAAACATATTTAAATATCGATCTTGGTGAATAAAAAAGGACTAAGATCATGAAATACCTCCCTTTGCACAATTTTTTTTAAAGTATTACTTGCAATTATCCAAATCACTCTTAGGAAGTTATATTAGAAGCTATAAGAACCCATATGTGTTCACATCCTCTATATTTATTTTTCCAAGCTCAATTGTGTTTGAATAATTTTACCACATGTGTTTTACCACTTGAAGCACACATAAAGGGACCTAACGACTCTTCTCAATTAGGTTTTCTCTTCATCTTGCACTCATAAAGTGATCTTGATGAATTAGAAAAAATTGTGAGGTTTGAAACACCTCCCTTTTCACACCATTAGTTCAAAACATTGACCCTTTTAAAATCAATCCACTATTGGAAACAATGACCACAGTGAGAGGGGGGGAGGTGAACAATATGTATGGATTTTATTACTTTTTCAACTTTAATAATCATCAACATCTTATTTAATATCATGCAGAGTGCATTATTATCATTATATCAACAATTATAGCTCATCATCACATATCATAACATCATCAAAACATAATACACAATATTTTTACGTGGAAAACCAAGTCATGGGGGAAAAACCATGGAATTATTTATAATAATAGTTTTCTGGCAATAACTAGAAGCAGGAAACAACTTTGTTGTTATAATGATTTCAATTCTCCAATTACAACTAGAAGGAGGCTACAACCCCCAGGTTTATAGGATACAACCCAAAGGAATCCCTAGCTCCTTAGATTGCCTTACCTCATCTTTCCACACTGATATGAATATAGAAACTGTTGAACCACAATCGCATTGGTCCCACGGACCTGCTAATCAACACCTGCACTACACTGCACCACACTGCTCAACCTGCACCACATTGCGCAACACTATCACTGCAGACCACTGCTCATGAACTGTTACTGCTGACCTCTACTCATCAACTGTCGCTCCTCATAAAATGTTACTACTCATCAACTATAACTACACATAAATTTTCACTCCTCATCAACTATCACTGCACATAAACTGTCACTTCTCATCAACTTTCATTGCTCATCAACTGTCACTGCTCATCAACTAATACTTCTCATCGACTATCACTCTAACTATAAACTCTCACTGCTACTTTTCAACATATACAATCAATTTGTCCAATACGACTGTACTAATAAAGTTTCACACATCATCCGACTCATCCAATATGAGTCTAACCAAATGTATGCGAGACTTAGTCCACCCGGGTCAAACTAACTTCTCATACAACTCAACGAATCTGAGTTAAGGAATCTACTCATGAAACCTACCTGAATGAATCAATGTACTCTTTGTTTATTATTTCATCATTGTCATCACTATATCACTGTTTATATATATCACATTGTCTAATGATTGAGAGTAGGCATCAACATACCACTGTGTAATCACTAATCACTAGTGTTAACCCAAAAATCACCCACATAGCTCTCAATGGCCTACACCACCCAAGGACACCATCTCACAACCCTCATATCACTCCATTAGACCCTCCATTAAACCCCCACACCCTCAAAACAGCCTAAGGATGAAGAAAAAGGGCTAAAAACCCCAAAAAGGAGCCCAAAATAGCCTCCTCGGAGCTAAAGCCCTAAAAAAGGGGCTAAAACCCTAAAAGGGGCTAAATTTAGGGTGAAAGGGGATAAAATACCCAAAAGGGGCTAAAGTCCTGACCAAGGGCTTAAAACCCTAAAACCCCTTAGAAAAGCTATAAAAGGAGGGTGGGGGGGGGGGTCTCAAAACACTTCTCCCATTACCTATTATTACGCTGCCCGTGGATGCTTTGAGACCTTTGCCTCTAAAAACACCCACACTCCCTCTCCTCCATCTCCATCCCCATTGATCCATTGCTCCCCAACCAAGAGAAGTAATTCCACAAGCTTGGGCATGGTGGCCCATTTCCACCAGAGAAGGTATACCATGTTTTATTTCTATTTCTTAGTTGTTTAATATGCTTTGCTTTCCAACCCTTGTCCCCATTTGCAGGTTTTGTTTTCTTTATTTAATATTGTTTTGTAGGTTTTATCATAGCTTAGGATTTTTTTATAGGTTTTGAAGGTGGAACCCTAACCCGTGTTTGCAGAGGGGTTCATCAACATTGCTTCTATTTCCTTTTGTCATTAGCTTAGCTGTAGTTTAGTTTACTGTTCTGTCGTTTCCATTTCTGTTTTATTTTTTGCATTTCCACCCATGCAGGAACCTATCCTTCTGTCCTATAGACAGAAGGAATCCATTCCTACCCTGTAACAGGTAGAAATCCTTGCTACAGAGTTGGCAACCATACTAGGTCGATCCCACAGGATCCTTGGTTCAAAATTTTTATTTTCAAGTTTTTAAAATTTTTGCCCTAGTTTTTCAGAAATTTCATGTTAAATCCATCTTAGATTGTGTTTATTTCCTATTTTAAGCACTATCGAAGCCTCTGCTAGGCCAAACCGAGTCAGGTTGACCACAGTACTAGTTACTGTCGGCCAGATCTGACTCTGTCTCACAAAAAACCCCCAATCCGGAGCAGGGCGCTCTTATCAGGGAAAAAGGTGAGACTAGGGTGCACTTAATGAGCAAACAAGTGCGCCCAGGGCACACTTAATCTCCCAATAAGTGCGACTTCAGCCCAGAAACTTAGTCCGTGACTGTTTTTGCATTCTGTGCGACCCCCTCGCTCATTTCTGAAAAAATATCGCTACCCCCTCGCTCATTTCTGAAAAAATATCGCGGCCCCCTCGCCAGATTTGGTCAGAAATGTGCGGCCTATCAAACATAACTTTAATTTGAGTTTAATAGACAGTAAATTTCAGTTTCAGAGGACTATTAGTGCAGCCCAGCCGCCTCTGTCCATCATCGCAAGTTAATTTTAGTTTCTGTTTTTTTTTTTCAACAATTTATTTCATAAACAATGTGTAAATGTTAAGTAAATATTAATGGCTTAATAGAATGAACCTAGCCTAACTAAAATCAACCTAAAATCAACCATATTGCTTCCCCTCCCTCCTTTACCCAGTCATCACCCTCCGGGGTATTCTGGGATACGACGAAGGGCAAGCTCATATAGATCTAGGCACTCCATGATATTGTTCCAAATGATTAAAACCGGGTGACCTGGAAGGTAGAGGGGGTAGAGAAGGAGGGCTTCTCACGGCGCTAAGCATCCTCCCTTTTGACCAACCTAGCATTCGGGAGGTGACCTGAGGATCTACGGATGGGCTTAGTCCCATTGTGTTGAGAGACCAACACCTTCTCTTGGTTGAAGAGGAATATCAGTGGGAGGTAGAAATCTAGTTAGGCTAGCAAACATTCAGGGTTAATCATTGTGCTTATTCACAATTTCTGTTTATTTATGCTTGCATACATAACCACAATGACATTAAATCTACCACGATGAATTCATAAACCATATTGCAGCAACCAAATACCAGAAAAATAAGCAAAAAAATACACGACACCAACTAATTAACCCAACTCAGTTCATGACGCTGAGTGAGCCTTAAAATTTACTAGTTTACACTAAGTACAAACAACTCTGTAGTCTTTAAGGACATAAGTCCCTAACTGCTTCAACTGTGGGAAGTACTTGGGCTCTGCTTAGAAACTCATTGTGAGGAGTACCACAGGAACCCCAAAGTAGCTAGCCGCTGAGAGGAATTGCCAAGTGAAACGGGCAACAACCCCTTTCGATTGAGTAGAAGCACCTGTGAGGAACAAGCCAAGCGCTGTCTTCTGGCAGTCTTGGTGGCTGAGAGACCACCTGTAACCAATAGGAAGCCACTGAAACCAGGGTCCAAATATCATTCCCTCCAGTTTCATACATAAAATCAAACACAATTGATCCTCCACGCTCTTCCTCACGCTTGAGAGGTGAACCACCACCATTCGGAGCACTCGATTGGCACCATCGAAGCCGTTCTCAGTGATGTCCCACACCATTAGAGGGCCACACAGCCTCTGATTCTGATTCAGACCCATATTAGTCTGAACCAGACCTCCACACTGCAACATCAAGCCCCATGGCTAGCAAACCCGAATCCATTTTCTGGCCTAACCTTAGCAAGTGGACCCATGTCCACATCACAACCTGTCACCCACAACTTGGCAAGTGGCCCAAGCACAGTCATGCAAACTATCATTAGCTAACTGCCACCATCTATAGTGACCAGCCAAGCTGGCCCACTTGCAACACACAAGGGCAGTGGCCCCTCCACACACACTTCCCCTTCTACCACACAGTGGGGTAGTGGACCGTCCACTTACATTGGCCCTATGGTCATACATGGGGGTAATTACCCCACCACTCATATTGTCCCACCCACAACACTTGAGAGCATTGGCCCATCCGTAATGGTGCCACCTCAAGCACCCCCAGCCATGCAGACGCATTATGCACTTGTAAACCCCACCCCCATTGCAGCCCCATCCCACATCAGCTTGGGGTCGAATATGCCCTTCATGGCTCATCTCAACTTGCCTGATTTGGATAGATTAATGAACGACCCCATCCACCACCAAGCCTTCTAGCCACCCATGCCAACTAAGCTGCCATCAGACATCCCCAAGTTTGAAGGAAAAGCAGGGGAATGTCCCCAAAACCACATAATGACATTCCATCTATGGTTCTCATCCAACAACATCGTAGATGACTCCATCAAGTTGAGGCTATTCCAAAGTACCCTTACAGGTGCCACAGCCAAATGGTACATTGAGCTCCCACAGGCCAAATATCCAGACTTCAACTCCTTAGCCTTCATGTTCCTACTGTATTTCCAACTCCCTATCAGATATGACGAGGGGGTGGAGATCCTACTATCCTGCCATCAAAGCACTGCCACTCACATAACTGACCATATCCATGAGTGGCGACGATGCCATAGCCTATGCAAAATCCAACTGGATGACAGGATCTTCTTGGATTGGTTCCTTAAGACCTTGCTCCCACCCATCGTAAAGGACGTCGCATCTGAACGTCCCCAATCTGAAGAAGAGGCCATACTGAAGGCCCAACAATTTGACTTGATCTACTCTCAGTCTGGATACCTGTACACTATCATTCCAAACGCTCCCCATCCGAGTACCTCCTACTGCGATGCACCGGGGGCATCCCACGCTGCAGACAGCATCATGGGGCTAGTTTCCCAACAACCACAGCCTCGACCGACACCACCTACCATTACACCACAACCAAGCAACACTGCTAGTGTTGCTTACCAAAACCAAACTCCGGACTATGCTAGAATGATGTCCCAGTCCGGAGCAACAAATTCCTATGCACAACCTGTGCCACTGTAGCAGGCTTAGGCCATGGCTTGGCCAACACAGCAGTATGTGGGGAAAATTCCCACACTTGTGGCACCACCACCCCCACAAATCTACTATGCACCACTAGTGCAACCAGTGCAAGCCCCCGCACCTGCTCCACCCGCTCCGTTGGGACACGTGTTCGTACAGCAAAACCATCCCAACTAGCCTGCCCCCAAAAATCAACAAGGGCAAGCTAGGAATAACCCCCCCCCGCAACCAAGGAAATAACCAACCACAAGGATGCAGTGAACAACCGAACCCTCCCAACAATGCTGCGGCTAACCAGCCAGCCCAAAACCCCCCACGACAAAATCCATCAAGACGTAACGCCCCGTTGCACATAAACCAACCATGTACACTCTGTGATGTCTATGGGCATTACATGTTTGATTGTCCCCTCATGGCTCGTGCTAAGTAGGCCATTCAAAACGAGGCCCAACAGGCCTCCAATGCTGCCAATCAAGCCCAACCCAACTCGGCACCACAAGGACCTCCCCCCATGGTACTTCAAAACCCACTACCAGTCCAAGGATTGGTGGCAACCGCCCCCCCTCCCCAGGCCAATCCCAATGCTCTGGGGGCACCGCCCACGGCTGAAAAAGGTGATCACCACCTACTAGCCATGACCACTGAAGAGGTCAACTTGCAAACTAGATGGAATTAGTACGGTACCACCATCGAACCTACTGAATCATCAGCAACATCCACGTTTAAGACAGTTAACCTGCCTCTTCAATTACCCCCCTTCCCGTGCCCCCCCATATGTAGAGTGGCCAACAATGCCACAGCTAGAGCTGTAGTCAGCTGTAGCATTGTGGATGATTTGGCCCAAATTCCAACCACCATGTCCGCTCTTGAGGTACTTAAAACATGCCCAACATAGCGAAAAGCCTTACTAGCTGCCCTAGGGGCAGTAGACCCCTTCGAATCCAAGTTGATCACATTCGACATGGAGAATGGGGAATCACGCATGCCATTGACCATCACCTTCCAAATCTCGGTGTCCATCTAGAATTTGGTTGTGCACTGGTGCATAGTGGATGAGGGGGCATCCATGTGCGTTATGTCTACCTTGGTTTGGAAGAAACTTGAATCACCAATTCTACAACCATCCTCCACAACCCTGTGGGATTATGATGGACATCCCACTAAAGCCCAAGGAATCCTCCCCCATGTCCCCATTACATTAGCTGGGAATACAGTGCTGATCGACATAGAGGTCATCAATGCTCAACTGGACTACAACCTTCTCCTCGGGAGAAGTTACATGTACGCCATGTGAGCTGTCGCATCAACTGTCTTCCGTCTCATGATGTTCCCCCATGAAGGGAAGATTGTGACGATTGATTAGCTCATCTACCATGATCTGCAAGGGTTAACGGCACCTGCCAATGTTATCCCTACCATCACCACCATTGAGCCACAAGGGGCGACCACACACGCTAATGTCGTCCCTGCAATCAACACTATGGTTGACAACACACCAGCCTCCCCATTGTTGAATATGGGCCCTGGGTTGTTTGCCGATACCACCATGATGACTCCTTTCCTGTTAGTGTCACCACCACCGACACAAAATGAAACTACGGACTTGTGCATGGTCTCATCCAGCACCGCTGCACCCAAACAACAACCGCAGCCGCAGCCCCAACCACAACCACAACATCGTCCGCAGCCGCAACACCAATAGTAGCCACAACATCACTCACAGTAGTAGCATTACACGCAGCTGCAACCACAATTGCATCCCCACATGCAACCAGTCGGGAGTTATTTGGGCTCATCCCTAGTCCATACGATTCCCTTCCTCTTCCCCCCACCTGGTGTCATGAGCAAGCTGGTCATGGCCACCTTAAGCCTACCCAACTTTATGTTGGGAATCCCGGTGTGCTATCTTTATCCACCAACTCAATCAACAATGCCCCAGGTTGTCTTAACCCCAGTGCAACCCATCACGGTCGAGTCTCACCCTCTGCCCACTCTGCAAAATCCAACCGCAGCACCTGCACCCGTACCACCCCACCCAAAAAGGGCAAGGGGCAAGAATGCAAAACCTACCATAGAGCTGCGACAAGTCCTGCCTTGCACCGTCTACGAACAATAGGGCCACCCAACTCAGATTTTCCCTAAAATCCCAATGATTCATGCACATTTAGATGCCATGGATACAAACAAAAACATCCCCGTGGTTGAACTCCCAACCGTGCCAGTAGTCAGGAACAAGGCATTAAGGAAAAACCATGCTTATGCCCTTTGCGGCTTGTATGGACATTACTCCCACCATTGCCAAGATTTGCCCAAATTTGGAATGGCTCTTGCTGACCTCTGTCACCATTCCCTTGAGTCTGAGATCACCATGATCAAAGAAGTCCATCCCCCACCACCTTCTTCAGACATCACGTCCATTTACATGATGTCCAGTTATATAGACCCTCTTATCTCCACCATCACCGATGGTCCATTAGACCTGTCCCTTTTCCATTGTTTTCGCAATCGCAGCTCCATCTGCAGCTGCAACCTCAGTTGCAACCTCAACCTCAGTTACTAGGGAAATAATGGGGTTCATTCCCACTCAACATGATCCTTTCCTTTTTCTTTTTCTTTTCCTTTTCCTACCATCCAAGATCATGAGTAAGTCTGTCTTGGAAACCCGCAATCTATAGGATTTCACACTGGGAGATCCTGTGTGGTACCTTGAACCACCTACCCTACCTATAAGGACCCAAGATGTGTTGACTCATGTCCATCTAATTGAGATGATGTTGCACCTACCTCTAGGTCCTTCATAGACTCCTCTTGTCTCCAGGCCTGCCCCTCTTCCTTCAATAGAGACTGGGGGCAAGGCCACCAAAACCACAACCAGTACCATTTACATGATCTCTAGCACCAGTTTCCCTTTCATCTCATCGACCGTGGAAGATCCACCCAATCTATCCCGGCACCACTTACACGATGACGGAGATATATGTAAGACCACCTTCGATTTTACCCCATTCCATTTAAACCATAGTGTGGAATCGATTCTTCCCATAAAAGACCAGATTCCATCACCCCGCCTTGCCAATGACCTTCGTCTTGGCAAGGGGGCATACCTCCTTATTGAATCTGATGGAAAACTCTTGGAGAACCCCCGCAATAGGCTCTACCTCAAGAGATTTTATGCTTAAACATCACCAATGAGTTGCTTTATTTTATTTTTCTTGTTTTTCAACTTTTTTCAGCACAAATTAGGGGCAGCACCATCAGCTGCTATTCCAAATTCACCCGGAACTGGTTCATGACACGTTTCACACCTCTGGGCTGAAATTTCCATTTCTTAAACCATCGTCTCATGTTTAATAAACCAATTTTGGGACCATTTTCCACAAGTCACCTCAATTTACGAGCCATGACATGACGATGTGAGTGTCTACGAACCTGTACTTGTATCACACCTCCCAACCCCAACTCATGCGAGTTTTCAGGCCACCACCCGTTAAGGAATGTAATTTTACTTTTATTTTTGTATTTATAGTTATCTTTTCCACTACACCTTACGCGAACCTATGGACCACTGCAAACGAAATGATTTCTTTTTCTTACACGTATTCGACATATAAATGCCTCCAGACTTGTACTTACATTGCATGTAGTCAAGTTCATCCACCGCAACACACACACACACGCTCTCCTGACCTCTGTCTGAGAGCCACTTCAGTTTGCGTGCCTTTGCCGCACCAACTCGTGAGCCTCTGCCGAGATCTATCCTATGCATGTATTGGTATGTTTGAGAGCCTTCTGCTCCATCCATACTATGTGGATGACCTTTGGACCTTTGTCCACCGTCCTAACATGGGGCACTGCATGTGCCACTGCAATTGGTTGGCCACTTTGGAGTTTCGTTTAAGCTCTTTTCTGACTCCTTAAAACAATGAAAAGATTGTTGAGCACAACTGCTTCCTTTCCCGCTCGTTAAAGTATAGGAAAGGGCATATACATCGTCTCATTTATCTCCTTTTGCAGACCATGTAGACCATCAATTGAAAAGGACCTCCTTGGCACACTCAAGCCAAGACCATACCCCTCTGCATACTTTTATGCTTTCTCGGGAAGAGGGGCTACACTTTACGAAAAAGCCCACCACAGGTTGTCGTTAAGCTCTTTTCCAGCTGTCTCAACAAGAAAAGATTGTCAAGCAAACTTGGTTTTGTTCATGCTTGTAAAAGTATATGAATGACCTTCTAGTCAGTACAGGTTTAACCTTTTCCGGCCTGATTGGACTACCAATGATAAATAAGTCTCTCATCCCCTATAGGATGGGCAAGCTCTCCTATGTATACTTTTATCCTTTTTAGAGAATAGGAGACTACCAATGAAAAATATCCCCCACTGGAGTCTTCTTCATGCTTTCAGACTCTCTAAAAGTGAAAGCACCATCGAGCATTTACCTTCCCGGGCTCACCAAAAATCCACAAGATCGTACCATAATGGTGTCCCTAGGCACCTCCCCACAACAAACATTTTGGCAGCATTCCTCCGTTGGGTTGCCTTTGTTCAGAGTACTCTACAATGTGTCTTCCTTGGATCCCACCAATATCAAAAGAATCTACCTCCTCCAAGTATTTCCCATTTGCAGCGACATCCTCGGTATTACAGCTATGATCCCATTCCCATGAGTCAGTTTCATTTGCTTCCTGGTCTGCCCTACCGTCATACTCTGAACAAAGGAAGTTTGAGTCTCCCACACTCCCCCTGCCCCTGTTTAGTTCTTTCCCTTCCCCCCCCCCCCCCCCAATTCAGTGAGTCAGTCCGCAGATTGCTTCATACCTTTCAGTTATCTCCCTCGCGCTCCTGGTCAAGGAAACATCATTTCCTTGACTAGGGGTAGGTCTCCCTCTGTCGACGCCAGCACACATATTCCAGAGGATAGACCCAGAGGTCCCTGTACCTTGGTTTCATTAACATCATCGATGAGTTCCTTGGACCACTTGCGAGGAGTCCTTAGTGCCTCCTAGGATGGTTGTTTCTCACATGCTCGACTTCAACTCCATCATCGCACCATTGAGATTCATACAGGGTTTGTTCCACACAGTACTTGGTTGAAGACCCCTCATGTCACCCGACTCTAGCACATTGGTGAGTCCACTCGAGGGACCTAAATAGATTATGTCCCTTGTGATTTTTGGGCTACGTTGGAGACAGTGATCTGAAGCCCCAACAGTGCTTCGATATACCTTTATGATTGATGCAACATACTTGTACCACAGAGACTCTGATTCTCAATCAGCGAGTCCACACAGCTATGTACCAGATCCAACAGACCGTCAATCATGAAGATACAACATTCCATGAGAATGCCATGGGTCCAATGTACCGGATCAGTATTGTATTCAGCCTCACATGGAGGCAACCATTATTGTAACATCAGCTGTATATGATCGACTCTTGGATTTAAGAGCAAAGATCAAATGATTCTTTTGACATTGTCACGAGCATGGGAATGCCCACTTTGTCCATATACATGTCACACATGTATTATATCTCACCCATTGATGGGAACCATATTAATACAAAAACCAAAAGCCACCATGCTCCAGCCCTGGAAGCACCACCTCTACACAACAAATCCTATGATTTCCATCGGCCATACGTTGAGCTCCTGCCCTCACACATCAGGGGGAAATCTGTTAACCCAAAAATCACCCACATAGCTCTCAATGGCATGCACCACCCAAGGAAACCATCTCACAACCCTCATATCACTCCATTAGACCCTCCATTAAACCCCCACACCCTCAAAATAGCCTAAGGATGAAGAAAAAGGGTTAAAAACCCCAAAAAGGAGCCCAAAATAGCCTCCTAAGAGCTAAAGCCCTAAAAAAGGGGCTAAAACCCTAAAAGGGGCTAAAGTTAGGGTGGAAGGGGCTGAAGTCCTGACCAAGGGTTTAAAACCCTAAAACCCCTTGGAAAAGCTATAAAAGGAGGATGGGTGGTCACTCTCAAAACACTTCTCCCATTGCCTATTGTTACGCTACCTGTGGATGCTTTGAGACCTTTTCCTCTCAAACCACCCACACTCCCTCTCCTCCATCTCCATCCCCATTGAGCCATTGCTCCCCAACCAAGAGAAGTGCTTCCACAAGCTTGGGCATGGTGGCCCATTTCCACCAGAGAAGATATACCATGTTTTATTTATGTTTCTTAGTTGTTTAATATGATTTGCTTTCTAACCCTTGTCCCCATTTGCAGGTTTTGTTTTCTTTCTTTAATATTGTTTTGCAGGTTTTATCATAGCTTAGGATTTGTTTGTAGGTTTTGAAGGTGGAACCCTAACCCGTGTTTGCAGAGGGGTTCATCAACATTGCTTCTATTTCTTTCTGTCATTAGATTAGCCTTAGTTTAGTTTACTGTTTTGTCATTTCTGTTTTTGTTTTATTTTCTGCATTTCCACCCACACAGGAACCTATCCTTCTGTCCTATAGACAAAAGGAAGCCATTCCTGCCCCTGTAGAAGGGAGAAATCCTTGCTACAACTAGCATATCATATCACTATGTAACATCATAGGTGTAGGAACCGTCATGTCACTATGTATTCACTAATCACTAGCACATCATATCACTGTGTAACATCGTAGGTGTAGGCATCATCATATCATTGTGTAGTTACTAATCACTAGCATCATATCACTGTGTAATATCAAAGGCGTAGGCATCATCATATCACTATGTAGTCACTAATCACTTGCACATCATATCACTTTGTAACATCATAGGTGTAGACATCACCCTATCACTATGCATATGTGTGTGTGTGTGTATTATTGGAGCCATTTACCCAACATGCACACTTATTTGGTCAATTTTTTCCTATTTACCCACTATACTAAGTTTAATTGACTTACTTGGCATCATATGAGCACACTATGACATCAACATGAGCACACCCATGCCCTCCTTCAGTCAAGGAGGCCAAGTAATCCTTCTCCTTCATTCGGGGAGGCTAACTGGGCTTCCTCCTTCAAATAGGGATCATTTCTGTGGTGATCTGAGTGTCATAAATGCACCTTATTGCTAACTGATTGTTATAATCAATTAAGCTGTGTTGTGAAGGTGCCTCCATTCGATATTTGATTATTTTTTGTCATTATTTATGAAATGGAGCTAACACTGGCGCCTACAACCACTTCTGATGACATGTGGCACTTCAGTTAACTCCATTGGAGCTACTTGGAGTTATGGATGTGCTACCTCCTTCAGTTGGACATGCAGTTACATATGATGAGTCACTTTCAGTTAGACTCAGTCATGTATAGCACTCTGATTCAGTTAGGACTTACTGTGAGAGTTAGTTATTGATTAGCTTAGTGGTTAACTATGTGTGCCGATTATGGCTAACATTCAATTAAGCTACACCTATTCATTCAATTCGAATGACCTCGTTGGGAATTTGAATTGTCTTGGAATTCATGCACCTTGCATGACCATTGTATTGTACTATCATTATTTTTATTGATTATACAGAGCTGCAACATTCCATTGTAGCACCATTATGCCATTTTCATGCTTAATTGTCTGAAATCTCTTATGAGACTATGTTTTAGTACCAAGATTACTGTGACAGATTAATATGGTATTAGATCTCATGGTGGGATGAAGCTCATTCTCTTCAAAAACATGGTTTTTAATGGATCTTGCATGAAAAATTGAGCAAAAGCTCAAATTCCAGCACTACACCAGAAGCAGAAGGTTTAACACTTAATACCCCAAGTTAAGGAATTGTTGATCAAGCTTTCTTGATCAATTATGCTAGGTGTGATGAAAACCTGAAATGTGCAGGCTGTTTGACCTTACGGTGACTTTATTGTTTTGATTTGCAGGTTTTACAGGCTCACTGCATTCGCTACAACAGTTTGATATGGCTTCTTCCATAGATCTTTTGACTTTGTTCAATTTTCATCAATGGAAAGGAGACATGGAGATCCAGCTATGTGCCAGAGGACTCTACCGGGTCACTATGGAAAAAGAAGAAGAGCCTACTCATGTTATAGATAAGGCTAGATTTTTAAATAAGAAAGATGAAGCATTCGGTTTCTTGTGTGTCTCTATATCTAAGGATGTTCTATTCCACCTCTCGGTATTGAAGACTCCAAAAGAGATTTGGGACCAACTTGCCTCCCTGTATGGAAAACAGGATGACTTGAGGGTTTATTAGCTTGAAAATGAGTTTATGTCTCTTCAACCTGGAAATTTTGAGACCCTCAATTATTTTTTCACAAAATTCAAGCATATAGTCCTTTTGCTGAAGCAGTGTGAGGTGAAGAAGGAGGATGATCACCACATCCTCGCCATTCTCTCAAAACTTGGAGCTGACTATTTGAATGTTTGTTTCTACATTCCATGCGGGGAAGCTCACAACCCCTAGATGGAAGATGCCTTCACTCAATGCCTTCATTGAGTCCCTAACAAGCGAGTATGATAAGCTTGTCCAGATGGGGTTCATCATATCCTCCTATGATCAAGCCCTCTTTTCTTCAGGACCCATGGACCTGAAGGGGAAAGGAAAGCAACAAAAGAACCCCAAAACCAAATTCAAATCTGCTAAGCCTAAAGTTCAAAATCAGCAGCAAGAAGAGCCTTCTGGCTCGAAGAAGAACAAAAACAAAGGCCACCATGGGAAGGGCTTCCACCCTAAACATGCCTGCATGAAAAATAATTTGGATGAAGCTACTTCTCTCCTTGAGAGAAATAACATAAATCTTCGGAAAGCTTTCGGAGGAAAGAAAATCAAGATTGGGAATACCAGCATGAAAGAGGTCATGCCCTCATGGCAAGCACTTCAAAGTCAATGGCTCTACTCATAGATTCTGGAGCTTCGAACCACATGATGGCCAACAAAGAATTTTTCTCTTCTCTTGACACCAACAAGAGCATTCCCATTCACATGGGAGATGAGTCTACCATCATCTCAAAAGTACAAGGTATAGTAAATCTTGAGCACGGTTATTTTTTCAATGTTCTGTATGTACCATCTATTGCATCAAACCTCTCGAGTGTGTATCAAATGACCCATACTGGAGTGCCCAAGAGAGTATCCTTCAGCCCAGATGATGTACAAATTACTGAACTTGCATATGAGAAACTTGTGGTAAAAGGCTATGCAAATCATCATGCAAAAGCCTATGAGTTTTCCCATTTTGTGGTGGATGCAAAGCCCACAGCTCTGCTGACTCATGGAAATGAGGTTAGTAGGCTCTGGCATGAGAGGTTTGGCCATCTAAAATTCAAGTACTTGCAGCAATTACATAAAAATTCCATGCTTGAAGGCCTCCCGGTCATCAAAGCTATCACCGAAATTTGCAGAGGCTGTATTTTGGGAAAGCATCCTGAGGATAAGTTTGATCGGGGGAAGGCAAGTTGAGCATCAGAAATCTTGGAGATGATTCATTCTGATATCAGCAGACCAATGCCCAGAACATCCTTGAATGGATCTTGGTATGTTCTCACTTTTATAGATGATTTTTCTAGATATACATGGGCCTTTTTCATCAAGAAAAAGTCAGAAGTCTTAGAAAAATTCATTGAATTAAAAGAACTGATTGAGAATGCATCTGGGAAAAAGATAAAAAATTTGAGAACTGATAATGGTAGGGAATATATCAGTAATGATTTTTTGCATATATGTTTTGAAATTGGTATTCAGATCCAACATTCAGTTCCCTATACTCCCCAGCAGAACGGTGTAGCAGAGAGAAAGAATCGGTCTCTCAAGGAGATGACCACTTGCATGCTGGAAGCCAAGAAGTTGGCTGGAAATTTATGGGCTGAGGCCGTGAATGCTTCTGTATACATTCAAAACAGAGTGCCTCACTCATCCGTGAAAGGGAAGACCCATTTTGAATCCTACTTTGGACACAAGCTGGATGTGTCGAATCTTAGAGTGTTTGGGTCCACTGCATGGGCCCGAATTCCACATGATAAGAGGAAGGCTTTGCAACTGCAAAGTGTTGAATGTTTGTTTATTGGATATATTGATGAATCTAAAGGTTTAAAGCTATTGGATATCAGAACAAAACAAGTCATCATTGAAATAAGTGTCCGATTTGATGAGCCTCTTCAAGAGGTAGAACTAGTGAAGGAGAAAACTACTGAATTTCCTAACTATTCTACTGAATATTTGGATGATGAAATTTGGGTTGTTGACTTTGATTTGGAACCTCTGATATCTGATATCAGTGACTAGAAAGCATCAAGTTCAAGTTCATAACCTGAAGTGCAAACACATCTCCCAACTTGGGACAGACATACACTTTCTTTTGCCGGTGACAACATTGGAAATCCTGATGAATATTTGTTGTCTGAAAATTGTTATTTAATGATAAGTTCAGATCCTAAGTCTTACTACCATGATCAGAAAGATCTGAGATGGAAAGCTGCCATGGATGAAGAGATGAATTCTCTTCAAAAGAATGCTACTTGGCAGCTAGTTTCTCTTCCTCCGGGGAGGAAATTAGTTCAATGCAAGTGGGTGTTTTAGAAAAATGTTGCTGCTGATGGAAGCACCTAAAAATATAAGGAAATTCTGGTAGCAAAATGGTTCTCCCAGGTCCAAGGTGTGGACTATCATGAGACCTTTGCACCAGTTGCAAAAATGGACTCCATCCGCCTAGTTTTGGCAATTGCGGCATCCAAGCACTGGGAAGTGCATCATATGGATGTTAAGTATGCCTTTCTACATGGAGATATTCATGAGGAGATATACATGAAGAATCCCGCGGGCTACATCTCATATTCATCTTTGGTTTGCAAATTAAAGAAATCACTATACGGGTTAAAACATGCCCCAAGAGTGGTATTCCAAGATGGATGCCTTCCTTCTCTCGCAAAAATTCGAAAGGTGCAAATCAGATATGAATGTGTATCTACAGCAGTATGATGGTCATTTGCTTATCATTGTTTTATATGTTGATGATATTTCGATTACTGGTAGCACTGTTGCTTCCATTTCAGTTATAAAAACTTCCCTCCATGTTGCATTTGAGATGAGCGATTTAGGGCTCTTGAAGCAATTTCTGGGGCTTGAAATTGCACAAAATTATGATGAGACAATGGTCACTCAGTATTAATACATATCAGACCTGTTATTTAAGTTTATCATGGCTGAATGTAAGGCTTCTCCATTCCCTTTCCTTTTAGGGATCAACCTTGAAGAAGGAAAAATCACTCCACCCATGGTTTGCACAATCTATCGCCAACTGATTGGTAGCTTGATTTACTTGACACATTCTCGGCCTGATATTTGTTATGCCATGAATTTTTTATCAAGATACATGCAACAGCCTCATGATATTCATTGGAAGGAAGACAATAGGATCCTCCAGTATATTCAGGGCACCCGGACCTACGACATTCACTATGCTGCAGACTCTGAGCTAGAGTTGGTTGGTTACACAGATTCAGATTGGGCGGGAGATTCTATTGATTAGAAGTCTACTTCCAGATATGTATTCATGTTTGGTGGTGGCCCTATTTTCTGGTCTAGCAAAAAGCAGGCCACCATTGCATTGTCTTCAGTAGAGGTCGAGTACTGAGGAACGATGAATGCTTGCATCTAAGATGTTTGGTTGCAAGGAATTCTTTCAGAGTTTGATTTTGGTAGTACTTTGTCCACTATCCTCTTTTATGACAATCAAAGAGCTATTAAGATCTCCATAGATCTAGTTACCAGGTAGAGGACCAAGCATGTAGAGATACACATGCACTATATTAGGGAATTGGTGCATGACAGGACCATCATTTTGCAATACTGCCCTACTGATGAGCATATTGCAAACATCTTCACTAAGATATTTTCAGAGAAGAATTTCACTTACCTCCGTTCATAGTTGGGGGTGAATTCATCAGGGTGATCACATTACTTTCCAGTGTTTAGCTTGAGGGGGGTTTTCCCACTGGGTTTTCCCTCTTTCCTCACTTATATTTATTTTTGAGCATTGTTTGAGTTACATTATTGTATAGGGTGACCTATGGCCTTTGTTTTTGGGGTCCTATCATTTTATGCATTTTATGTTTACTCCTCCTGAGTATAGCCTAAGGGGGGCTGTTGGAGTCATTTACCCAACATGCACACTTATTTGGTCAATTTTTTCCTATTTACCCACTATCCTAAGTTTAATTGACTTACTTGGAATTAGATGAGCACACTATGACATCAGTATGAGCACACCCATGCCCTTCTTTAGTCAAGGAGGCCAACTAAGCCTTCTCCTTCATTTGGGGAGGCTAACTAGACTTCCTCCTTCAAATCGGAAGCATTTCTGGGATGATCTGAGTGTCATGAATGCACCTAATTGCTAACTGATTGTTACAATCAATTAATATGAGTTGTGAAGGTGCCTCCATTCATTATTTGATTATTTTTGGTCATTATTTATGAACTGGAGCTAACACTGACACCTACAACCACTTCTGATGACATGTGTCACTTCAGTTAACTCCATCGAAGCTACTTGGAGTTATGGATGTGATACCTCCTTTAGTTGGACATGCAGTTACATGTGATGAGTCACTTTCAGTTAGAATCAGTCATCTATTGCACTCAGATTCAGTTAGGACTTAGTGTGAGAGTCAGTTATTGATTAGCTCAGTGGTTAACTATGTGTGCCGATTGTGGCTGACATTTATTTAAGTTACACCCATTCATTCAATTTGAATGACCTCCTTGGGAATTCGAATTGACTTGGAATTCATACACCTTGCATGACCATTGTATTGTACTATCATTATTTTTATTGATTATACAGAGCTGCAACATTCCATTGCAGCATCATTATGCCATTTTCATGCTTAATTGTATGAAATCTCTTATGAGACTGTGTTTTAGTCCCTCGATTACTGTGACAGATTAATATGTGTGTCACTGTATATATCTATTTATATATATATGTATAGTTGTCACTGTAGATTATTGTACTCTACTGTACATGTATATTTATGATTAGGATCTTAAGGCTATGTCATACATACCATAGATGAAACATGATCACCTTTATCATGAGATTGACCTTTGCAACATACTTTTGACTAATAAAGAGTTGAATTCTACTCAAGCTTGGACTATGAAGAGTTGACTTATGCTCAACCTTTAATGAAAAAATTATCTCTGCTGTACAGACTGTGATGATGTTGACCAGCTTATTCTTTTAACCAAAAAAATTATTGAGACCAATTGTTCATACAACCAATATGCTTTACTTAGTGAGAGACCGAGTTTACATATTATATTCCTTTTGTAAATGCCTCAACCAATGAGCTGAAAGTTTAACTTACAAATTGATATATAACCTTTAAACACTGTGGGTTACTGTAACAAATATAAATGTTATAAATATTAACATATAATACTAAGTAGGTTAATTAGGGTAATTAATTAATTACTTAAGAGGTGACTTGAAAAGTCACCCCCCTTACCACTTAGGGTATACAATACTCGACACTAATTCTTGTAAAACATATTTTTATCTATCCAATTATCAATATATATTAGTCCTATTAATGGCTTATCGAATATTCCAGGTGTTCTGGTAATATTGATTGTGTGAAGTGAGTAATTATTCGCTTCATTTGGTATCAAAGCTATTTTGTGATCCAGGCATTTGGCCATATCGTGATTTTTAATCATAATCCTAGGGAGTCCCTAAATTTATGGTCTTTGATCAAGTAAAAAAAGAAAAGAAAGTCAAAAGAAAAAAATAAAAAGGAAAAAGTAAAAAAAAGAGAGAAGAAGAAGGAAGATCGCCATAAAAAACGAAGACAAAAAAAACAAAAGTAAAAAAAAAGGAGTAAAACCACAAGTGGTTTCTCCACCCACGGTTTTGTTTTAATAAGTGGTTTTTTAAATTTTAGG
This sequence comes from Pseudotsuga menziesii, assembly GCA_001517045.1. NCBI lineage: Eukaryota > Viridiplantae > Streptophyta > Pinopsida > Pinales > Pinaceae > Pseudotsuga > Pseudotsuga menziesii. Next base: position 556,566 of record LPNX010046055.1, read on the forward strand.
GTTTAAACCCTAATTCCCATGCCATTCATAAAAAATATATATTAATAATACTATTAGTAATAATAAAATTGATTATTGTTATATATTTTTTCAAAAGAACCTTTAGGCCCAATGCACAATATATATATATTATTTTTAAATAATAATTGGTAGTATATTATTTTTTTTATTATTATTCAATATTTAATAATAATAATAATAATTACTTCATAATTGTGTTATTTATAATTATTACTTATACAAAAAGGAAAAAGAATCAAAGAAGATATTAAAAGAGCAGAAATCAAGTCTTGGAAGATATTAAAAAAAGTTATGGATCCAGGTCACTCACCATTGCAATCATAGTTACGACCAGTGTCGGCCCAGCTAAAAAAGTGTGTTCGGAATAGTATTCTATAACTCCATTTCGATAATCAGAAACGAAGTAATGATTTTCAAAAAGAACATATTACTACCTCAGAATTACGAATTCGATCATTGGAAGATAGTAGAGAAAAAATCACAAAAAAATTATCATATAAGGATGAGAACATATCACATCTAGAAGGTATCATTCAACAACTTGAAGACGAGATAAACAAATAAACAAATAAACAAAGTCAAAGAATGTCCATATGGAAACAATATCGCCTTAAAAGAGGAAATTAGTCATCTAAACAAAGTCGTCATGCAAAAGGAAGAAAAATTGGCACAACTACATGAAAAGTTAGAAAATCAGGAAACAGAGTTATGTCATCGTCAACATCAAAAAGAAAAACTCCGGCAGCAATATGACGACAGTAAGAAGACACATAAGTTGGAACTAACAAAAGTCAACAATGTGTTATCAAGCAATACTGAAGAGATTTTTCAATTACAAAATCATAACAAAACATTGATTACAAAGATTAAAAAATTGAAACACAGTAGTAAGAGGGAACACTTCGGTGAAGACCTCGAAGGAAGAATACTGGAAAAACAAGAAGAAAACCAGTGTCTAAATAATCCTAATAAGAAACTAGAGAATCATGTCAAGAAATTAGAAATTGAAAAAAAGTTTCAAGAGGAAATAATTGAAAAGATTCAGAATCATAACAATCTACTGGAGAACCAAGAAGCACAAATCCAGGAAAATGCATCTAAAAATCAAATCGAGGAAGTGAATACAATCCTCTCCATAGTCCAAAAGAAAGAAAAACAAACAACACATACACCTTACATACATCCTAATTATAATTGTCATTTTGACCAACGACAAGATCAAAAAAAGCACTCACAGAAGAATTATGTTGACAGGAGAAAAGACCAACATGCTAAGCAACAATTGAAACGACCCGTTCCACAAAATGAACTTAGAGATCCAATAAAAGTGTATCTAGGATGGACCACAAAATATACGATGTGACAATTCTCCTTGGGAATCCATAACTTGTATTGTCTCATTTCATCAAGTGTCACAAGTACGAAAAGGAAAGGATCTCGAGACTACAGTTCAAGGGAATTCAGACATTGTTGTCGATACAAGATTTGAGGACAAAGCTTCCCTTAAGGGGAAAGAAATGTAACAAATATAAATGTTATAAATATTAACATTTAATACTAAGTAGGTTAATTATGGTAATTAATTAATTACTCAAGAGGTGACTTGAAAAGTCACCCCCCTTACCACCTAGGGTATAAAATACCCGACACTAATTGTTGTAAAACATATTTTTATCTATCCAATTATCAATATATATTTTTCCTATTAACGACTTATCAAATATTCTAGGTGTTCTGGTAATATTGATTGTGTGAAGTGAATAAATATTCGCTTCAGTTACCAAGTCATTGTTTTATCAAGTTATTACCACCAGGATGTCACAATTAAGTTCATCAATATTTGTCACTATACTTTCACTATGGCTGTCAGTGTCTTCAAATTCTTTGACTCTGATCTTCAACACACTTGAAGTCTACCTTTAAACCTTCCTTAGATCTACCTCAAACTAGTTGTACCATCATATATTTGTACTTCTACCGCTACCTCAATTAGGTATCAACGAACTTACTGCTACCTCAGTCATATGAAGTACAAAGCTTGATCAAAGTCTGCTGCTTGGATGCTTGTGGTTTCCTTCACATACTAGATCAGAGCTTGATCAACACTAGTTGCCTTAGTAATTGACCTACTTCAACCAAATTTAGATATATATAAATATCACCTTGTTCATACTTATGACGTTTAGATCTAACTGTCCTAACTGAGTATTGTTGCCATCGTTCAAAATGTTGCATACCTGAATTTCAGAGAGAATCAAACTTGCCACATCTATTTTGAATGAGGAAATACAAGTATATATATATACAATTTAATGTGGAGGGTATGCCAATATTCATCAGGATGACCTAACAATTTTATAATAAAAATAGTTTTAGATTTTAATGAAGCCAACCTGTCATATAAAAACATTTTAATTTTTGAATTTATCATTAAACCTAAAAAATGAAATCTCTTCAACCATGAGGAGTTAGGAGACGCTCCACATATCAATTGAAATTTCTTGACGAGGAATACCAACTTATGAATCTATTATTTACAAATAGATGGTCCAATATTCTAAAATTCTTCAATTTGTACATAACATCAAGACTCCACACATAAGGGTGCCAAAGGCCACATCATACACCAACAAGGAGACTAAGTCAAGACAAAGGGTTTTAAACAAGGGTCAAGGAATTCAATCTTCATTAAGTGAGTCATTTTAAGTGACCACAGAATGGGTAATTTCTTCTTTTCTAGAGATTGGGATTCTTTGATTCAAGGATCGACATGAAAAAGGATGCCACATCAAAGGGTGTCAAGGGAAGGGTTGTTACTACTTACATGAGGGTTTATGGTCATACAAAAGGTTCCAATATCTTCTTCAATATCACTATGTCATCTATGCAACCATAAGGGAATCTTCAATATGGTAAATGACCATAGTATGGGTCATTTACATTCTTAATTTGTGGTGGTTTCTTAAATAGTCATTTTCAAATCTATTGTACAATGAGTATATTCAAAACATACTTCATGGATGACAAGAGTGATTCAACCATATGAAAGCGTTATGGACATAAATAAATATTCAATGTTCTTGTAGGATAAAGACATGTTTCGAGGGTATCATGTCAACCTTTCTTAACAATCCAAGAATTCCAATCAAGGCCATCCTATGCAAGAAGGCTTCTTCAAAGGTATTGTGATCAATTCCATCAACGTGGGTTCAGGGACCAAGATTCTAGTCATAATGGAATAAGTCAACTCTGTATTGTATTTAAGGGCTTAGATATCATACATTGGATTTAAATGGGACCAAGGTACAAATTAGGGAGTACTCAACAAAGTCAATGGGTAACCAGGTATTTTTCCATTGCCAAAAGGCCTCTAAGGTCTTCAATCTTGGGATTGGATAAGGTCAAAATGGATCATTTGACATAGAAAACCATACACGAAACATTAAACCTCATGGGATCCACAAGGGAAACCAAGAATCAACAAACCATTACAATGCATTGCTGGCATCAATGACAACTTTAATCAATAATATCCCCCTTTTCCATTGGTGACAACACTCAAGCTCCCCTGGAGAACATGATCCTCCTGTTCACAACTTCTCTCCCCTTTGGAATCAATGGAAAAGGGTACTTATTTTGACAATACTGTCCCCCCTCGAGGAATTCCCCCCTGTCATCAACTTCTCTTCCATATTCAACTCAAGTTAATTACTTGTCTGCATTAATGGAAACAAGAAATTCCTTTGGCAATACTGCTCCCCTTATTATTGCTGCTACTTTAATGGACTTGTATTATGTCACAAGGATATTGTTGGAACAATTGCTATAGGATATTATTGATCTTAGAGGTATTTTTAACACATTATTTGTCCTTCAAATCACTATTTGATAGTCTTAAAAAATGATAGTAGGTTCTTCTCAAAAGCTTTATCATTTTTATCTTTCTCAATGGGGTAATCTATTGACTTTCTTCTCCATACTTTGCTAGACTGATTGTTGTTCATGAAATTTAATTGAACTTTCTTTCTTGTCCAAACTTTAACTTTTCCTTGCATCGTGCAATGTTTTTCAAAATGACCATAATGATGGCAATTATAACATTGAACAAAAACCATACCTTGATTTCTTTCTGGAGTGATTATTTCATGAGCTCTGCAAGGGATGGCTTTGTGACCATAGTTGTTACACTTGTAGTAGTGACCATGGAACATTATAGGATATCTCTAAGCAAAGGATTTTTGTGATGTAACTTCTCTTGATTATGTATAACTGTTATCCTTTTCTTCTTTTTCCACAGAGCTTTCACTTTCTTTAGTGTTCTTCTCAATCTTAGAGTTTTTCTTCAACTGAGCATTTATTCTGTCTAGGTCTTCCTTCTTTTTTTTTTCCTCGGAAAAAATTCGTAATTTTATTTCAAAGTAGAACAAAATTACATCTGCACATGTAAGAGGATCACTAGGATCCCTACATTGTCACATATTTGCTGTCTCATATTGTCATAACCAAAAAATTACAAAATTGTCCCAAACTGTAAAAGCATATCAGCTAGATACATCACAGAAAATATGGGTATCACAACCCAAATCATATGTAGTAACTACAAAAACTTCAGCAAGAATGCTATCATCGAAAAATAGACCAAAAATGGATCACATCTGATCATATATCTCACGAGCACCACCAGAAATACCGACTACGACACAAAAACACAGATATACTGCCGATAGCAAAGGCCACCACCTCTGAAAATGCCGTCGCCGCCGCATAATCCCTAAGGACACAATACGAGTCGCCACGCAAGAGTATATCCACAGTCACTGCCTCCGCCATAAGGCTGGCTATCTTCCTATGCAATAGAGGAACCAGCAGCCTCGAAAGATAGACAAAAACCACAACCCCAATACTTGGAACCGCATCTTGAATCGGAGCCGAAGCCCTCAACCCTGGATCTTGGAGCTGAAGCCCACCATTCTTGTAGCTGAAACCCCAACAAAGAATGAAGCCTGGACGTATTCTTGTCCTCGGCATTCTTGCCGTCGAGGTAAATGGCCCACTGATAAGCTCCCACTGTGAAATTCTTGCTGTCAATGTGCCTGCCAATGCCCAAACCCATAGCTAGAGCCCTGTAAAATGAAAATGTACGACCCGTTGACAGTGAACCGATCACGAGCTCGAAGGCGAGCCGTCGCCGTTCATAGGGATTCCATCTGGCATCAAGGGATCTGGACCCAAATGACCATTTCATTGCACGGCCGGGCATTAAAAAAGAAAAGAGGAATGAAACCCTAGGGAACCAAATTCATCCATTGAACTACGAAATTCGAAAAAATTCACAGAGGATTCATCAGCACGAGACCGGTGGTGAGTGAGAAAACAAACCCCGTCTAGGTCTTCCTTCATAGAGAGGATCTTCAATTATTTATTTTGACAAATTTCTATCTTTTCTTGGAGTTGTATTACTAGGTATTCTTCAATTTTCTTGACTTCTTGTACTTGTCTTTTCAGATTAACGATACTATCTTTCATCCGTCCTTTTGAGCTTTGATCTTCCTCATGAGGATTTTGCGGTTGTCCTTTTAATACTTGATTTTCTATCTTGATCTATGAGAGTTCATTTTCAAATTCAAAATGCATTAGATATACCTTTGGTAATTCTATCTTCAAGTATTTGATTTCAATTTCTTGTTTTCTTCTTAGTTTCTCTTAAATCTCATGACTGAAATGAATTCTACTTTTGTCACTTGTATCTTCTTTTTGACTGACGGTACTTTCCTTCTGTAATTTTTCATTAGAGAAAATTTCAACTCAAAATGGGCCTTTTAACTTTAACTCAAATTCCATGTCATCATGTGTTAGCCAATGAAATTGCTTTAAATTTGAAATACCGTATAGGTCTTAAACACCTTTTTAATATAAATTTAGGGATAGGTATCATAAGGAAAACTACTTTTTTTGTTTGTATTTTTGACATATATCCCCGTGTTTTTACTCAAATTTCGATCAGGAGAGCTCATTGGACGTGGAATTAAATTCCACATCCAATGAGCTCTCTCGATCGAAATTTGAGTAAAAACAAGGGGAGATATGTCAAAAATACAAACAAAAAAGTAGTTTTTTTCTTTCCTTCCTCCAAAATTAATAAATATTATTTTATTATTTTAACTATTATTTTATTAATTTTTTTTAGGAGGCCCATTTTGAGTTGAAATTTCCTCTAATGCAAGTAAGGTACCGATCTCACAATATTTTTATTGAAGTTTGAGAGTCAATTATTTCTCCTTATATTCTAGATGTCTTCTGAGCTTGTCAATTTGTTCGGATTGTCTTTTATTTTCAGCAGTAGACTTCTCAAGTTTATCTTTGAGAGAGTTGCATATGGCTTCTTTGATTCTGATAGCTTCTTTGGCTTGATTTTTAGATCAATTATAGTTTGTGTGGCCTTCTCAAATTCTTCTTGATTCCTCTTCTCATATTTGTCCAATTGCTCTTGCAATACCTGGTTTTGTTCACAATTTTTCTCCACTTCTTGCAAAGAATTAGTAATATCATTGTCTAAACACTTATTTCTATCATTTATCAGAGCAATGATATTCATCACATTTTGAAGTATTACATTTAGAATAGCTCTTATATTCCATGCCCGATATAATATCTTTAAAAAAAAATTACAAACAGAGTGTTCAGGAGACTTAACATCATACTTACCTAGATCTTGTACTGATCTTTTGATGGAGATGTCTTTTGCTTCTTGTTCTTCATCTGAGTTTAGCCAATATATTTTGAGTGACAGTTCTTCAACTGAATTGCACTTTCCTATTTTATCCTTTTGAAGATATGTTAGGTCTTCAAGCATCAATTCCATAACCTTTGCTTCTTGTTCTTCAATGTAGCAAAGTTGTTCTAGTTTGATCCATAACCTCGCAGAAATTTTAAGTTGCATGCAAGCATTTTAAGTTTCCTAGGGGAATTTTAAGTTGCTTGGTGGGAATTTTAAGGCACATGGAAGGCATTTTAAGTTGCATGGAGGGAATTTTAAGTTCTCAATGGGAATTTTAAGTTGCATGTAGGAATTTTAAGTTTCCTAAGGGATTTTTAAGTTTCCTTGTGGGCATTTTATGTTGCTTGGCGTGCATTTTAAGTTGGTTGGAGGGCATTTAAGTAAACCAGGTGAGCATTTTAGGTTCCTTAAGGTAATTTTAAGTTGCTTGGTGGGCCATTTAAGTTGCGTGTGGGGCTTTTTATGTAAGTTTGGAGAGCATTTTAAGCTGCTTAGTGGGAATTTTAAGTTGTCTAGCGGGAAATTTAAGTAAGCTTGATGAGCATTTTAAGTTTCTCGGCATACATTTTAAGTTTCCTAGCATGAATTTTAAGTTTCCTGTGGGCATGATAAGTTTCCTAGAAGGAATTTTAAGTTCCCTATCCCTCATTTTATGTTTCTTCACAAGCATTTTAAGTGGCCCAGCGTGCACTTTAAGTAATCCCGGTGGGCATTTTAAGTAAGCCTAATAAGCATTTTAAGTTGTCTGGTGACATTTTAAGTTGCTTGGTGGGCACATTAAGTAATCATGGAGGGAATTTTAAGTTGGTGAGGGGAATTTGAATTTGCATGGAGGACATTTTAAGTTTCCTAGGGAGCATTTTAGGTAAGCCTAGCAGTAAATTTAAGTTGGATGGTGGGAATTTTAAGTTTCCTGGTGGGCGTTTTAAGTAATCCTTGAGGGCATTTTAAGTTGCTTGCTGGGAATTTTAAGTAAGTCTGGAGGGAATTTTAAGTTTCTTAGTGGACATTTAAAGTTTCTTGGAGGGAATTTTAAGTTTCATACGAGAATTTTAAGTTTCTCGTGGGAATTTTAAGTTTCCTGGTTGGAACTTCAAGTAACCTTGGTTGGCATTTTAAGAAATCCTATCAGACACTTTAAGTTTCTTGGTGGGCATTTTATTTTTCTTGGTGGGAATTTTAAGTAATCCTAGTGGGGATTTTTAGTTGATCGGAGAACATTTTAAGTTATCATGGAAACCTATTTAAGTTTCGTAGAAGGAATTTTAAGTTTCTTGGTAGGAATTTTAAGTTGCCTGGTGGGCATTTTAAGTTTCCTGGAGATCATTTTAAGTAATCTTGTTGGGCATATTAAGTAATCATGACAGGCAGTTTAAGTTGCTTGGCGGGCATTTTAAATTACTTGGAGGGAATTTTAATTTTCCTGGAAGGCATTTTAAGTTTCTTGGCAAGCATTTTAAGTTTCCTGTGGGCATTTCAAGTTACCTTGAAGGAATTTTAAGTTTCTTGCGGACATTTTAAGTTGCAGAGAATGATATTTCAAGATTCCTAAAAAATCACTTTAGAATTAGTTAATGTTGATTCAAGTTTCTTAGATCATTGTAAGCATTCCTGCACTTAGAAAATATAAGCCCTAAAACTAGGAACCCAAAAACTAATTAACACCTCTTCAAAATAATGCAAATTTGAATGCTAGATTCCAAACACATAACTTTGAAAATATGAACAAGTAAAAAATTTGTACCACTCAACCTCTTATATTCTATTCACTAATAGAAGAAAATTACAATACAATAGATCAAATTTAAATCACTCTCACTGCATTGCCTAAAACTGGAATGTTTGACACAATCATCCTGCCATTCTTTATAGACTAAGAATGGATAGGGTATACAAAAAATAGAATTTGCACCATCCGTATGGTGTGCTTAGACTAGGAAGACAAAACCTAACCCAATTAACCACCTATAATAGTGTGCTAGGTATATAATAAGAAGGCTTCCTATACATCCTTTGCTTGTTGCGACTGCATAGATATTCTTCCAAATTGTATATATATGGGCTTGAAGGATTATTGGATAAAGGCACCTGGCATGCTTAACTCTCTCCAACCTATATTTCATCTTAAAATACCAATCTATGCATAGGAACTCGCCATTACATAGATTTTATTAGAAAGATGTCAATAAACATCTTCTTACATTGAAAACTTCAAGGTTCCATATATTTTAGTCCCAACTACACCCTAAGAAAACATGTTCAGTATCATATCTATGCTCCTTATACAGAGGGAAAACTACTTGTTCCTCATCCCTTTTTCTTTGGTTCATATATTGGCAGAAGAAATATTTGTAAGATAGCCTCCAATGATTTGCATTTTTAGAGCCAAGCATGATTCCACTAGATCCAATTCCAATCCATGGAGAAACAATGTGGTTTGAGGATTGATCTAGAGAACTGCCTAAAATTCTCTATAATATTCACATCTAGAGGGATCACCCAAAACCTTGTGATAAGAAGTAAAACCTAACTAGCAACAAAAAATGATACACAAATAATTTTTCTTAGTTTTAAAACAAACCAGCATTCTTAAAGAAACATATCCAAAACTAAGAAAATATAATTTTCATTGTGCATATAAATACACTTTTCTAGTAGTTGTATTCTAAATTGAAGATCAAATGTTCAAATGCTGTTGAAATTTAGAGAAGCTTCATTCTTCTAATTTTAAAATCACAAGCAACAAATTCTTTACTTCATATAATCAATTTATTGGATCTTTATAAAAAGATGAATGATCTTTAGCTTTAGAAAGATAAAGGGAGCATGCATGGATAAGATCATTCATTATTCACCAACCAAGTGTCACTTTTCTCGTCATTCATATTTTTCTAATTTCTTATTGAGAATTACTATAACCTAATCTCCTAGATTTTCTCATAGATGATTCCGTCAATTTATCCTAATTGTGTGTGTTTGTGGATGTGTTTACTAATACTTGAGTTAATTTATTTTCTCGCTTTTCTTTATTCACAAATTCATATCTATTTGCAATTAATAAATTATGATATTCTTATTCTCACGTAGTTTAATTAAAATATTTTTCTATTTCTTTTAAAATACACTTCCTTACCTCGCTTTAATGTTTTAGTTTTATTGTCGCACTCTCATTGCGATGGACATATTAAGGGTTCCATTATCTATGCATGCCATTCAAATATCCCTTTTTTGGTGGGGATTGGTACGATGAATGAGACCTTGTTAACTGAGTCTAGCTGACCCTTTTGAGGAACTAATGGTTCTTGGGGAATAAGGTTGATTCCTTATTGCACACCACCTAGTCTAATCCTCATGAGTGAGAAAATTCGTGACCTACTCTCATAGAAACATGTATCTGATTAGAAAAATACTCTCTCTCCTTTCAACCCCCTACATCTTATCCCATATATATTGCAACTAGTCTACCATGATGCAACGTACAACTTGATCTCTTTATTTTTCTGAGCTACACATTCAGATGGGGTTATAGCATGGAGATTAAGTTTTGAGCCATTCAAAGCCTTTTTTCAGCAACAATTTTAGAGTGTTTCCTTGCCAGGATTGAGATCTCATTGTCCATTGAGATGATTTTAATGGTGACCTTGTTCATTCCAGCAGAGTAGTAGATATGGTACACACTATTCCAGATGGGCATATCAGATAGAGACATGTATATAGTGAGATAAGGTATATGGATCCTTGGTTGGATTTTTCTCTTTGATGTATCTTAAACACCTAAGCTTGTTGTGTTAGGATGATCATGGTGACATGCGATTATATTACATATGTACTAATTCTTAAACCTATGTTGTGAATGATTAAAGAGTCTAATGTTGAATATTATTGCTTATGCCATGCTTTACATAAATTTTAAAACTTAGTGCTTTGCTGATTCCATGTATCAGTTATCCCCATCCATACAGTTCATCCATAATTGGTTTTCTTCCCATGACATATGATTGACTAACACCTATGAGATTGAAGATAATATTCCCTACTTTGACGCCTATGCATGATGGATCCCATGTTGTTTTGTGTATCGGCTCTGAGTTGTGCAACAAAACTTGTCGAATCCTTGATCCTTCCGGGCTAGGAGAACCCATAGGTGTTGGTTCTTGAGCTTAGGTGATTTGGTTTTTGAAGCCTTGAACTCTTTGGCTGGTTTCCCCCAATGTTTGGTCCTAACTATGGATATTCTCCCTAGTTTCCCAAAGAGTTTCACTTAAAACTTGAAGCCATATGTCTACCGTCATTACATGCATTATGAGTTATATGCTATATACTGAGAAATGAAAGACCTCAAATTAATTCAAACTATGTCTTTAGACACAACTCAAAAAGGGCAATGAAATGAAATTATGAAAGGCCAAAATAAATAAGTGGATAAATAAATGCTAAATCTAAACACTGTTGGCCCTAGTGTAAAAATGTAATGATTAATTCCTCATGGAACTTTAGGTTTTGATGTGAGATGGAGTAAGGGACAACTAATTCTAAGTGTCCCCTAGGATCTCTTCACTACAGTTTCTTGTGTACTCAATGCAAGGGTCCTAGAAAATATCCTCACGAAGCTTGATTGCTAGCTTGGATGTGAGATGTAGACATGTTGTTAAAGTTGAATGGACTCTTTTCAGATCAACTCATCCACTTGTGAGACACTACCATTCCCTATTTTTTATCTATCATGCATATGTCATTGTGGTTGTGTGTAGTTTTCATCATTCAGAGAGATCATATGGTCAATCGAATATACATCATTTCCCTTTTACATTAGCCTATTTTCCACCTTCTTCCAATAATAGAAAATTGTTTAAACTTTGTAAATATGGCATATACAAGAGACTTCCAAAGGATTCAATGATGACTCAAAGTCACAGGTATATATTGTTGATCGTTATTATTTATTATTGTCACCATGATTCTGAATGACATGATTTAAGTTGGGTTTCAATATACATCTTGGAGCAGTTCTTACCTTGGACGCCTGCATGTTCAACTCAGTTCAACATCTCACCTTTAGTTTGGGTACTTTGACCTAGTCAACATAGTTGACCAAGTCAAACATGTTTCCCAAGGCAGTGGCTAGAGAATTGAAAGTGCTTATATTTACTCTAGACATGCCCAAAACCAATACTTCGGTTCTAGTTTTGAGAGTTTGGTCTCATATTACATGTTCATTGATTATTATCGTTTTATTAGTTCTTAGATTATATTATTATTACATTTATTTTGGTTCTCCTAGAGATTCACAGTGTTCCATGGGGTATGAGTAGTCACTTATACCATTTTACTATGTCCCCATATGCTTCTGTGCAACCAATTTTCCCCAGTTCTCATCCTGAATGAAGATATATTGATCTTTATGATTTTAAGAGGTTCTACCGTTAGAAAATGAACTAGGAAATCCATGAGAAAATATTTTTTTTTGGATTTCTTTTCAACATATAGACCCAGACCGAATTGGTGACATCTTGAAATAAGGGGGGAAGAACAATGTCGGAAGCAAATGTAGGGCTTCAAAAACTAAAATCCATCAAAGTTGAGTAGCTGTGGCTGGAAACATACAACCTTACACTAAAGGTGAAAGTGGTATATTCAAAGGAGGTTTTCCAGAAGGGCTGAAGCGATAAGCCTCAGGGTCGCCAGATGCATCTTCCAGAATTCCTTGTGGGTGATGAAACTACCATGTTTGTTTTTACTACCAGGAGTGATCAAGGATCTTCTTCTTGGAAGCGAGCATTGGCTGCTATGGTGACCGTCCCTCTACAGAGCCATAAGGCCTCCTACTTCCTTGGATAATATAGTTTCCAGGTGCGCTATCCTCAGCCCTTAGTGGTCAGATATGCTGAGATGCTGCAGAAGGAGTGCGCCATCTGTAGAGCTGGAATCACTCAGCCGCACCCCATTGAGTCGACCATGCAATTGTTCTTGGGAGTGTGTTAGATACCTCGCTACAAGTCCACTGAGAAAAACAACTTGCAGGCACAGAGCTAGGTGAACCCTAGCTTGCAGATAGACCATAAGCTTGCGAATCTCTTCACAATTATGAAGGAAGAGGTGGCGATTGAGAAAAGGGACGCATCCACAGAGGTTTTAGATGCCTTTGTAGACAATACTAGAATTATTCTATATCTGGTGAAGGGAAGGCATACTGCCTCTGCACCTACGGACATCTTTGATGAAGAATCAGGGGTTTCAGGCCCAACAGCCTTATGGCAACCTTCTTGGGCCAAGGCTATCAGGGAAACATCCAACGATGTTTCCATTTTAGATTTGGTCACCCCAATGGATCCAACACTCTCCAGACACACCAAAGCCTCCTTTTTTCCTCTTGACCCCAAACCCTTTTCGATTTTCATAAGATCTCTTAAGGGGGTCTCTCTTTGTTTACGAGTCACCCCTCAAATCTCTGTTTCACAGCTGAAATATTTGATCCAACAGGTAGAAGGAACCCCCTCAGGACTGTAGGGGCTTATCTTTTCCAGTTGACAACTCTCAGACCACCAGAAACTCCATAGCATAGGGATCTCAAAGGACACATGCATCTCCTTGGTGGCTAGTCTTCGAGGAGGAAACAATAGTCCCTATGCTTCTTAGCCTAAGTCCTTCAAGGATGCAACGTGAGAGGGGCTCTCTACCGCTCAAATTCTAGTCCAGACCCCTCACTCGGTCTACATTCTAGATAAATTATAGGAGGTTCCCACCCTGGAGATCCCACAACTAGACATCCTCGAGAACCTTATCCTACACAAGGAGCAAACCCTCATCTGTAGATTCAATGGACTGTGGCCAAAAACAAAAGATCTTCTTGAATGGATTGACTCTAACTATCCCAAGGACTGTCAGGTATCACTCTATTCTAAAGGTTTTTTATTAGTGACTTTTCCTTCTTGAGAAGATCTTCTTTCAGTTTCAAGTAAAGGGCCTTGGTTGTGGGGATCTGCTAGGCTTTTCTTAACCCCCTAGTTTCCTAAGTTTGACCCTTTAACTATGGTAGTAACAAAGGTGCCCATCTGGGAACATCTTCCAAACTTACCTTTACACTACTGGATTCAATCGATCTTTGAAGGGATAGGAAATGCTTTGGGTTGCTTCTTGTCCTCCGATGACTCTCACTTTGCTCAGGGTCTTTTCACCTATGCTTGCATCTGTGCCACCATTGATATGAGTTTAGGGCTCCCTGATAAGATCAACCCGAAATTAGGCACGTCCATTTGGAGTTAAGCCTTGGATTATGAAAACATAGCCTTCAGGTGCAAGATTTGTCGTCAAATGGGCTACCTTCTCAACACTTGTCCACAATGACAGACTCAATTGCACCCTACCACGAAAGCACACAGAGCCAAAATTTGGCAACCCGGGATGCAATCGCATGAAAAAAACCTGCAAGATGACTTGCTTGATGAAGATACACCCCTAGCAGAACAGGTTCAGAGATCCACTCCATCTCTGCCTGAGGTGCATATGCATCTTCAAGAAGATTAAATCATGAAAAATGACCCTCCTTAGGGGATCAAAATATACCATGAATCTTCCTCTTCAGACTTTGACAAGGAACCCCTCCATGAATCCATTGCTGCTTCACAACTGGTCTTAGTGTACTCAACTTTAGCAAATGGATTCAAGTCAAGAAAAAACTAGGAAAGAAAGGAAAGACCTAAGAATAAGCTCACTCAGGGTTGGTTTTCTTCACTGTCGTCTCCAAGTCTCTTCTCTTCTCTCAGCTTCTCTCTGCAATGATCATACTCTGTATCTGGCTTTGTTGTCTCGGTTTAGCAATCTGAAACTTAGTGATATGAAACTTTGTTGATTCGGCTTAGCGATATGAAACTTTTTCTGGCTGTTAGCCTCTCTTTCCGCCTCCCTCGCCCTTCTGGCAGGAAGCAAAAAATGGATTGTATCATTATTTTCTTTTAATTCAAGGCTCTAACTTACCAAAAAAAAAGATAAAATATATTTTGATCGTGTGGTCAAGGACATGGTAGTGAAATCTATACAAATGATGTATCATGGATCTTCATACACTTATTCACCATTTTTAGTCAGTATTTTGTTAGGGATGATTTGTTTGGCTTAGTTGGTGAGGACGTCCCCCAAGGGGTGCCCCTAAATTTGGATATGTGATGTATATCATTGATATATCTTATAGTTTGATGTTGTAATGGGTCATATGGATAATTTATACCCTATGGTTCTCCTCTTGATGTATTATCATGTTATATCTTATGTTATCCTATGTTGTGACTTAAACAAGGCATCATTGGGAAAACACTATGCCCCCTTGATCTAGTCAAACTTGATCCATATATTGATCCATGTAAAATTAATCTCCACCCTTTATGATGCTATAATATCAACCATCAGTTACAAAAGTAAGTTAGGGTTTGTGTCTCTCAAAAGTTATATAAATATGAGACCCTCCCCATTGTAAGGAATGAGTTATGGCATTGGAACTTCTGAATAAAGATATTTTTTTGGGATTCAATACTTGTGTACCTGTAGATGAATGTAGGTGATGGTGATATAAACTATTTCTCTCCTACATTGAGTTATTCCAGCATAGTTTCTTGTATCTTCTTGTACCCATTTCAATTTGCAGGTGATGGATGCGAATTGGAAGAGAGGCATGTTGGTGGGGGGACTCACCCTGTCGTCATTCTTAATTTTTTTATTATCAGGGAGTGGTTACTTCTTTATGACTCTCCATTTATTTATATTTTAATTATTCTTTTCAAATCCAGATCTATTTGTCATTACTTATTGTTTTGCCTTCGTGTGGTAGGTAGAGAGGACACTAGTGTCACTGAACAAAGTGATTTCACCAAGATCTTGTTCGAATTTCTCATTTGATCTACGAGGAATCAACACTCATCATATAGGAAGATATCTACAGATTCCAGGTAATTTTTTCATCTTCTCTCTCTCTATTTTATTTTTCATGCGTTTCCTATCATCCATCTTTACTGAAAAAACTTCTCGTAGAAAGTAAGAAAATTGACCAAGGAATATTACACTTGAAATATCAAAATTTGGTGATTTGGGTTTTGTTTTCCATCACCCAAAACCTATTCTCTCCCCTAGGATTCACCACATGACTCTATCTTCCCATCCTAAAGTGGCCATGGTCCCTAGGAAAAATGCCCACCTTGTCTTGTTAGCGATTTTCTAAGTGTTTTGTGTTTTTGGTTTTATTTGGATTTTTTGCATGTTGTCAAATCATTCATCTAAGAATCAAATAAAGTGTGTTAAAATACCTAATTATGTAATTAAAACATACCTTGTACATTCCCCTAATTTTTATCCAAATCCCCCTAGGGTTCTAGGTTTGATCATTTGAGTTAACACACAAATCCTAGATCTGAAAACTAATTCTGTAACATTTAACTTGTGTAACATTTTTGACACCTCTAACCACATTTACTCAAGTATTCCTTAAATTGTGTCTTCATCCTTAAATCTAGGATTTCTAGCTTTCACCTTACGTATTCTATGCATATAGTCTAATCTTGTGATTTAACCTTAGGTGTTTCCTTTTAGGATAGGGATGGGTCTCCCCCTTTATCACTTGGGATTTAGTGGCATAAAGTGAAGGATATATCAACTGGTGTGACAACCATCCATAATCTGGGGGTTTGGGTATTCGTAGGTCATAACTTTGGTTTCCTATCCCCTATGCCATCATGTATAGGATTACTCTATAGGGAAACTACAAGAATCGTGATAACATTTTTGGTGTAGTTTTTGGGGAAGATAGAGGCCTACCTTGGTTTTATATTTATCCTTAAGCTCTACTTGTGTTCTCTTTGACAAAATTTTTTGTGCCATTTCCAGGGAAGGTAGAGGCCTGCCTTGGTTTGACATTTATCTTAAGCTCTAATCTCGTTCTCTTTGTTAAAATTTTTGGCATCACTGCCGGGGAGGTAGACGATTACCTTGGTTCATCTTATTTACCTTTGGTGTCTATGAATGCTCTTATTTTCTTATAATTCATATCACATCCAGTTTAAATCCACTGATTGCATTTTATTTGTTGAATTTTCATAATCATTGCACTATTTTCACTCACCTCTCTGGTGACATTATCTTTTCTGGTGAACATGACAATTTGTTCACCTAGTGACTCAACAACATTGTTAAAATATTGTAACTTCAAAGGATATTCTAAATGTATTTTACTGATGTACCCCAAGGGAAATGTTCTTTTCCTCCATCGAGATGTTATTATAGAGTCATGAAGAAGGCCTCCATTGTAAGTCGGGTTAATAGTAACCTAATATAATATAATATAGTATTGTTTTGTGATTTCCTAGGTGAAGTTGAACCAGTTAGTTTAGTGGGGCCGACTTGTTAGGTTAAAATTGAAGTGGAAAAAAGAGTATGAATAGAGGACCCGTGTTGCTCATTTGAACACATACTCACTTGTGTTGTAACGTCCCCATACTCCATAATGTAGATAAATTAAAATTTTTACTTCAATAACTCTTGTTCGAAACACAGGGCATGGACATTAACACACACTTCAACCTTCATCCTTAGGCTTAGAAACCACTGTAATATTCGTTCCTCCTTTGATAGATCTATTTTGTGACAAGAATGATCATTTATGCACTGGACCTATCCTTTCCACACTTTTCCTTCCACCTTCCACAGTTCCGCTTTCTGCCCATTCGACCTCGAAACTTGGGAGTCAGAAACTCAAAGGCTTGACAAAGTGAATTGTTAGCTTTCCTCCTTCCGCCTTCCTCTTTCTGCACTTCTTCTTTCCATCCTTCTGACTTCAGAAATTGGAAATTGAAAACATAATGTCCAATGGGAACATTTAAACACTCTTCCTCCTTCTGCCTTCCGCACTTCCACTTTCAACTTTCTTCACTTCCGAACTAAAAAATTGGAAACATAATGTGCGATGAGAACATTTAAACACTCTTTCTCCTTCCTCTTTTCACACTTCCACTTTCCACCTTTCACACTTCGAAACTCAGAAATCAGAAACTCAATGTGCGACAGAAGATTTAATGGCTCTTTTGCCTTCCACCTTTCACACTTTTGTTTCCTGCCTTTCGCACTTTGAAGCTAGGAAATCAGAAAATCAATGTGCGATGAAAAATTTAATGGCTCTTCTGCCTTTCTGTTGTGGAACTAAAAAATCGTGACTTCAAACAACTTTCAACCTTAAACTTTTCCTGCAATCCTGGCTTCAGCTGTCTGGCCTCGGACTTCGGAAATCAGAAATCAAACTTTATTCCTTATCTTTTCTCCTGATTTCCATATTCTGCATTCCACCTTCCACATGCAGATCTTGGAAGTCAAAAATCCCACATTCTGCTTCGATTAAACTTCTTTCTGCCAACTCCCGCATTCTGCCTTCCGCTGCGGATCCTGGGGTGTGGAAACACTTAGATCTGCTGCAAATTGACTCTTTAGCTAGGATTTTCTAGCCTCAAAGGACTTAATAAAAATGCATTGAACATACAAGGCAATTACATAAGTAACATGCATGGAAATATACACAAGTGAACCTCCACTTAATCATCATCAATCATTCAACATGAACATAGTGATTCATAGACAAATACATGTCATAAACAAGCATAACATAGATACTTATGCAACAGTGAATCCTACTTCATTCATAGCAAGCATTATTCCTTATTAATTCATCATATTCATTCATAAGAAACTTCAATGCATAAACAAGAATAACAGAGAATACTTGTCTTGGATGATGGAGTTCTCCCACAACTATTTAGGTGACTACAACTTTCCACCCAACCATAGGCCAGTGTGTTCATAAATCTCTCAACACACTGCCACCCCTGAGCTGGGCATGATTTCTACAAGTAACTAGCAAACAATAGGCTTACGCACATCCAACACACATCAAAACACATCCAAACCAAAATTCAGTTGGGTTTCTTAGATTATCCAAGGAAACAAGCCAAAACACAACAAGGCACAACCAAACCAACTAACAGTTGGGCTTATCAGGCTGTTAAGGAAATGGAAAGGTAGATTTTCTAAGCTAGTGAGTTCAACCACAAAGCTATGGACACCTACACAAGATTTGGGTTGGCCTCCTCAATACCTGCACCAACCAACACAAGGAAGTATTCCCTTCAGGCCATACCTTCCCTTCTATTACTCTTCCAGGTGTGTAGAAAGGATTTACCAGCCCTCTTGATTTGTCTATGAGGTTCCTCTCTTCACTAGGTTTATCAGCCATTTCTAGGTCTCTTCCACTCCTTGGTCTTTAAACCAAAACAAGGATGCATGTCATAGCAATCCACAAGGAAAACAAAACACATAGGATTCACTTTGTAACATAAAGAAAATCACTGCGGAACCACTCATCCACGAATCTGGATAGTAGAACATTGCATAATCATGAGTGAATGGATATCACATCATTCGTGAATGAACAAAATATCCCCGGAATGAACCACCATGCTTAGGTAAAATCTAGACGATCTACCAGGCATGCACTCACATGGGTTTACTTGCTGTAGAAGTAAGAATACGAGTTCTGCATACTGTAGACTTATAGGCTTTCTCAGTCAATCCATTAAACTTCCATGCCTTAATCTGTCAAAGGAATTAACTGCCTCGTGCAACTTCTGGAAAAATTAATGATTGAGGACAGAGGACAAAAAGGTAGCTGATGGTTTCATGGGTTTTCCCATTGACATCTGGTCACACCCTATTGGCTCAGGGGGTTTAACTGAGTCCCCACCATTTCTTTAACGTTTGCAGTCCAATAGCTAGCCGTGGTATTATATTAATTTGTACATATTCAGGATATATCCAAATATACAATGTCTGACTCGACACCAAAACCATAGGTATCAATCTTGATCACCTATCCAAAAAACATCAATCAATGGCAGGGCCTTGGCCTTGGGATCCTTGCCATAATTTCCATAAAATATTTACATCATGTACAATTTAATTCCACGGGGTCAAAACCAGGGTGTTACATTCCCCTCCCCCTTCAACAACCCTGTCCTCAGTGCTTTACAATAATTAAACAAAAATGCTACACTGGAATTGCCCTCAATCCTCTGCAAAATCAATCAAAAATCAATGTGCCAATCGCATGGAATCCTCCAGCTCCCATGTAGCCTCTTAGGACTGTAGTGCTGCCATTGCACCTTTACCTATCCAACGACTCGATTCTTGAGCACTGTGACCTTCCTATCGAGGATGCACAATGGCTCAGTTGGGAACTCTCCCTCAGGTTCCACCTGAATCGCATCCCAATCAATCACATGATTAGGATAATGTACATATTTATTAATCAAAGAAACATGAAAAACATTAGGAGCCCTAGTGCTAACAAGCAGTGCAAGTCTATATGAAACTGGCCCTATTCTTTCAAGCACTTCAAATAACCCACAGTATCTAGAAGATAGCTTGGCACAACTTCCAAGATTCAAGGAACTCTTCGTTGCACTCACTTTGAGGTACACATGATCCCCAACACTGAAATCTCTATCCACCCTATTCTTATCTACATAGCTCTTTTGTCTGTCTTGGGATGCTTTCAGATTCTGCCTGATCTTTGCAACCTCTTGCCCCATGTCCTTGAGAAATTATGGACCAAGCACAATCTTGTTCACTGGATTATCCCATGTCACAGGTGTCCTACACCTTCTTCCATACAAAACTTCATATGGAATTATTCCCAATGATGCTTTTTGTCCATTATTATAGGAAAACTCCGCCAAGTGTAAGTAATCCTACCACTTGGTTGGTTTTTCCATCACATACATGTAAATCATTTCTTAAAGAACTTGATTCACTCTCTCTCTTTGTCCATCAGTCTGAGGATGGCAGGTAGTGCTGAAGTTCAACTTGGTACCCAAATATGCAAACAAACCCTTCCAAAAATCAGAAGTGAACTTAGGATCTCTGTCAGAAACTATTGCCTTAGGAAATCCATGCAATTTGAAAATATCCTTCATGAATATTTTTGCAATTAAATCAATTTTATACGTGGAATTAACTGGTGTAAAATGTGTTGCCTTTGTCAAATTTTACACCACAACCATGATGGAATCATGTTATCTCCAAGTCATTGGAAATCCTATAATAAAATCCATGAATACAACTTCCCATTTCCATTCTGGAACTGGCAAAGGCTGCAACAAACTTGCTGGGTGTCAATGCTCAACCTTCACATGCTAACATTTCATACACTTTGAAATATACTCAGCAATGCCCTTCTTCATTCCTAGCCAAAAATACTACTTTATGGCTATATAAATTGTTTTTTGATATCCTGGGTGACCAGAACATGGAGTCTAATGGATTTCATCCATAACAATTCTCCTCAAATATGCTACACTTTAATATAAATTCTATTCTTATAAGTAAGTAGTCCATCTTCTTCCAATTTAATACCTCTTCTCAAGACTTTGCTGTTGCAATTTGTCTTTTACTTGCTCATACAATTCATCTTCAGCAGCATGATTAACAATCTGTTGTCTCAAATCTGAGTGGAAAATACTAAGAGATGCCAAGTGCATTTCATGCACCTTCCTGTTGAGTGCATCAACCATTTGTTTTCTTTTCCTTTTATATGTTTGATTTCAAAATAAAGCTCACATAAAAACTCCAGCCATCTAGGTTTCCTAACGTTTAGAGTTGGTTGATCAAACAAATATTTCAGACCACAGTGGTCTGTCCTTAACTGAAACTTTCTGCCCATTAAGTAATGCCTCCACATCTTGAGAGCATGTACTATGGCTGCAAGTTCTAAATCATGAGTGGCATAGTTATTCTCATGATCCTTCAACTTTCTTGACTCATAGCATACCACGTGGTGGTCTTGCATAAGAACTCCTCCAAGTCCTTGACCTGCATGCATTAGTACACACCGCAAAATCTTTTCTAGGTCTGCAATCTTCAATACTGGTGCACTTGTGAGAAGATTCTTCAATTGCTAGAAGCTTTCTTCACACCTTGGTGTCCATTCAAACTTTATCCCCTTATTTTTCAAAGAAGTGATGTAATTTGTAACCCTGGAGAATCCTTCAATGAATCTCCTGTATTATCCTGCAAGTCCCATAAAAGATCTTACATCTATTACATCTCCTGGAGTAGGCCTATTCATAATGGCTTCAATCTTTTTAGGGTCTATAGATATACCCTCATTTGAGATAACGTGACCCAAATAGTGAATCCTATCTTTATAGAAATCACATTTGCTCAACTTGGAATACAACTTGTGCTCCCTCAGCAATTACAATGTCAATCTCAGATGTTCTTCATGCTCTTCCTCATTCTTAGAATAAATGAGAATGTCATCAAGGAGGACAAGAACAAACTTGTCTAGATACCTACTAAAAAAACTGTTCATAAGGCACATAAATGTAGTTGGTGCATTTGTGAGACCAAATGGTACCACTACAAACTCATAATGTCCATACCTTGTTCTGAAGGCTGCCTTATGAATATCTTCATCCTTGATTCTTGCTTGATGGTAACCAGACCTTAAGTCAATCTTGGAAAATACCTTTGCTCCTCTCATTTGATCAAAGAGGTCATCAATCCTAGGAAAAGGGTATTTATTCTTCACATTGACCTTGTTCAGATGTCTATAATCAATACGCAGTCTGAGTGTACCATCTTTCTTTTTCACAAACAGAACTGGTGCTCCCCAAGGAGACACACTCGACCTGATATACTTCTTCTCCAACAACTCTTACAGCTACATTTTTAGCTCTAGAATTTCTGGTGTACTCATCCTATAGGGTGTCTTGGA
Source organism: Pseudotsuga menziesii (assembly GCA_001517045.1). Classification (NCBI taxonomy): domain Eukaryota; kingdom Viridiplantae; phylum Streptophyta; class Pinopsida; order Pinales; family Pinaceae; genus Pseudotsuga; species Pseudotsuga menziesii. The sequence continues at coordinate 579,167 of LPNX010046055.1, forward strand.
CATTGGTGCTACTCTTGGCACAAGTTCAATTGTAAACTCAATATCCCTCTTTATGGGAGGCCCTAGAATTTCATCAGGAAAAACATCCCTGAATTCCTGCAACACATGAAAATCCTCCAACTTGGGATTTTCATTCTCTGCTGCCTCCAAAACATGATATGCATACACTCTACAACCTTTCCTACAGAACTTCTTCAGTTGCATGGTTGAAATCTTCCTAACAGAGATCACCTTTGGAATACCTCTTACAACCCTTAGGATTCCTTCTTCATCTATGCATTCAAAAGTCTTATTATAACAATCAAGATTGACTTTGTGTGCTTCCAACCGATCCATTCCAATGGGAACGTCATAGGAACCAAGTGGTAGAACATTCAGATATACACAAATGACTATCCCATTCGTGACTAATGGAAATTTTTCTACCACTTCACTGACCTTTCTCTTAGTTCCAGTGGTTAGCTGAACTAACCATGATTTGCTATGCTTTAACTTTTTGAAAGCACAAATATCAATAACTCTAGGAGTGATATAACTGTGAGTAGAACCAGTGTCAATAAAAATAGAAACAGATTGCTCAACAATCTTACTTGGAACCTCAACCACATTTGACTGATGATCTTCTAGGAGGTCCTCTAGTGCTACATAAATCCTAGGGATTGTCCTCGCTACTTGATCCACAATTTCTTCTTCTTGAATGTTGTAAACTGGCCTTACATACCCTTCCCCATGTGGACAACTCCTGCGTATATGGGGTCCTCTACATCTCCAGCATTGGAGAGGTTCTCTGATCTCCTTTGGATTTCATGGCCTATCATCCATCACTTTGGCTAGCTTATCCATAACTTATGACGACTGTTTCTGCTGATTTTTGAAGTTAGAAGGTTTGAAACCTTTGTTCCTTTGATCATAATTTTCATTTTTGTTATCCTTCCATGTCTTATGGTAATAAGGTTTTCCTTTTATTTACTCATAGCAATACTTAGCTTTCCTTATTGCTTCTTCCATATCTCTAGGCTTATAAAACTCAATTCTATCTTTGTAAGACTGAGGAAACCCACTCAGAAAATGATGGTTTTTTACTTTATCATCCCTAATATACCAAACATACCTCAACAGTTCCAAAAACTTGTTTGCATACTCTTACATGGTCTACTGCCCCAATCTAGCTTTTGGAATTATTTAATCTTATCATCATAGTACCTATCAGAGAGGTACTTCTTCCTGAAAAAATTCTGGAACTGTTTCCACACAGTATTCCTTTTCCTGATCTTCTTCACTTACCTGAAGTGCTCCCACCATATGGATGCTCTTCCATGTTGATGTATTTGTAACTTCAGAATGTATTCACTTGTATATCTTATATTGTACCTCAATGTTCCTATTGGGAGAATCATTTGTATTTCATTATACCCCGATGTTCCTATCAAGAGAGTCATTAATATAATAAATTCATGTAAATTCATTGAGGTTAACCCTCCATTGTAAGTCGGGGCAATAGTCCCCACAATTGAGTTAAGGTTAACCCTCCTTGTTGATTGGAGGGAAAAGTCCCCACAGTTGAGGGGCACTAGGGCTATTAGACTCTCCTAGAGGTGTCATCCCTAGTAAGTAATTGTAAAATTCGGAAACTAGTATAAATAGAGAGTGAGACTCTCTATTTGACACACACTCAATCAACTAGGGTGCATGAGTGAGAGAGGAGAAGCTCTCTCAAGTGAGAGAGAGAGAGAGAACAACTGTTGGACATCATCTTTTCTGTCTTTGGGTTTTACTGCTGCCATTGGTGCTCATTCTATCTCTGAGAAAGTTGCGGGGTTTTCTCCTTTATGGTTTCCCCGAGGAAAATCTTTCTGTCTCTTGTCTCTTATGATTATTACTGTGCATATTATTCTCTCAGATAAGATCCTAAGTTCATATTGCTTAAATGATACAAATCTAACATGGTATCGGAGCTAACCTGAGAAGAAGACACTGTGTAGCTATAGAATCTAGGGCTTCTTACTTTTTGGGTCTCTCTCCACAATCCATCAGCAAAAGGATGCTAGGATAAATCTCCATTGAAGGGCGCATCTTTCTATTGAAGAAGAATTTGATTTCGAGCATTTTCAGTTTTTGCTACAAGAAATTAGGGATTTTCACAAAAGAGGAATTTTTGAGTGAGCCCAGCATAGGATTCTCTCCTCATCAAAATCGAAGTTTAGAGACCAAGGTCTAGATTTTTAGTTGGGTAAAACTCCAGGAAAGTCAAACCCTAGTTTGATCTCGGGCCTAAAAAACCCTAAAAATAATAAAACAGGTAGTTTTGGTACATTTTCTATATCGCGTGATTGAAGAAGTATCAAGGACCACAATTTTCGTAGGCAGAAGATAAAATATTTATGTACCCTATGTAAAAATTTCAGCCTCAGATTCACTATACTCTGGGAGATATGTTTCCTCCAAATCAGGGTTCCAGCCTCTTCCAGGATTCATCCCTAAATAGGACACCTAGGGAGAATTGCTATATCTAGAGCTACAAAGGTCCAAGTGAAATTTTGTAAGATGTTCCAGATAGGGAATAGAATTTAAATTCTGTGGTAAAAGCTTTAGACCCTGATGATGAAACAGAGACACGTGGAAGTCCATACAAGTTCGCTATGATGAATAGTCCTGAAATAAGTCACCTTGGGAAGACTCTCATAAGTCCCAATTGGTGAAACCAATTCTGGTAAAACCTATGGTCTTGGAAAGAGGACAGATGAGGTTACCCTATTACAAAATTTCAGACATAGAGGAGTAGTAATTTCAGAGATACCATAGAAGCCGTATCAAAAATTTCTGCATAAGAAATTGGTAAACTAGGGCTTCCTGTTACGGGAACTTCCCTCCACTGTTTTCAGAAAAGGAGTACATTGGACAGCTCACCTTGAAGAAACCTATATTTCTATCCAATTAGAAGTTTGAAATTCCAAGTTTTGAAAACTAGGGTTTCTCTAACAAGCCCTAGATCAGCCAGCTCCGAAACTAGGATGGACACCTCAAATCGGTAAGATCTAATCTTTTGCTATTTACATTTGGGGTTCTCATTTCAAAATGACCTATCACACCAGCTTGATGACAAGCTTGGTAAAGATGAAAAAACTTCTGAACATGGAAGTATAAGTTTTCACTGGTTCTTGAAGAAAATGAATTGGACATCTACATAAGTGGAGAGGTTCCAGTTCCAGAGGGAGATGAGGCTAAAATCCTTACACAAGAAGAACTTGGTCAAGGCCAAGAAGATCATTGCTGATTCAATCAAGGATCACCTTATACTGCAAGTGTCTTCTTTAAGAGATGTTTGATTCCTTGACCAATCTGTTTGAAGGGAAGAACATAAATTGGAAGATGAGTTTGAGAAACCAGTTGAAGAATGTGAAGATCCAGGATGTAGAGACCGTACAGTCAAACTTTACAAGGGTATCTCAAATCAAAGAACAACTTGAAGTAGAAGAAGAAGTGGAGAATGTGGAAGTTGTGATAACCATATTGAATGGCCTCCCAGGATCATTGGACTCATTCATTCGAGGAATGTGTGCCATAAGGAAGTGATTACTTTCAGTAGACTCTGGAAAGAGCACACACAAGATGAACCTTGACCCATAGTAAGAGAAAAGAATATGGGAGCAACTGAAGATCAAGTGCTCACGATTCAAAGAAGATCCCTCAAGCGATGAGGAATATGAAGAAATCAATCCTTGAAGAAGCTCTTATCCATCTTAACCATTTGGATAATAAATGATGCTGTTATGAATGAAGAAGATGATGAAGCTGAAAGAAGGAGTCTACCCACGAAACAAATAAAGATAAGTATTCAATTGTCATTTCATGACATTGTTTTGTTATGCATTTGTTCATATTTAGTTGATGTGTTATGCATGATAGAATGTTTGCATTAAAGATAGTATACTAATAATATGCATGTGATGGGTAAGTAGCTCATGGTGCTATAGAACTCTCCATTGCTACTTATCTAGAATGAAACCTCTTTGCTGACATATTGGATTAGTGCACAATCTCAATTTTGTCCTGGTAGAGATGGAAGGCATCTAGAAAAGTTTCCATGAGATATGGATGAATGTTGTATTGGATAAAATAGTTGCATGATTATATATTTATGCATCAGAATTTTCCATTGTGAATATGCCTTATGAAATGTTTATAACCATACAGATGCATTTGACTTGTAGGAAAGATCACGTACAATCACCTACAAGAAAAGAAGTATGATACTTGTTCCGAAGAACAAGTGACGATAGTTCAAGAAAGAATCCAAGATGAGGAATAATATGATGATACTTTCAAAGAAATAAAGAGGCCTCAGAGACACTCTAGTTATGTGACACTGTTGAGTGACATCATTGATGCAGAGCCTTCCAGCTATGAAGAAGTAGCCAAGAAGAAAGGGAAGGAGAATACCAGTTTAAGAAGAATGATGTCTAGGATAGAGTTTCAAGGCCTGAAGGGAAGTATGTAATGTCTTCCATATGTATCTACATGATCCAATACAGAGTAGATGGAAACATCATGGGATACAAGGAAAGATTCATAGCACGAGGCTTCTCACGGAAAGAAGGAATAGACTACGAAGAGACATTTGCAGCCACTAGAAGATAAGACACATGACAGATAGAATCATGTGTGCAAATGAAAGAAGGCCTTGTATGAGCTCAGAATACACCCATAGGATAACACATACATGAGGATCTTAAGATCACCTAGAGTTATGAAGATATTAACCTTTGCTACAAGGTTGAATATTGAATCCTATAGAGGATGACAAGCTCACAGATGGGTGCGAGAAGAACTTTTGAAAAGGTTCAAGATAGAGGATATTGGTATCCAGTGACCCTAGATGGATACATAGAATATTAGTAGTAGAGGAAGCTACTTGTCACTCCAGTACATAATGTTTCAATGCATAGAGTACGAAAGGCAGAGGGAGAATGATGATCCGCTTCAGAGGGAGTGACTGCAGAAGATCCTGAGGTTCAACATGATACAACAAGATGGAGAGCTTACAGATGACTCTGGGATTTATTGAGAGTAAAGAGGATTCCAACCTTTTCTTCAAGGTTGAAGGTGGAATACCAGTGATGCTCCTGTTATATGTCGATGACTTGTTCTTGACAGAAAATAGGAACTCATTAAAGTTACAAGAAGGAGACTTGCTACCGAGTTCGAGCTGAAGGACTTGGATATGATGCACTACTTTCTAAGCATGGGGGTGTGGTAGAATGCAGATGGAATCTCCCTAGGAAAAGGGAAGTATGCAGTAGAGATCCTGAAGAGGTTCAGAATGATGGACTACAAGGCCATGACCACACCTATGGCATCAAACCTGAAGCTATTGAGTGTTGCTTCATGAGAGTCGGTTGATGCCACGATGTATTGTTAGATGATTTGTTCCTTGATGTACCTGATGAATATGAGACTAGATATTTGCTTTGCTATGAAAACATTGAGACATGTTCACCTGATTGCTGCAAAGAATATTTTGAGGTACCTGAAGGGTACAGTTGATTATGGGCTCAAGTATGAGGCAAATCATAAGATTAACCTAGAAGGTCATGAGGATTCAGATTGGGCAGGTAGTGCCATTGATAAGAAGAGCACTTTGGGGTGCTACTTCAATATGAGATTAGGTGTGATCTCTTGGTGTAGCAGGAAGTAGTCATGCATGGCGCTGAGTACAACCGAGGCAAAATATGTTGCCACTTTCTTGGGAGGTAGTATGTTTCTTTTGAAAACTACTATTTGATTTGATTGATCTGACTTGCATTTTTGTATGATGCAGATATGAGAAGTGAAGCTCCAGCTTGTGATCCAGATCAAGATCTCTCGAAAGAGGGAGTTCTAGCATAGCCGACGAGACAGGTTGTCTGAGCATAAAATCCTGGAAAAAATTATAGCTGTCTCAGATGTAGAATGAACCTATAGGTTGTCCTCAGATGTAATTGGTCCGGGTGAAGCTCGTAGGTTATCCTTGGACGTAATCAGGCCTAATGTTATTCTATGCTAGAAATGACCAGAGTGAAGTTTGAGTACCTCAGGCAGAAGCTTGGTGTTCTCTAGATCGAGGTTCCCTCCAAGGGGAGGTGATGAGTCCGAGAGCCTTTTTGACATGGTAGGATTGGTTCCTTCTATGGTTAGATATAAGTGTAGGATCCTTTCTGAAATGGTGGTAGGCGGGTCCTCCCATTTCCAGATGTAAGTGTAGAGCCTTTTTGACATGGTGGCAGCTTGGGCCTCCCATGGTCATATGTAAGTGCAAAGCCTTTCTGACTGGGTCAGATGTAAGTGTAGAGCCTTTATGAATGTTTCATATATAAGTGCTGATCCTTTCCAACATGGTGGCAAGCTGGGCCTCCCATGGTCGGATATAAGTGTTGAGCCTTTTCGACATGGTGGCAGGCAGGGCCTCCCATGGTTGGATATAAGTGCTGAGCCTTTTCGACATGGTGGAAGGCCGGGCCTTCCATGGTTGGATATAAATGTTGAGCCTTTCCAACATGGTGGTAGGCTAGGCCTCCCATGGGCATATATAAGTGTTGAGCCTTTCTAACATGGTGGCAGGCTAGGAATCCCATGGTCAGATGTGAGTGTTGGGCCTTTCTGACTGGGTCAGATATAAGTACTAGACGAGCCTTTCTGACATGGAGGAAGGCTGGGCCTCCCATGGTTAGATGTGAGTGTTGGGCCTTTTTGACATGGCAGTGGATTTTTTCCTCCCATGGTCATATGTGAGTGCTGGGTGTGCCTTTCTGACATGGTGGTGGATGTGTTTCTCCCATGGCCAGATGTAAGTGCTGGGTGGGCCTTTTTGACTGGGTTAGATAGAAGTGCCGAAGAAGATGAAGACGTACATGGATTCTAGGCCTACAACTAGCATGAAAAAGGGATGGCTCTATAGAACTTCCTATGATGAGTAGAATTGAGAGATAGCACCAGTTGATCGAGATATCGGAAGGAGTGACGATGATTATCCAATGATGATCCAACTTTGATGATGAACTACTGATGATCCAGTTTCAATTATGATCCAATGATGATCCAGTGATGATCTAGTTTCGATGATGATCCAGTGATGATCCAACTTTGATGATGATCCAGATTTGATTCAGAGAAGAAGACTTTTGCTGATGAATTGTGTCAAGAGAATAATTTCCTAGTTTTGATGTATTTGTAACTTCAGAATGTATACACTTGTATATCTTATATTGTACCCCGATGTTCCTATCGGGAGAATCATTTGTATTTCATTATACCTCTATGTTTCTATCAGGAGAGTCATTAATATAATAAAGTCATGTAAAGTCATTGAGGTTAACCCTCCATTGTAAGTCAGGGAAATATCCCCCACAATTGATTTAAGGTTAACCCTCCTTGTTGATCGGAGGGCAAAGTCCCCACAGTTGAGGGACACTAGGGTTATTAAACTCTCCTAGAGATGTCGACCTTGGTAAGTAATTGTAAAAGTAAAAAAACTAGTATAAATAGAGAGTGAGACTCTCTATTTGACACACACTCACTCAACTGGGGCACATGAGTGAGAGAGGAGAAGATCTCTCAAGTGTGAGAGAGAGAACAGTTGTTGGAGATCATCTTTTCTGTCTTTGGGTTTTACTGCTGCCATTGGTGCTCATTCTATCATTGAGGAAGTTGCAGGGTTTTCTCCTTTATGGTTTCCCTGAGGAAAATCTTTGTGTCTCTTGTCTCTTGTGATTATTGCTGTTCATGTTATTCTCTCAGATAAGATCCTAAGATCATATTGCTTAAATGATAAAAATCTAACATTCCATTCAAATTGAATATGGCTACCCTATCCTTCATATTTCTAGAGAAGTCTGGGACTTGGAAATATTTTCTCATCCCAAGATTCCAGGATTCAGTTTCTTAACTATTATTTATGTCACCATTAAAGGTAGGCAGCCTTGCCTTCTTAAATTCATCATGCGAATGGTTCTGGTAGTGCCTCTTTTCTTATCCCCATGAGATGAAGAGCTTCAATTCCAAGTGGATCCTGCAAGGTCAGATGATCCACTAACTCACTTCTAGGTTCGCTGTCCGATTCCCATAGTTCATCCACCTCTGGATGTCTGTCAAACTTTGCAACATAGTTGCATTCATATGATTTAGCTACTCTTGAGCCTTAACCAATCTTTCATTATCTTTCCAGTAACTTTGGATCTCCACCCTTAATATTCTCATGGTGGATGCAAAATTTGGCCGAGTCTCTTGGAATATTCTCCCATTAGAATCTATCTCAAAATTTCCCACTTGGAAATTTTCCCCCATAACATCTTCCTTGTGCTCATAGGGATCCTACGCATTATTCATGCCATAGGTTCTCATAGCTGAGTCAAAACCCACTTTTCCAAAATGCACTATGAATATGAAAAAATGTGTTAATAAACACCATTATTAGATGCATAACAATTTCAGAAGTAAAAACTATTTACTTATTGTTACCTGGCCCATCTAGGCCCTAGTGCTGCAACCAGCAGCTCTAATACCAAACTGTTCAACTTGGCCCATTTAGGCCCTAGTGTTGCAACCAAAGCTCTGATACCAATCTGTAGTGTACTACAATGTTGGTATCAAAGGGTACTCTTATCTCTTTTAACTACTCATCCTGAACCATCCAGGCCCAATGCTGCAACTTGCAACTCTGATACCAAACTGTAACATCCCCATACCCCATAATGCAGATAAATTAAAATTTTTACTTCAAGAACTCTTGTTCTCCTTTGAAACACATGACATGGATGTTAAAACACACTTCAAACTTCATCCTCAGGCTTAGAAACCACTATAACAGTAATTCTTCCCTTCATAGATCCATTCTGTGACCAGAATGATCATTTTTTCACTGGACCTATCCTTTTTGCACTTCACCTTCCTCCTTTCGCACTTCCACTTTCTGCCCTTTCTACCTGGAAACTTGGGAGTCAGAAACTCAAAGGATCAATGAAGTGAATTTTCAGCCTTCCACCTTCTTCATTCCGCACTTCCGCTTTCCACCCTTTCAACCTTGGAAATCAGAAACATAATGTGCGTCAGGAACATTTAAACACTCTTCTGCCTTCCGTCTTCCAGACTTTCACACTTCGAAACTCGAAAATCAAAAACATAATTGTGATGGGAACATTTAAACACTCTTCTACCTTCAACACTTCCTCTTTCCTCCTTCCACACTTCGGAACTTAGAAATTAGAAACTCAATGTGCGATGGAACATTTAATGTCTCTTCTGCCTTCCGCACTTCCAATTTCCTCCTTCCTCACTTCGGAACTCGGAAATCAGAAACTCAATGTGTGACAGAACATTCAATGGCTCTTCCACCTTTCTGCTGTGGAACTCAGAAATCAGGAAGACAAATTTTGACCTTGACCTTTTCCTGCACTTTTGGTTCCGCTTTTTGACCTCGGACTTCAGAAATCGGAAAACACACTTTCTTCCTTATGTTTTCTCCTGATTTCCACATTCCTCCTTCCACATTCCGCAGGTGGATCCTTGAAGTTAGAAATCCCACATTCTTCTTCAATTAAACTTCTTTCTCTCACCTCCCGCATTCCACCTTCCACTGTGGATCCCGGGGTGCGAAAACACTTAGATTGGCTGCAAATTGACTCTTGAACCAGGCTTTTCTAGCCTCCAAGGACTTAAGTAAAATGCATTGAACATACAAGGAAATTACAGAAGTATTATGTATGGAAATATAAACAAGTGAACCTCCACTTAATCATCATTAAGCATTCAACATGAACATAGTGATTCATAGACAAATACATGGCATAAACAAACACAGCGAAGATATTTATGCAATAGTGAATCCTACTTCATTCATAGCAAGCATTCTTTTGTATCAATTCATCATATTCATTCATAAGCAACTTCAATGCATAAACAAGAATAGCAAAGAACACTTATCTTGGATGATGGAGTTGTCTCGCAACTAGCTAGGTGACTGCAATGTTCAACCCAACCATAGGCCAGTGTGTTCATAAATCTCTCAACACACTGTAGCCCCCAAGCTAGGCATGATTTCAATAAGGAACTAGGGAACAACAGTATTACACATAACCAACACACGTCAAAACATAGTCAAACAACCTACAGTTGGGGTTTAGACTATCCAAGGAAACAAGCCAAAACACAACAAGACACAACAAAACCAACTAATAGTTGGGATTATCAGGCTGCTAAGGAAATGGAAAGGTAGATTTTCTAAGCTAGTGAGCTCAACCACAGAGCTATGGACACCTACATAGGATCTGAGTTGGCCCCCTCAATACCTGCACCACCCAACACAAGGAAGTATTCCCTTCACTGCTAGACAATTCCTTCAGGCCATAAATTCCATTCTATTGCTCTTCCAGGTGTGAAGAAAGGATTTACCAACCCTCTTGATCTATCTGTGAGGTTCCTCTCTTCACTAGGTTTATCAACCAATTCTAGGCCTCTTCCACTCCTTAGTATTTAAACCAAAACAAGGATGCATGTCATAGAAATCCACAAGGAAAACACAACATAAAGGATTCACTCTATAACACAGATAAATTCACTGTATAACCACTCATCCATGACTCAAGCTAGAAAAACAATGCATAATTGTGAGTGAATGACTCATGCATCAATCGTGAATGAATGTAATATCCCCGGAATGAACCACCACGCTTAGGTAAAATACAGACAATCTACTAGGCACAAATTCACGTGGGTTTACTTGCTGCAGAAGCAAGAGTATAGGTTCTGCAGTCTATAGACTTCTAGTCTTGCTCAGTCAAGCCATCAAACTGCCATGCCTGGCTCTGCCCAAGGCATTAACTACCTCATCCAACTTCTGGAAGAAATTAATGATTGAGGACAAAGGAAAAAAAGGTAGCTAAGGATTTCATGGGTTTCCCCATTGACATTTGGTCACACCCTATTGGATCAGGGGGTTTGACTAACTCCCCACCCTATCCCTCATGGAATCATGCCCCCATCTCTTTAACGCTTGCAGTCCCATAACTAGCTATGGTGTTATATTCATTTGTACATATTCAGGATATATCCAAACACATAATGTCTGACTCGGCAAAAAAACCATAGGTATCAACCTTGATCACCTATTCACAAAAAATCAATCAATGGCAGGGCCTTGGCCTTGAGCTCCTTGCCATAATTTCCATACAATATTTACATCATGTACAATTCAATACCAAGGGGTCAAAATTGGGGTGTTACATGTGTATAACGCATGGAAGAGAGAGAGATACATATTTGTTGGGAGATGGAGCACCTGTTTGGGGTCTAATCTTTGTACTTTTCATACATTTATATAGAGGAAGTTTTACTGGGTTTTCTTCACCATGAGGGTTTCCCAAGATAAATATCTGTGTTCTTTTGTGTGGCTATGCTTTTCTATATTTCAGTGATCCTTTTTTTATGGTTATGTTTTTATGATGCTAAATGTTATTATATCTAGTATAACCATTAAAAACTTAACATGGTATCAGAGATACCCTGAAAGAATTCTTTGTGCAGACAAAACACTATTACAACTACAACTACTGAAGACTAGGGTTTCATGCTTGAAAACCATAGAAGACAAAAAATAGTCATGTTGGGACTTTTGCTATAACTTGATATTAGAGAAGGCCTAGGAGCCACAAATTTTACAGTATGATTCGGCCTTAAACAAATGACCTAGGGAGAATTACTATATCTAGGGATAGGAAGGTTCAAATGAAAATTCACAAGATTTTTCAGTTAGGGAATGTACTGTTGTTTCTGTGGAAAAAGTTTCATACCTTGAAGGTGAAACATGGACACGTGGAAGTCCATACAAGTTCTCTATGCTGAACAATCTTGATATAAGTCACCTTGGGAAACTTCACGTAAGTTCCACTTGGTGAAACCATTTTTCCTCTAACCTATGGGGTTGGAATTTAGACAGATCATGATGCCTCAGAACAAATTTTTAGACCTAGAGGACCAGTAATTTTAGAGATACAATAGAAATAAGATCAGGAAAATATGTAGAAGAAATTGAAGAAAACTAGGGCTTCCTGTTCCGGGAATTTTCATCCATCGATCAGTTGAAAAAAGGATGAGTATAAAACTCTCCCTAGGAGGGCACATATTTTGATGGAATAAGTTTCTCATTATGTGATTTTTCAGTTTTTGACCTAACACTGTTATCAGGTAAAACTAGGGCATCAAATACTTTGTAGTTTTGTTCACAGTTTTGAGAAAATGGGTATTTTTCTCAACTCGCCTTGAGGAGACACATATTTCTATCCAATCAGATATGAAATATAGATAAAGTGAGAAATTAGGGTTTCTCTATCAAACCCTAGGTCCACCAAAAGTACTCTTCTAGAAAATATTTCAAGCAAGCATCAGATTAATCTCATTGGTCAACGAAGAAGCTGTAGATCCAAAAGGAGATGAAGCCAAAGCACAAGAAGGAATCTAACAAACAAACAAAGATAAGTATTTGAATTGTATTTCCTATATATGTTGTGTTCTATGCATGATAGAATGTTTGCATTAATGACAACATACTTACAATATGCATGTTATGGGTAAGTATCCCATGGTTCTACACAACACTCCACTGCTACTTCTAGAATGAAACCTCTTTTCTGACATATTGGATTAGTGCACAATATCAATGATGCCGTGGTAGAGATGGAAGGCATCTGGAAAGTTTTCATGTGTGTACGATATATGTATGTATGTTGTATTGGCTAAAATAGTTGCATGATTATATCCTTATACATAAGAATCTGTCACTATGAATATGTATTATGTAATGATGCAACTGGTGCATTTGACTTGTAGGAAATATCGCATACAATCGCCTACAAGAAAAGGATGAGACTTGTTCCTAAGAACAAGTGATGACAATTCAATATTCACTCCAATAAACATACATGAAAATGAACCTAAATCTCTTAGGGTCAGAGGCACCATGACAGAAGAAAGAGATTGAGAAGAATATAAGAGAGCGGTAGATCCACCTTGAGAGATGAAGACCATCATGGGAATGAGAGATAATTCAAGATGAAGAAAAGTATGGAGGGACTTCCAAACTAAAGTAATAGGCCTCAGATACACTCTAGTTATGTGGCACAGTTGAGTGATATCATTGATGCATACCCTTCCAGTTATGGAAGAAGTTATGATCAAAGAGTACCAGTTGATCACAGGGAATGATGTCTAGGATATGGTTCCAATAGTTGAAGGGAAGTCCGTAATGTCTTCCATATAGATCTACATGAACACATATACAAAGCAAGGTTTGTGGTTTGTATCATAAAGAGGGAGTAGATTATGACATGACATACTCCATTGACCAGACACAAAGAACCACATGTGCAGAAAAGAATTTGTAAGAGCTCAGAAGGAAACCATAATCCCGTTACATAAGAATATTGAAGATCACCCAGAGTGATGAATATCTTAACCTCTGCTACAAAGTTTAATATGGAATCCTATAGAAGACAACAAGCTCACAGATGGGTGCAAGAGGAACTTTTCAACAAAGTCCAAGATAAAGGATCCTGGTATCTAGTGACTATAGATGGATACATAGAAGATCAGTAGCAGAGGATGCTACCTGTCACTCCAGTACAGAATGTTTTGATACGTAGAGTACAAACTGCAGAGGGAGGATGATGCTCTAATTTAGGGGGAGTGACTGCAGAACATCTCTGAGTTCAACATAGTACCACAGGATGGACAAATTCCTGATGGACTAAGACTTTACCAAGAGTAAAGTGGGTTACAACCTTCAAGTTTGAATGCGAATGATTGGGTTATGTCGATGACTTGATAGGATGAACTCATGGTAGAAGCAATGTTGGAAGAATACTGATCATTAACGAAGAAATGATGTTTGGGATATAGTACCCAAACCAGAAAGAAAGAGTGTGGTATATTCAAAGTGGATCTATAAGATAAAACATGATGCTGATGGAAGTATTGAAAAATACAAGGAAATATGTGTGGCTAGAGGATTCTCTTGCAGAGAGAGAATTGATTACGAAGATACATTTGTGCCAGTAGAAAGGTACATTTCCATCAGAACCATCATGGAAATTGCTTCCATGATGAAGTGGAATCTACAAAAGATGGATGTGAAGATAACCTTCCTAAATGATGTGATTGAGGAAGAAGTATACATCGAACAACCACAAGGATTTGAAGTCAAAGACAAAGTGACTCATGTATTTAAGTTGAAGAAGGATCTGTATGGACTGAAGCAAATTCCTAGTTCTTGGTATGGAATAATAGATAGCTTCTTGACAAGGTTGGGTTTTACCAAAAGTAAAGATGATCCTAACCTTTACCTTAAGGTTATGGATGATGAACCTGTCATACTATTATTGTATGTGGATGATCTATTTCTGACAGGAAATAAGAAATAGATCATAGAAATCAAGAAGAAGCTAGCTGAAGAATTTGAGATGAAATATATTGGATTCACTATTTCCTTGGGCTAGAAGTATGGCATCTCCCAGAAGGAATCTTTCTAAACCAGGGAAAGTATGCAGTGGAAATCTTAAAGAGATTTGATATGTTGGATTATAAAGCAATGGCCACACCCATGGATACCAACCTAAAGCTGTAATCTGATGAATCATCAGAGTTATTGGATGTGCTCAGTATAGACATATTATTGATTCATTGATGTATCTGATGAATACAAGGCCAGATATATGCTTTTATGTGAACACCTTGTGTTAATATCTAGTTAAAACTAGATGGGTTCACTTGATAGATTCAAAGCACGTGACGAGGTACCTAAAAGGTACAATAGACTTTGGATTATACTATGTTAGATATCATGACTACAGATTGTATGGATATACAAATTTGGAATGGGAAACAAGTGCTACAGACAAAAATATCACCTCATGTGGGTGTTATTGTCTGGGATCCACCATGATCTCATGGCTTAGTAAGAAACAATCCAGTGTTGCTCTCAGCACAGCTGAAGAAGACTACATAGCAGCTTTCTTTACTAGTTGTGACACGATATGGCTTCATAAGTTGATGTCGAGTCTATTTGACATGGAATTGGATACCAAAGTGATTCTATGTGACAACTAGAGTTGTAGAAAGATGACATAGAATCCTATGTTCCATGATAAATCAAAGCACATAGAAATATGATATTTTTATATAAGGGATATGGTACAAAAGAGAGATATAAAACTCCAGTATGTGAGTACCGATGAGCAAGTTGTTGATGTTATAGCTTAGGGAAAACCCTAGCTACGTGCAGAAATGGCTACCTTCCGTCTATAGGACGGAAGTGTAGGGTTCCTGTTGGTTGGAAGAGAACTTGCAAACAAGTTTAGGGCCAAGCTACGAAACCCTGCATGGAATAGTTAGAAAATAAAATATGGCTGCAAGAGATCAATGGACACCTGCAGCAAAGCATTAGAAATAAAGCCTGTAAGCAAAATATGTTAGAAAACCAGAATTAAAATGACACAAAACAAAATTATACCTTCTTTTTGGGTGGAAATGGGCCACCATGCCCTAGCTTTGGAAGCACCTCTCTCTCTTTGGGATGGAAGCTTGGCTTGTGGAGTAATGGAGGAGAGGGAGGGTGAATGGCTTGAGAGGTAAAGGGTCTCAAGGCACTCACATGTGAAGAATAATGATATGGAGAGAAGGAGTGTTTTGAGAGTGATCCCCACCCCTCTATTTATAGTTTTTTCTTGAGATTTTAGGGTTTCAAGCCCCTGGTTAGGGCTTTAGCCCCTTTTTTGGGCTTTAAGCCCATTTCTCCCAATTCTTAGCTCCTTTGGGGGTTTTAAGCTCCTTTGAGGGGGTTTAGCCCCTTTCTGGAGGTTTTAGCCCTTATGAGAGATATTTTAGCTCTTTTTAGGGATTTTTAAGCTCTTTTCATGTTTTTGAGCCTTTGCAAGGGTGTGGGGGTCAAATGAGGGTAGTGTAATGGATGTCTTTAGGTGGTGTAGGTCATGTAGAGCTTACTGAGGGATTTTTTGGGTTAACAGATTGCCCCCTGATGTGTGAGGGCAGGAGATCATTGTTTGGCTGACGGACATCATAGGATTTTCTGGGGAGAGGTGGTGCTTCCTAGGCTGGGGCATGGTGACTTTTGGTTTTTTGTATTAATATGGTTCCCATCAATGGGTGAGATACAAATAATGTGTGACATGTATATGGACGAGGTAGGCATTCCCATGCTCGTAACGATGTCAAAATAATAATGTGACCTAATCTCTATAATACAAGAGCCGATCATGTACAACTAGTGTTACATAATGGTTTCCTTGATTAGAGGCTGAGTACAATACTGATTTGAAGAACTGATACATTGGACCCATGGCATTCTCATGGAATGCTATATATTCATAATTGATGACCTACCGAATCTGGGATGACACAGAACTGTGGGGAGTTACTGACACAGAGTCAGAGTCTCTGTGGTACACTATGCTACATCAATCACGAATCTATATAGAAGCAGTTTCGAGGATTTTGAACATTGTCTCCAATGCAACCCAAAAATCACAAGGGAAATGAACCTGTCTGGGTCCCCTAATAGACTTGTTGGGCTGAATTAATGTTGTTTTAATTCCATTGTAGTGATTTCCCAGCCATTTAATTTGTCAATCCAAGGTTTGTAGGATTACAAATCACACGCAAAGTATATGCAGGACTGAATCGAAATTAAGCTAATATAACCCCCCGTGAAACTAAGACTAATATAATCTAACCCCCCTTAAGCTAAAACATGCAATTGCTAATCTAATGCTCGAAGATGAAACACACGGCTGAAAGTAAATTGCATAAAAGAAAGACAACATATGAAGAGCAACAAGACAATACATGTGAGCTCACATTAACAATAAAGCAATCTTATTTTACATCACAAGAATCAATCATAAATCATGAAAGCATCAAAACCAATATTATGAACAAAATCTAAGAATTCCCTTCTCCATATTACAAAGTCAAGACTAACTTCTACAATCTACTATTCTATAGGAAAATCTAAGATCTAAGATATTCTAAGATATTCTAGCATTTTTTATTATTGAAATGAAGAGAGAGAACTCTCTTTTATACATGAAGGAAATAACCATATCATAATGAGAGATCCACTATTCACTCAACCACTCAACTACTTTCCTATTATTACAAGATATGATCCC
>LPNX010046055.1:596693-616563 GCA_001517045.1 Pseudotsuga menziesii
ATCCCAACATACTCCCCAACTGAACTTGTTGCATGTCCTCATGCAACCATGTATGGATCTTCTTAAGAAATTTTGGCATCTAAACTTTGGCTTTGATTGATGATGACTTTTTAACAATGAATATTTCCAGGGTGTGAAATATATGAGTAACAACTGGAATTTCCTTATGGTTGGTTCTTGTGTGACAACCATGAATATAAAGAATGCTGGTTCTTGTGTTAATGACATTCATTTCATGATGTGAAATGCATGAGTAACAACTGATATTTTCCTTATGGTTGGTTCTTGTGTGACAACCATGAATGTAAAGAATGTTGGTTCTTTTGTTAACAACATTCATTTCGTCATTTGTTTTCTAGTTGCATAATAATTTAACCATACACTCACTGAAAATGATAAGCTATTAATGTGCATAGAAAGCATCATTGTGCATAAGAAAGTCTTTTCTTTATCTTTATGAATCATGCCAATATGTATATCAATGTGTATGAAGCAAAGTGCAATAGAGGATTTGTTGGAAAAGAAATGCTCGTGAATGGTAAATGAGATGAAAAATGGGTGATGGTGGTGAAAAGAATGGAATGATAATAGTGATTATGTATTGAATATAGTTCCCCCTCCCCAACTAATGTGGTTGCATGTCCTCATGCAGCCTAGCATGGGATATGAAAGAAATGGAGCATGGTGAGGGAATTTTCCAAATTATTCATTTCTAGCATGTAAGGAATTGCATGATTAAAGTTTAGAAACAACATACCCCCACTTACCCAAAAAGTAGATGAACGATGTAATAGGAATGTAGCTGACGCTGCTGGACCGTGGAATGTGTCACTGCTACCGCGGTTGTAACTGCTGGATCATGGGTAGTGAAGGAATTGAAACTACTGCTACTAAATCATTGAAAATATGTCACGGTTGTAGGATAAAAATGTAACTGTAAATGATGCTACAGCTGTAACTATTAGAACTGCTGTAATGTGAAGTGGAGGAATCTGAACTGTTACTGATAAATAATGGAAAATATGTCACGGCTGCAGGATAAAAATGTAACTGTAAATGATGCTGCAGCTGTAACTGCTGGAACTACTGTAATGTGAAGTGGAGGAATCTGAACTGCTGCTGATAAATAATGGAAAATGTGGAAGGAAGAAAGTGGAACTGTGGTATACTCATAGATCTGAAGTCATGTTTCTGCAACTGCTGATGGAGTCATGAGAAAGAATTTATAGTCTTCACTTGCTACAAAACCCGATGGTACAATTCTAGTCATGCGAATAAATGTGTCGAGGTCAAGCACGAAGACAAATCATTGGATTACCGGCCATTGATGAATGCCGTTAACCAATGTGAGGCAACTCACCAGTGATGTCAATGAGTGCCAAGGTACCCAAGTACATCTTGTGAATTGTGAATAGATGTGCTGATGTCGAGCGACTTGCAAGATCTGATGATCAAGGGACATTGATGAATTCCCATGATTGTCAGTGAGAGAACTTGCCATTAAGGCATGCAAGCCTCTAGGTACTCAAAATGAACTCTAGTCTATATCCCAGATGAGGTACTGAGGTCGATGGGGCAAGACTTGTTGAAAGGTGGTCCTTAAGGAATCCCACATCAGTCAACATGAGTTGGTATAAAAAGATTGGTAGGACTATAAGTGAAAAGATCTTGCAGTCAAGCAGTGGATATGGCAAGGCTATGTAGTCATGGAAAGGGAGATGGTTTTATTCAGAAGGCAAACTAGAAAGGAAAAAGAGGGCAAGATGAACTGAAAAATATAAAGGGTTGTATGCAATTCAGAAAGATAGGCATGTGTGAAGTCATGACAGATAAAGTGATGGAAAGTGGACTTCAAGACATGGATGGTGAAGGTGCTCTGAAGGAGAAATATGGATAAACAATCATGACGCAAATGATTTTATGGATGGTTTATGTGTAACAACCAACATTATGATGTTTATCAGCAAACATCATGAGTAACAGCTCCTTCAGGTTGTTTATCAAAGCATGTTTCTTAAAATTTTTGTGTTCCTTTAAAAAGTCACTTCAGCAACAAAATGTGACTGTCTCTGAAGCTTGAAAAAAAAAAACTTTCGTATAAAATCTTGCATGAAAACTTATTAGTGAATATGTATTGAATATGGTTTTCCCTCCCCAATTGATCTGGTTGCATGTCCTCATGCAACCTAACATAAAAATTGTGATAAGTTCGTAAAAGAAAACATATCATGCAGAAAGAAGTACATATGTTGCAAAGAAAATTACCTATTTCCCGTGTTGGTTTTATCTGTGATTATTGTCAAAGTGACTTTAAGAAAAACAATTCAGCGTTAATCATCAAAGCAATTCCAGGAAAAATGAAAACATACATTTGCAACTTTATTTTTGTTTTGGTTGTTCTTATTTTTTTTAACTTTTTGTGATTTATATATATATATTATTTATATATATATATATTTTTTCTTTTACAAAATATAAAACAAAAGAAATAATTTTTATAATTTTATATATTTTTCTTGTTTTTGTTTTATTTTTACAACACACCAAAATAAAATAAAATAAAAATAATGGAAAAAACAATCAAAATTAAATTTACCTAATCATAGTTGTAACAACCTAGCCAGCTGCGACACACAGTAGTGACAACGAGCTGCAACAACCACCGGTAGCTGCCCCATATCGATTTGCTTCTCACCTTCCTCCCTTTTGTGGTGTTAAGACCGGTCCAATTGCTTCTGCGATTATAATATTTTCATTTGATGCTTAGGGGCTTTGTTCATCATTTTTCTGTTCTTTGTTCAGCCTTTCTTTGTCTAGCCCTTTTTCTGAGCTTTGTTTAGCCTTTGTTCAGCCTTCACAAAACTATGTTCAACCTTTTCTTTGTTCATCCTTTTTTCTCAGCTTTGTTCAGCCTTTGTTCAGCCTTCACAAAACTATGTTAAGCCTTCAGAGAACTATGTTTAGCCTTCACAGAACTATGTTCATCCTTTATTGTCACAGCAATGGAGTTTACTGTTTCAGCTGCTTGGAACC
Organism: Pseudotsuga menziesii; assembly: GCA_001517045.1. Lineage (NCBI taxonomy): Eukaryota > Viridiplantae > Streptophyta > Pinopsida > Pinales > Pinaceae > Pseudotsuga > Pseudotsuga menziesii. The sequence continues at coordinate 599,727 of LPNX010046055.1, forward strand.
GGCTGCAATAGTAAATCGGGAAATTACCCTCCTGAAGAACCAACTTTATATCGCAAATTATGGCTTTGTTTGGAAATTTCCTCTTGAGTCAAGTAAAAGAGGATGTTACGCACAAAACCCATGTCTTGGATTTTCAAATTTCTTTTTCATATGCCTGTAAATCGAGATGGGAGTAAAGGTGTTCTTATTTGGGATGCATTTTTTTTTTGTTAAGGCTGTAACAGCCTATAAATTTCTTCCATAAATCAACTTAACTCAGCATACGCATTTCCCATAAAATTATTATATCATGCCACAATTACAGATTTGCATTTTAATGAATAAAAGACCCACCTGTGCAAAATTATGGAATTCAAGGTTGCAATCATGACAAGAAGTAAGAGTATTCCTTGAAAACTTACTTCTACTACCTTTCTTATGCATCTTTTGAAAATTATTCTTGTGTCTTACTCAAATTACTACATTGGGCACCAAATTCATGTCTTGGATTTACTTGATTCGACTTCATCTACATGAAAACAATGAGTAAAAAGTGCTCTCAAAACATATTGAAAATTTTCTGAGTTTGTCTTTTTAGTTTGATTTTCTCCAAGAACTCAAAATCAAATCAAAATGTTGCATCCTTTCATGCCACATGCCAAGATCAATCATGCACATATGAGTTATGAGTAAACCATCTTTGAACCTACTCATATGTGACATATGTAATGTGGCCTCCAATAAACCTTTACTGGAATCAATTTTTAGGAAAACTTTGTAATTCATAACAATGAGAGATGCATCATGTTGAAGCTAATGAAATCACTGTAATCAGAAATATTCTCCATTTATAGGCTGCATTTTCCATTAGCATTGGTGTAAACAACCATAAAAAATAAAAAATTTCACAATTGCAATAGAGGCTGCCACAAAATTTCCATGCTATTACCCAAGATAACCACTATCATGCTCGCATAGACCACTTTCTAATAATAACCAAAAATCGTGAAGAAATTCTCTTGAACCAATTCTCACATTAGAAATGCTAATACAAGATTGTCATCAAAATCTGATAGAGTTTGGAGTTACAAATGCTATGATGCTCATGATGAGTAAAACCAATGTATGCATTAATGAATCATGAATCAAATAACTCATACCTTTGACTTCCCACCTTCTTGTATGACAACGTGTGCTTATGAAGAAATGGCATATGCAAAAGTTTATTCTGTTGTAGGTTCTTGTGGAGCCTATTTCTTTCATTCAGTAGTGGCCTCCATTTGTGTTTCCTTAGTATTTCATGTGAATTATGATTAAATAAAGGAAAAAAAAGCATACCTGCACCTACCTATGAAGTCCTTGATATATGTAGTAGCATTTGAAAGGCAAGAGATCTGATATGTCCACAATCATGTAAAGATTTGCAATATGGATCGGTGTGGATTATGGACATGTAGCATGCTGTAGATCGTAGTTTTGGTGAATGAGCATAATAATCATGAGGTCTTCTTGAAGAATTTGGTACCAATGGGATGGTCATGTAACAATGGGACTTGGCTTTCTGAAACATTGGTCTTCATATGGTCTGCACATCAATTCTTTATTTGTTATGTACTCAATCCATAAAAGTATTATTTTGGGTAAGAAACAACTGGAACATATTGAATCTTGAATATCTGGAGGGTATTCCCATATGGCATAAAATTTTGTCTTCAAGAATCACTAGTGCATGTATTGACCTTCTTCAATCTTTCGAGGACCTGTAATAAAACTAGCACTTTCCTATAATAAAACATGAGATCATGGAAGAAGAGAGGTACATAGTCGCTCTTCATCCAATACTTATGCAAAACAACAAGTAGGGCTTATAAAACAAATCCAAATAAAAATAAACAAAGCCAAATTCACTTTATACTTGTTGATAAGTAGTGGTTGGCGTAGACTACCTGACAGTATTTTGGTAATAACTTCTTCGTTTCACACCCGATTTGAATGATTCCAAATCCAAAATAAAAATGATTCATAGGGACACTTCCGGTAGAAATTTTTTTTAAAAATTCTATGATATGGTATGTCATATAATCTGAGTAACAACCTGCACCCTAATCTTGTTTGTGAGTTTCAGCCTAGACCAACGGTCACTATTTTGAGTACAATGTTTTCATTAAAATATGGATTGATGTGATTCCAATTGGAGATGAAAATAGATTAATATACGTATCTCCAATAGAAAAAGGTTTTGAATACAAGAATAATTGATGGGTCAAATATGCCAATGAACAGCTGAGAAAGCAGAGTTTTTCAGAGTGCAGATTTAGGATAGGTAGTTAGTATTTTGGGCATATCTCCTTCGTACGATATCGAAATTGAATGATTAAAATTGTGTTATAAAATATATTGATAGGAAAGTATGTGATCTATCATATCTCAACTTGTGTGCATTAAATTTTTATGAAGAATGCATTTAACAGGTTAACTAATGGAACAACATTTACAGAAATTAAATGCTCAGAACAAAAATTAAACCCAACACTGATAAATAGATATAAAGAAGAAACACAGAATCAGAGAGTCACAAACAAAAGTTGATAATGGAGTTCACCCCCTCCACTGGGCTACGTCTCTAGGTCCCTCTGCAATGGTTACGGATCCAATTAATCAAATGGTACAAAATGGTTTTGGAAACAACTTCAGCAACTACGAACATAATGCTGTACAAAGTATTTAAGAACTCTCTTCTGGAAATTACAATTAGCCTTCGACAGGAAAAGAAAACTAAAATATAACAGAGAAAGTTGACTTCGATAGTAACAACATCTGGACACTTCACAACAATCTCTCCTTAGAGAAATGATGCTCTGTGTTCTAAAACAATCTGCCTCCCTCTTGGAAATGTGGCCCACATCCTCTATTTAAGCATTTAGCCAGAGGATAAGTAACGGGCTCGACTCATCTTTATCATCACAGCTGTTATCTTCTTTATCGTTACAACCATATGCTAAAACTGAACCATGCAATCCTGCCAATCACTGCCCAAGCGTTATGTTACCACGACGTTCCATATTATCGAAACGTTGCAACCAACTCCATGCACATGTGCTGACTCACAACACGTTGCAATGAACTGCCACTAGGCTATGCCACATGTAACGTAGCCGTTTGATGTCACCACTAACTCCATAAATGTTGCAGCATATGAGGACTTCACCATATACCCGATCTGCTGTCGCAGCATATGAGGACTTCGCCATACACCCGATCCGCTGTCGCAGCATACAAATGTCATAGCATATGAGGACTTCGCCATACACCCAATCTGCTATCGCAGCATACAAATGCCGCAGCATGTGACTAGCCTCCACGAACCATTCGATGGTCAACTTGATGGCGCACACTATGGAGCCCATGCGAGTTGTGCAAGCTGCGTGGCCCATGCAAGCTGTGCAAGCTGCGCAGCCCATGCAAGCTGTGCAATGTTATGTCGAACCGTGCGGCCCCTTAAGGCTTAGTCACACACTATTTTTAGCATATGAGTTAAAAACAGATGTTATGTTCTTTGAACCATAGATTAATAACTATTGTACCATATTGGATCAAAAGATGAATAATCCACCAGATCATTCCTCCCCACTAGAGAGCTTTTGGACCACCAAAATCTTGAATCATTCTGCGAGTAAGTGAGGGTACAACTCCCTGACTTTTCCAATCTCCATCCATCTTGCTTTGCTAGGATGCATGCCTTTCAGCCCCACTCGAAGGTACTCAGCATTCCCCCTTCGTGAATTCCTTACATTTCTGTCAAGAATAACATCATCCTGCAACTCTTTCATATATTCAGGTTCCATATCATCAACTAAAGGAATCTGTATGTTAATTTCCTCATCCATGATCATAGGAGGCTCATACAGTTTAAGATTCTCAACATTGATAACTGAATAAATTTGCATGTATGGAGGTAAATTCAAGCGAAAATCATTAGTATCGATCTTTTCCAAGATCTCAAAAGGACCATACTTGATAGGCTTAATCTTTTTACCTTCACCTTTCATTCTATATTTGGTGATATGTAACCAAACTCTGTCACCAACCTGAAATTGATGATCAACTCGATGCTTGTCATGCCTGGCTTTGTACTTTGCCTGGCTCTTCTCCAACTGTTCCTGAACTTCCTGCTGCATTGCTTGGATTCTCTGAATGAACCTTAGAGCTTTATCTACATCATGATGTCCATCCACTGCATCTTTTCCAAAAGAGAAGTCCATCGGTGTTTTTGGCAGATAACCAAAACAAGTTTCAAAAGGAGATATTTTCATGGAAGAATGAACAGCATGATTGTAAGCATGCTGTATATACTGCAACTGCTCATCCCAAAGTTTAGGATGTTTACTACAATATCCTCTGAGTAGCTGAACCATTGTTCTGTTCACTACCTCTGTTTGCCCATCAGTCTGTGGATGAAAAGCTGTACTTTTCTTCAGTTTAGTATCCACAAGCTCCCATAAAGTTGACTAGAATTCTCCCAAGAACTGGGAATCCTGATCAGATACAATAGACATGGGTAGCCCAAAATGTACCCAAACATTCTGAAAGAATAGATGAGCTGTTTGTTCAGCAGTGATTTGTTTGTTACATGGCATTAAGATACACATTTTGCTGAATCTATCCACAACAACATATAGGTAATCATGCCCTTTTCTAGACATAGGTAGTCCTCCTACAAAGTCCATAGAAATGCTTTCCCAGGGACGAGAAGAAACTGGAAGAGGAGTGTACAAACCCAATTTCCTATTGCTAGGCTTACTTGTTGCACACATAACACAACCTCTTATGTATTTAGCTATAGTTTCTTGCATCTGAGGCCAATAACAGTGATTCTGCAATAATGACAGTGTTTTACTTACTCCAAAATGTCCTGCAATCAATGAACTATGTGCTTCTCGAATCACATGCACTCTCTCTTTCTCTGGAATACAAAGTTTACCAAGATGATACAAGAGTTTATTATGCACATAATAGTTCTCTTCCTGTTTAGCATGTATTAGTGATGCATAAACTTTCTTAAAATCTTTAACTTCTGCATACTGTTCAATATAACTTTCATGTGTTAATGAATTGTTTTGAAGAATGATTGAAGCATTTGTAGGAGGCCTTGATAACATGTCCGCTACCTTATTATGAATTCTCTTTTTGTACTTAATTACAAGATGAAACTGTTGTAAGAATCCCATCCATCTTAAATGCCTACTTTGCTGTACTTTAGTTTGAGATTGTAAATATTGAAGTGGTTGATGGTCAGTATGTATGATTGTTTCTTTTCCCATGATATAATGTTTCCACTTCTTTACACTCTGTACTAAGGAATAAAACTCTTTGTCATAATTTGGATAGTTACTTACCGCAGTAGAGAAATTTTTTGAATGGTAACAGACTGGCTTCCTCCCTTGCATCAAAACGGCTCCCATGGAAAACCTGCTGGCATCGGTTTCGATCTCAAATGGCTACTGCAAAACTGGCAATGTTAGAACTGGTGCTGTGCTAATCTTTTCCTTCAAAGTGTCGAAGGCTCTTTGATGCTTGCCTCCCCACTGGAAAATTTCTTTAACGCTTGTCAATGCATGTAATGGAGTAGCAATGGAAGAAAACCCAGAAATGAATTTCCTCCAATACTGAACCGCACCCAGAAAAATTTTGATTTTAGTAATGGTGTGAGGCCATGGCCAGTTTACAATGATAGCAACCTTGGATGGGTCCACTCGCAGGTGGCCTCCACCAATAATATGGCCCAGATATACTAAAGAAGTTTTACCAAACTCACATTTAGACAGTTTTACATAAAGCTTCTCCTTCCTCAGTACATCTAAAACTTTCTTCACATGTACAACATGCTCTTCCCATGTTTTGCTAAACACAAGGATATCATCCAGATATACAATTACAAAATCATCAATGAATGGATGAAAGACATCATTCATGACCCGCATGAAAGTAGCAGGTGCGTTACAGAGCCCGAAAGGCATCACAAGCCATTCATACAAACCCTGTTTTGTTTTAAACGCTGTTTTCCAAGCATCATTCTCAGCAATACTGATTTGATGATACCCACTATGCAGATCCAATTTTGTAAAGTAAGTTGCATGTTTCAATAGATCAAGCAAATCATCAATGCGGGGAAGAGGATACCTATTTTGAATGGTGATTTTGTTAAGGGCCCTATAGTCGATGCACATCCTCCAAGACCCATCCTTATTCAGAACCAAGACTATAGGAGAGCCACAAGGAGAAGTGCTAGGCCGGATGACCCCCTTCTCAATCAGCTCACAAACCTGCTTCTTGATTTCCTCGTTCTGTATTACAGACATCTGGTACATAGCTATGTTCGGGAGTGGCACATCCTGCTGCAAATGTATCTCATGCTGAATCTCTCTCTTTGGTGGTAACCCCTTCGAATCTTGAAACAAATCATCATACTTAGAAATGATTTCAATCAGTTTAGATTTATGATTAGGGTCACATCCTTCAAAAGATTTAAAGATTTCATCATTTTTCACCTTAACCATCATTAACACAAAATTCTTACTAGCATTTACCAGCCTCTTCATTTGTCCTGCAGAAACTATTGCTAGATTGGTTTTTGTCTTATGTGCTCGTACAATATACTCTACACCATCTTTAAAAAGATGATACTTATTTTGCTCTCTATAAAAGACTGCTTTCTGGCCATACAAATATGGACTCCCAAGTACAATTCCACAAATGTCAAGTGGTACTACATCTAGTTCTACCTCATCCATGAATTTTTCAGTAATGGCAAACTTCAATACACATTTCTTTGTAACTTGCAATTGTGTATCATTAGTAACCCAACCAAGAGGATAGGGTTTTTCATGAGGCATAGTAATTAAATGCAATTTCTTAACCACTTCTTCCAATATCAGATTTACTTGTGAACCACTATCAAACAATGTATCAATATTTGTGTGATTTGTAATGACACGAACATGAAACAATGCATTTCTATTTTTATCAGTTTGCTTAGAAGTAGATGGCAGATTTCTACTTGCACTAGAACTTTCTTTTGCATCAATGGGAAGTGAGATACTTTTATTCTTACCCTGGATTCCGACAGCTGTAACCTTTGTTTCATCACCTGAGTCGGATCCCAAGTCTTGAATAATTGCTGCAGTAGCTTTTGCTTTGCCTTTATCTTTGTTTCCTCCGTACTTCTTTGGCCTTAACTCCGGATGAAGTTTCCAACACTTAGAGACATCATGTCCCTTCTGACAATGCAAACATGTAAGATTTTCATCCTCTTTCGTAACGGTAGCCATCTTCTTTTGTCCCTTATCTCTACCTTTCGATTTGCTATCAACTTTAAATGATTTATTCACAAAAGTATCATTAGCATGCTTCTCCCTAGCTTCTAAATGTGTGGCTTGAACACATACATCATCCAAATTACTGGGGTTAAACATCAACAAAGTATGTCGCAAATAAGAATGCATGCCACCAATATACTTAAGAAGAGTTTCATGTGAATCCAATGCAACATTTAATGCAATAGCCCTCTTTCTGAATTCATGAGTATAATCTTGAATGCTTTGTCCTTTAGCTTGTCTAAACATTTTCCAACTCATGGTTAATTGTTGCATGTGACCTAAAGGATAAAATTGCTTTCTTAATACTTCAATGAATTCATTCCAAACTGAAATAATTTTACCATTCTTTCGAAGATCTTGCTGAATCTTTCTCTCCCACCAAGTAAGAGCCATACCACTCATTCTCAAAGTGGCCAATTGAATCCTAGAAGGGTCATCATTAATGCCCTGCACCATGCAATATACTTCAAGCTGCTTGATCCAATTGTCTAACTTTTCAGCATCTAAATCTCCATTATAAATCGGTAATTCAAATTTCACATCCAATTTGAAATAAGGCATATTAGGACTTGCATTATTTGAATGAGAAGTATGAGAAGAAGAGAAAGTTTGATTAGTATCAGGAGGATCACCATCACCTCCTACTCCTTTACCCTTTTCTTCCTTCTTCACTTCTGCATCTTTGGATGAATATCCTTCTTCTTTCTTCTTCCTTTCTGCTCGCTCATCGAGTAGAATTTCCATCATGTCTTTCATGCTCATAAAAGCCTCCAGAAACTTAGTTTCTGAAATAACAGGTTTTTCCCGTTCTGTATGTCCTTCTTCTTCCCCTCATGGAGAAGACATGGTTCTTGAGAATGTTCTCCTAGAGCCAATCTCAGGAGCTCCTTTGATTAATTCTCCTTCACCATGCTTTAACCTGAACTTGGTAAGAATTCACAAACTTGCAAAAGCAGTTAACTAGCTCTGATACCATAATATGATCTGTCGGATCTCAACTTGTGTGCATTAAAAGTTTGTGAAGAATGCGTTTAACAGGTTAACTAATGGAACAACATTTATAGAAATTAAATGCTCAGAACAAAAATTAAACCCAACACTGATAAACAGATATAAAGAAGAAACACAGAATCAGAGAGGCACAAACAGAAGTTGATAACGAAGTTCACCCCCTCGACTGGGCTACGTCTCCAGGTCCCTCTCCAATGGGTACCGATCCAATTAATCAAATGGTACAAAATGGTTCTGGAAACAACTTCAGCAACTGCAAACAGAATGCTGTACAAAGTCTTTAAGACCTCTCTTCTGGAAATTACAATTAGCCTTCGACAGGCAAAGAAAGCTAAAATATAACAGAGAATGTCGACTTCCATAGTAACAGCATCTAGACACTTCACAGCAATCTCTCCTTAGAGAAATGATGCTCTGTGTTCTAAAACAATCTACCTCCCTCCTGGAAATGTGGCTCGCATCCTCTATTTAAGAATTTAGCCACAGAATAAGTAACAGGCTCGACTCGTCTTTATCATCACAAATGTTATCTTCTTTATCGTTACAACCATATGCTAAAACTGAACCATGCAATCCCGCCAATCGCTTCCCAAGTGTTATGTTACCACGACATTCCATATTCTTGAAACATTGCAACCAACTCCACGCACATGTGCTGACTCACAACACGTTGCAATGACCTGCCACTAGGCTATGCCACATGTAACGTAACCGTTTGATGTCACCACTAACTCTATAAATGTCGCAACATATGAGGACTTCACCATATACCCAATCCGCTGTCATAGCATACAAATGTCACAGCATATGAGGACTTCGCCATACACCCGATCTGCTATCGCAGCATATGAGGACTTCGCCATACACTCGATCCGCTGTCACAGCATACAAATGCCGTAGCATGTGACTAACCTCCACGAACCATTCGATGTTCAACTTGATGGTGCGCACTGTGTGGCCCATGTGAGTTACGTAAGCTGCGTGGCCCATGCAAGCTACGCAAGCTGCATGGCCCATGCAAGCTGCACAATGTTATGTCGAACTGCGCGGCCCCTTCAGGCTTAGTTGCGCACTATTTTTAGCATATGAGTTAAAAATAGATGTTATGTTCTTTGAACCATAGATTAATAACTATTGTACCATATTGGATCAAAATATGAATAATCCACCAGATCAGTATGCATTAGAAACATGTTTTGATAATTCATCCATTAGGTCTCCCAAAACGTGACTGTCCCAACTATGTTCTTGAGCTGCCTACTCTACCCCCAGTCAGTATTTTGAACATATATTTTTCGTTTTAGAACCAAACTGAAGAATTCAAATTGGATTGGAAACTATAATTAAAGGGCTACTTTGGATAGAAACAAATTTTAAAACTAAGCTCTCATGGTCCCTAAAAATAGGACTGTCCCGACTGTGTTTCAGCAAATTTTAAGAAGCCAAAATGCCAAAAAAATGCATTAGATGAAACATAGCTTCCACACAATGATACGAATGGTTGCAGATGTCTATATATATATATTTTAATGGAATACATTGACATATCCTCAAGCAATTCGTACCTATAATGACTTACACAGTGTGTTGCAGCCACAGCTGCAACTCCTAAAAATGATATGATTTTCGAAATAAAACCTGTGTAATTTTGTGGTTGTATAAATGGTTTGGTAGAGTTAATTTTCAGAAAGCTACAGGACGAAGGACAAAGGCAAAAATATGTCTGCGACTCCAACCGATAAGAAGCTTACATGCATGACATTGTGTTTCAGCTGTTGTGTGTCATCTTATGTGTTTCAGCTGTAGCTGTTATAGCTTATTTTGCAAAAAAAAAAAAACAATTATGAGCAAATGGAACAAATTGGAGACGAAAAATAGATTAGGCAAATTTTTTTTTCCATTCGTCAACAATAAGAAATTTTTCTTGAAATCAATTTAGTCATCCTATTTTTGATCCTCGTGATCGCACGAAGCGCGGAGGAGAGCATACTTATTCTGGGTGAAAGTAAAGACTGGAAATAAAATCCTACGTACTCTATGCTAATTGGGAATTAGAAAACAGTTACATGTAATCAAATAACTAGTGTAGCCATACATGCAATAGTAATAGGAATATATTATCTTTCAATTCCGTGAGTGAAGAATAGCAATATACAAAGATGAACGAATTTAATTGTTGTGGCTGTGATCTAACTAAATAAAAAGAAAAACTAAAATTTTCTAACCTCATACTCGCTTGAAACCATCTTTCGATAAGGCTTTCGTAGGCATAGTTTCCACTCCTCAGATCATGCTGCAACTCCTCGTGGTCCTCCTCGATCTCCTGTTCGCATGATTGTTTGTACTCAGATGTGCAGAATTCTTCGTATGTTGATTCCTTGTTCGTTGCTGGAGGAGTAATTAAGCTCTCAGCTGCTTTCAGGATCTCTTATTCGTGAGAAGAAGAGATCCCTACTTTTGCAAGGATCTGAGTGAGCTATTCCAAGATTAAAATCATTGTTAAATCATTTTGAAAAAGGGATTCTTACAGCACCCAAATCTAAATGAAGCATTTAAATAAACACTCTTGCTGAAACAAATTAAAAAAAAAAAAAACACTTTGTACAAGAAAAAAAACAGTTACTCTTCACAGTTGCGAGAAAACACACTTGCTGAAATTAAAATTCACACTTGAATAATTGAAACATAGCCCCAAGAGTTAGCTCAAGTGGTCGAGCAACCGTAGTTAGGCCTCCCGGCAAGTGAGGTCACGGGATCCATTCTCCTCGACGCTCTTGGGGTTAGGCATGAAGTGTGTCGAGAGTGAGGCCCCTTCGGGTGGGCCCTCTTGAAATTATTCCGTGGATGTAGCCCGTCGGTCAAGCCGGCGCGTGAACCACATTGAAAAAAAATAAATTGAAAAAATCTTTGTAGAAATTGAAATTCACTCATTGCAGAAATTGAAATTCACACTCTAGTGTACGCTTGCAGAAAATTAATTAAACTAACTTCAATCCATCGTGCTTCCTTGACAACGGTGCCAATTAATGTAGTTTTAATTCCGTTGTAGTAATTGCTCAGCCATTTAATTTTTCAATCCAAGGTTCGTAGGCTTACAAAGCACATGCAAAGTATATGTAGGACTGAATCGAAATTAAGCTACCCCCGTGAAACTAAGACTAATATAATCTAACCCACCTTAAGCTGAAACACGCAATTGATAATCTAATGTTGGAAGATGAAACACACGGCTGAAAGTAAATTGCATAAAAGAAAGACAACATATGAAGAGCAACAAGACAATACATGTGAGCTCACATTAACAATAAAGCAATATTAATTTACATCACAAGAATAAATCATAAATCATGAAAGTATCAAAACCGATATTATGAACAAAATCCAAGAATTCCATTCTCTATATTACAAAGTCAAGACTAACTTCTACAATCTACTATTCTCTAGGATAATCTAAGATCTAAGATATTCTAAGATAATATAGAATTTTTTATTATTGAAATGAAGAGAGAGCAATCTCTTTTATACATGAAGGAAATAACCATCTCATAATGAGAGATCCACTATTCACTCAACCACTCAACTACTTTCCTATTATTACAAGATATGATCCCTTCAAATCCTCCACATATCTCTCACAAATTCTCCACATGTCTCTCAACAAAATCTCCATGATCTTCTCCTTGGAATATTCTTTGCATAACTATCTCCTTGAAATGGTGGAGGAGATATACATGAAGTCTTTTCTTTGAATTAATCCTTCACATATTCCTACACATTACAAAGCTCATCCATACTTTGATATATTAGTGAAAAACATGTTAATTTTCTAATATTTAATCATAAATTCACTTATAATACTAAAAATAAATAAAGTGGAAATAATAAGGTGAAACCCACATATTTGTATGGAAATGGTATGATAAAAGGTTAATGGGATGATGAAATGTGAGGAATAGCAGAAGATAAAGTGGATGAAAAAGTGACATTTCTGCATCCCAACAAGACTCACCAAAGTGCTAGAGTCAAGTGACAACCGAGGTCTTCGACCAAATACTGCATGGACCAATACCATGTACGAATATCAACAGTGCGATGATGTAGTTGAAGTTGAGCACGTGAGACACAATCAACCCGAGAGGCACTAAGGAATCCTCTTAAGTGGTCCAAGGAACTCATAAATGAGGTTAATGAAACCAGGATACAGGGACCTGTGGGTCTATCCTCTGGAATATATGTGTTGTAGTCGACAGAGGGAGACTTGCAACTGACCAAGGCAATGGTGTTTCCTTGATAAGAAGAGCAAGGGAGATAACCAGGGGTGTGAGGCAATCTGGGGACTAACACACTGAATTGGGAAACAGGGGTAGGGGGAGTGCAGAGGACTCAAACTTCCTTTGTTCAGAGTATGACGGTAGGGCTGACCTGGCATCAAATGAAGCTGACTCCTGGGAGAGGGATCATAGCTGTAATACTGGGAATGTAACTACGGATGGGAAATACTTAGGGGAGGTAGACACTTTTGGTATTCATGGGATCCAAGGAAGACTGATCGCAGAATACTTTGAACAAAGGTGACCCAAAGTGGGAATGCTACTGAATTGTTACATGTGGGGTGGTGTCTAAAGACATTGTTATGGTACGATCTCATGGATTTTTAGCGAGCCCAATAAAGTAAATGCTCGATGGTCCTTGCAATTTTAGAGAGTCTGAAAGCATAAAGAAGACTCCAGTGGGATCTCTTTTTCATTGATAGTCTCCTGTGCCCGAAAAAGGATAAAAGTGTACATAGGAGAGCTCGCCCATCCTTTAGGGGATGGGAGACTTCTTTACCGTTGGCAGTCCAATTAGGTCAGAAAAGGTTAAACCTATATTGACTGGACGGTCATTCAGATACTTTTACAAGCATGAACGAAACCAAGTTTGCTCGGCAATCTTTTCTTTATGAGAAGGCTATAAAAGAGCCTAAAGAAAACCCATGATGAGATTTTTTGTAAAGTGTGGCCCATCTGCCCGAGAAAGCATAAAAGGATGCAGAGTGAAACGGTCTTGGCTTGAATGTGCCAAGGTGGTCCTTTTCATATGGTAGTCTTAATAGTTCACAAAAGAAGATAAACGACGCTACGTAGACGCCATTTCCGATACTTTAATGAGTGGGAGAGGAAGCAAATGCGATCGACAATCTTTTCATTCTTTTAGGAGTCATAAAAGATCTTAATAGAAACTCCAGTGTGGTCAACCGATCGGGGGCAGGGGGGGGGTACTGATGGTGCCCCCCTTTTTGGGACAATGGACAGAGGTCCAAATGTCATCCGGGCAGTATGAATGGAGTAGGTGGCTTTTGAACATACCAAACATGCGTGGGATGGATTGCGGCAGAGGCATGCAGACCGAGGAGGCTCTTAGATAGAGGTCAGAAGAGTCTCGTGTGACTGATTCGTACCAACTTGGGGTGGAAGAATTTGACTGTTATATGAGAAATAATAAAATGAGAGGGTGCATATGATATTGCATGATGGATGAATGCAAACTGATGTGCCTTTTGGGAGATGGTCCGGAACCCCGTGTGAGTTGTGGTGGATGAGTATGATGTAAATGTAATTCCGGACACTAGCATATGATGCAAGTATAGGTCCAGAGACATTTATATAGCAAATTCTGGGGACTTTACGGTATGCTAGCATGGTGGTAGCTAGATCATACGCGCAACATACTATGTGCATGTGCAGATGGGGGACCGCATTGTCCAATGAGATCCCAGGGGAATAGGGGCAGGGATAATATCTACCTGCTCACGTGAAAATGATGCGACGAAGTTCTAGAATGGACTCACTGTGACTAGAAGTGGAACAACTACTGGAGGGGGTCACAGAATCATGGTAAAAATGATGCAAAACAAAAAATAAAAAGTAGGCTGTAAGTGACTCATGGTGGTGGTATCAGGCATGGGATCTCTTGAGGTGGAGCCCATTGCGGGGATTCTTCAAGAGCCGACCGTCTAAGTCAGTGAAGAAATGTGACCCCTTGCCGAGACAAAGGTCATTGGCAAGGAGGGGTGACAAAATCTGGCCTTCGATGGGAAGAACCAATTCCACACCATGGTTGAAAGGAAATAGGGTAAAACTGGTGGTGGTTTTACAAATCTCTCCATCATCCTGACAGTGGCGCCGGGATAGATTAGGTGGATCTTCCATGGACAAGGTGATGGATAGACTACTGGATCTAGAGATCATGTAAATGGTTGTGGTGGTTGAGGAAGAAACCGGAGGGTGGATCTCCTCAATGGTAGTGACTTCAGATTCAAGGGAATGTTTCTGAAGTTGGCTAAGGGCAGCCTGAAACTTAGCCAAGTCCTGGTAGTGGTCACGAATAGTGTCCATACAATTCGCAAAGGGCACAAGCATGGTTTGTTCTCAAGGAATTGTTTCTCACTATTGGCTCACTTGGGAGTTCAACCATGGGGAGGTTTTTCATTATATCCATGGCATCCAAATGCACGTGGATTATGGGAATATCAAGGTATTTTGAGTTGCATGGCCCTGTTCTTCATAGACGGTGCAAGGCAGGATTTGTCGAGGTTTAGCGGTAGCTTTCATCTTTTTTCCCCTAGGCCTTTTTGGGTGGGGCAGTGTGGGTGCAGGTGCAGTGGTCAATTTTTGCTGGCTGGGTGGAGGATGAGATTTGATTGCAATGGGTTGTATTGGGGTAAAGAATACTCGGGGCATCAGAGATTGGGCCGGTGGGTCGAGGTACCACACGAGAATCGCCAATGTAAAATTGGGTAAGTTTAAGGTAGCCATTACTGGCTTACTCATGACGCCCTACGAGGGAAATAGGAAGGGAATTGTGTGGATTGGGGAGGAGCCCAAATAACTCCTTGATGGTTGTATGTGGGCATGGGGTTGTGGTTATGACTGCGCATAATGTTTTGGTTGCGGATGACGTTGCGGTTGTTGATGGTATTGCGGCTACGGATGGGGTTGCAGCTGCATATGGGGTTGCCGCTGCAGATGGGGTTGCGGCTGTGGATGGGGTTGTGGCTGCAGATGGGGTTGCGGCTGCGGATGGGGTTGTGGCTGCAGATGGGGTTGCAGTTGCTGATGGTATTACGACTGTGGATGGGGTTGGGGCTGTGAGTGGGGTTGTGGTGCAGTAGTGCTGGATGACAGCATGCACAAATCTGCAGTATCACTTGGTGAAGATGGTGGTGATACTAAGGGGAAGGAAGTTGTCATAGATGTGTTGGAAAACAACCTTGGGCCTACATTCAGGATGATGGGGGTGGTGGTGCCGTTGACTGTGGTGTCGATAGTGGGAATAACATTAGCTGGTGCTGTTGGTGCTTGTGGATCATGGTAAGTTAATTGGTCGATAGTCAGGATTTTCCCATCATGAGGGAACATCATTTGGCAAAAGACGGTAGATGCCACAGCTCGCATCGCGTACATATAGCTATGTCCTAGAAGAAGGTTGTAGTCTAACTGAGCATTGATGACTTCTATGTCAATTAGGACAGTATTCCCACCTAAAGAGATGGGGACGTGCGGGAGGATGCCTTGGGCTCTTGTGGGATGGCCATGATAAGCACACAACATGGTGGTGGACGGCTACAAGATGGGGGACCCTAGTTTTTGCCAAACCAAGGTTGACATGACACAAGTGGATGCCCCCTCATCAATGATGCACCGGTGCACAACCAAATTCCGAATTGACACTGGGATCTAGAAGGTGATGGTCGATGGCATTCTTGGTTCTCCTTGATCCAAATCAAATGTGATTAATCTGGAGTCGGAGGGGTTTAAGGCACCAAGGGAAGCTAGCAAGGATTTCCGTTGTGTTGGGCACGTTTTGAGTACTTCAAGAGCCAACATGGCCATAGGTGATTGGGCCAAGTCATCGACGATACTATAGTTAACTGCCGCCCTTACAGTAGTGTTGTTGGCAAGGCGCCTAAAGGGGAGATGCAGGCTTACGGGGGGGCAGAAGGTGAAGAGGAACATTGGCAATGTTGGATGTGGATGCTGCTGTTGTGTTAGGAATTTCAGTAATGGATTTGTATTGGTTCCACCTAGTCTATAGGTTGATCTCTTCAGTTGTCATTGCTAACAGTTCGTGTACTCCTGTCTTCGTGGGATGTGGAATAGGGTGGGTTGTGGGAGTAGTTTGGAGAAAGGGTGCAGTTGCTACCAATCCTTGGACTGGTAACGGGTTCTGTAGCGCCATGGGAGGAGGGCCCGGTGGTGCTGGGTTCTGTTGTGTTTGGGAAGTCGCATTGTTTCCTTGCTGGGATTTTTCATGGAGGATTTTTTTGCTGCATCCCATAAGCGGACATTCATGGGTGTAATTCCCATAGACATTGCACAGCTCGCATGGTTTGTTTGTCCATAATAGGGTGTTCTGTCGAGGCGGATTGGGTTGTTGGTGATTTTTCACTGGTGAATTAGCGACATTGCGCGGGGGGGGGGGGGGGGGGG
>LPNX010046066.1:9454-29039 GCA_001517045.1 Pseudotsuga menziesii
GTAATAACATGAAACCATTAATGGATTATGTAATAAAAAAACAAAAAGGGTTGATGTTGAAAATATATGTAACTTGCAGGTGAACATAACAAGTTTTTCTTCATTTGAATTGTAAGAGAAATAAAATTGGTATATTTACAGGAATTTTGCAGCAAACGATAGCTTTGACAGTTTGTCTAAGGTCTAGAAGTTAAGGAAAACACTCTGATGTGCAAAAAGAAACCAATGGTATGCATGCCTATGAAGAGAATCTGCTGTGGGAGTAAAGATTTGAATGGTGCATGCTAGTTGAGAAAAGATGTTGGCATTTGTTTAAATATACATTAATATTTTAATAAAACTTCATGTTGGATGCGGTACAGTCTATTTTATCAGACGGATAACTTCGGAGAATCTCGTATTAAACCATCCCATTTTCCACGCAGTGTGTCATGCAATATAATTAAACACTAAATTGTTGCAGCTACGTTGCAAATTTAGCTAATGTGTATTGCCAGATGTGTGTCATGCAATGTGCCTCTCTTCACTAGGTACCATCCTGCCAAGGTCTATGCCATAGAGGTCAGACAGGGGTGAGTTTAACACTGAACATTGTTTTCATTTGTAAATGCATTAATCAATCTTTGTGATTCCAAATCCTCGAATGAATGTGCCTCCAACCGAGACCTTGGCTTGGGTTGGGACATCATAAAGTTGCAGGTTCAAGTTCAAATCTCTTGGACCTCCTAGAATGGCCATACGAAGAAAGCTTTGCTTCAATCTCCATATTCAAATTTCCTAGTTTCCTCAACCGACTGCACCTAATGCCAACAAGCGTAGATATAAAACACCCACATTGGATGCTACATTTCTATAATTGAAGGAGTCCCATAACTGTTTTTCTAGTATCGCATCGTTTATTGAAGCCTGTTCTTTCTTATACTCGGGTCTGATATAACCTGCGAACCTCGTTCTCTCAGACGACGTCGGCAATAAAATCTAGGGCTCTCTTTGTTTTCATAGAGTGCCAAATTGTCAATTGGGTGTTGTTGTTATTGTTCTCATATGGCTAGGAGGAAGAGGCTCTGCGACGAGATCATGTTAGGCAAAGAAGAGGTCAAGAGAATGGAAATAAAGTACGCTTTTCTAAAAGAGGATTACGTGAAGCTCCAACAGGTATGTATGTTTGGGTTTGGGAAATTATGTCTGCGCTGCAATCCAAACTTCGTAGAGCCAGAACAGCAATATGACAGATCAAACAATACCCTCGTAACCAACATGAATTCAGACAAATAGATGGCTTCATACATGAAAGACAAATAGAGGACTTCAAAGTAGAGAAAAAAACAAGTAAGATCACCATTCAAACAATACCATTAGAAATTTATGTAAAGGTGTTAGAAAATTAGACTCACCCGGTAACCTGTTTTGCTGTAACCCGTTTGCAACAGTAACAACTTGCAAGTGTGAACTGGATGGCTCTCGTTTTTAGCTACCAGTGGAGAATATGGACTGTGGAATCATGGACTCCTAACTTTGAACTGGAAGAAATAGTGAAGAGTATGGACACTGGAGTTCTGGACACCGAACTTCAAACTGGAAGTTGCTTGTAAAGTTGTAAAGCTACAGCTTGCAACTCAACCTCCAGCATTGAGCCCCGAGTGAGTCAGAGACCTATGATGTAAACATCATATCAATGACGGCTGAGTCTCATTTGGCATTAATGTTTCCTACCTACCTAGTGGTCTCCTTCCTATCAGGTCGTCTTGAAGCTCTTAAGAGCTTTAACTCCTCCTTACCAGGCTGTGCGGAAGCTTTAAATAAGGAGATGACAGGGCTGTTCCATGTCGGTAGGAGTAATCATAGCAACATCAAATGCCCGATAACGAAAATTAAAGAAAACTGATAATCATCCATCTAAACAATTTCTGCTAATCTATCTCCATATGAATAAAATAAAATTATAGAAAGAATAATAAAAGCAGGTATTTCCGAGGAAAAAAAATAAAAGCAGGTATTAACGCGTATCAACCGTAATAAAAAAATTAGCGTAGCCAACCAATAACTGTGAAACCTTCAAAGCGTATAGTTTTAATTGAGATATATAATGTGAACATACCTTCTCTAGAAGCCAGCACAATCACATTCTTGCATTAATTTACACACCAAAATCCACCACGTTCGTTCTTTATTTGATACAGTTGAGTGTCACTGTCGAAAAAAGACAACTAAAATGCCCTGCGAATGTGTTATAAGATGGGGCCAACTTAAGTAGTGGACCAAAATCTACGACGTCCACATTCTCTTAATGTTCTCGGATTAAATTTGATGCAAGTTAACTGTCGCTGTTTGTTGTTAACATTGTTAAATCATTTCATTCGAAAATGTTCTTTTTACAGTAGGGACCAAAGCGATTTTTATTTGTTAACGTAAAGCAATGAAAAACACAGAACCGGACCAGTCATATATATATTGTTTTTGTAGAACGCAACTGTAACTACTACATTCATTTGGATTGTGATATAAATTCTGGCATTCACGTCGTGACGTCACAACCGACAATCTCGACTCACGAGAAGTCCATGTAAATATGTGCCCACTTTCAAAGTGATGGGGACAGATCACCTCCGCATAAAATGAATCACAAGCGCCATGGTAAGCCAACTATACACGCTATGCACGCTATTGTAGATATATAAATGTTTCAGTTGTGAATAAAGTTAAAATTCAAACGGATAGTAAATGAATGGTGGGACTCGGCGTTAGGAGCGTCCTCAATATTCAGTCTGTTGTAGGCTATATAATGTGGCTGCAGGTATATTAACATTTGGATTTTAAACAATTTTATATGTAGGTAGGGAATTGGTTAAATTTGCAAAATTAGATGGATCACTTAACTTTAAATTGTATATTAAGAATCACAACTGAATAAATGAATAAGATATTAGTGTTAATAGTGATTCATAATCACTCAAAATAACTTTCTTATCTCTATTAGTGTAATTCCATTGTGGATTAATATGTTTGTGTAATTTACTTGCACATTGAATTTAAATGAAGGAATCAAAGCTTAATAAAACACCTATACATAGTAATAACATAGGGAAGAGTGCTCTCAAAACAAAACAAAAATTACCCCATAGAGGAATTTATCAGCTCTTCAGTGCTCTAGGAATTACAACGATAGTTTGACTTGAGCTGTCAGATGTTCATGGAGACCAAGCACCAAGTTGTAGAGCTCTCAACATGAGTCCTCTCTATTATCTTTTGCATGCAGGTTAGGCAATCGAGCAAACAACCCATACTACCAGCTATCTTCGAGTTGTCCTTGGCCTCCCTTTCTTGCTCTCTTTGAAAGCAATCGACACAGTTATTACTTAACAGTTCCATTTCCCTAAGAAAGCAAAGAGACCAAAGAAACCATTTCAACTAGATCACTCGCTACCTTTACAAATGCCTCGATTTCTACCAATTTATAAGACTAAGTGCCTCTAGTAATAGATTTTACACCTTACTTTTCTTCGTAGGGTTACTTTTCCTAGCATGGATGCCACTTGGCATCTTCTTATTCATCGAAACATGTGTACATTTCATCAAGTTGATTGGTCATTCATAAACCAAGTTCACCAGGGTCTGGGCCTTATGGAATTTACTACACAAGAATTTACAATGAACCTTGGGTGATGGTTTAATTAAAGATGTGAGGATTCTTTTGTCTAAGTGGGACTATCTCTATTCATGTTAAAGGTAGTTCAAGTGTGGTTTGATTTTTAGTTGGATCATAAAGGGTTTTTGTTGTTTTGCTCCTAGCATGGATGGGATGATCTTGAAGACATGTTGGTGGAGGTCTTTCTATTAACGGCCTTAATTTCTATTTGTCCAATTTTATTTAGGCCCAAAGTTTCTATTAACAATTTTTATGCGAAGGATATATTCACAATAAATGATCGATGAAATCTATGCCCTCCACTATTAATCACCTAATTAAAAGGCCGCGATCGGGGAAAATCACTCTAGGTATCAATCCATAACATTTGTTTGCACCACTAATAGGCCATGCTCAAAGCCCAAGCCCACTTGAAAATCCCTACATAACAACTATTTTACATTTGAATAATATATCATGGCTCAAAGTTTAGAAACCTGTAGGTGATTCTAAAGAACCAATTCATGGTATAGAATTTAGATATATGGTCTTAGGCAATAAAATTTATCTACAACATTGATGTGCCATGAATGACGACTAAGCCTACCACACAATAGTTTCATAAAGAAGTTTTGTTCTGTGAGGAATATACCATGGCTATTTCAAGGTTTAAGACACTAGGGATGGTTATCACTACCTAGGCCATCATAGAAGGATTCTTTTTCGTAGGTTAGCTGATCCGGAGGATTATTCGTCTTTAAAGTATATCGATCCAGGATAAAGAGTAATGGTACAATGGTTGTTTTAGATGGTTCATGCATAGAGAATGCTATGCCATAGATTGTTGCTTGCTGCATATTCCGAGGCTAGATTTTACCACCGTTGAAAGAGGGTTGATAGTCTTTTTACCAAAACTAGACTTAACATATGGTTCCAACCTCATTCATGAATGTTGATGAATGGAGCACAATGAAATGACTAGGGCACTCACCATGGTACTAACCATATGGTTAACCATCAGTTAGATGATTGACCATGTTCAACCATGGTAAACGATGTTCAACCATGAGCAACCATGGTTAACCACATTTAAGAATTAGCCACATCGTCAGTAGCATGGTGAACCACTTAGTCACCCATTATCAACAATGGTCAACCAAATCATCATCCATGGGAAACAACACGATGAACCATGGTGACGCATGAATATTCACATGCTCAACCATGGTTAACCATGGCCAATTGTGGTTAAGTGTGCTCAATTGTGGTCAACCATGATGAACCGTGCTCAACTGTCATGGTGGCAACATGGTTAACAATGGTTGACATGACCATGGTCAACAAAGGTTAACATGATCATGCTTTATCATGGTTGACCATGACTCAGAGCATGGTCATGTTTGACCTTTCCAACCATGGTTGACCATGGTTTTCCATAGGTTAACTATGGTTGACCCAAAACACATGCATGGCTAACCAATATTATGGTTGACCATGTCTATCATCATGGTCGAGCATTCTAAATCATGATAATGGCCATGATTGTATATGATTGATTCACTTAAATATTGGTTGATTGTATATGCCTCTACTTTAGCTAGTAGAATCATTTCCCTTAAGGAGACTCCGAAAGATGAACTACAAGATGAAGTTTTTAATCAAATTTATGTGGATACATTCATAAAAAAAATTAAGAATTTTAATGGTTGCATATGACAAAAAGATAACCTCCCTTATGGCATAAGATATATACAAAAGGCTATGAATTACTAGGAAAATGTTTCTTTCCCACAATGCTTTATAATGGATATTGTTTTAATTATAAACCTTGTGCCTCTCACAATGCTCACTTATACAATTTGAATTTAATGAGCAAATTATTCCTCCCAAAACATTTTAATAATCAAACAGAATTACAAAAACAAAAACACAAAAACCTTTAAATATGTTATTCTGTGATAGGTTAATTAATTTTCTCATTTGAGATTAAACATTTTAGGCTGAGGTAGCTATAGATATGAAAGCTTTAATTTTTTTTATAATGTATAAAAAGTCATTTTATGTTAAAAGCATTTAATTAAATAGTTTCTATTAACTTGTATAATAGGCTAAAACTCATGGAGGATAATATAAAAAATACTTAAATTTGGTAACTGAAATATATGGATTGAGATGATTCTTCTTTATTTCGTATTATTACAGATCTATCATTATCATCTATGCAATTCTCCTCAAATAAATTATGCTGCAAAAAGATTTTGTGTATTTTTGAATGGTAGTCAACATTCAAAATTTGAATTTGCATTTGCATTAATTTGAATTTGCATTTGCATTTCCCGCAAACCTTCAAAATTTGAATTTTCATTTCCCCCAAACATTCAAAATTCGAATTCATCCATGGATTAATCGAGTCATTTTTCGGGTGTCATTTTTCAGGCATCTTCCGATTCTGTGTAGCCATCAATTAAAAGTCCTTCGTGGGTTGATTGATTCAAGAATCCTCCAGTTGGCAGCCTTTAATTCCTCCACCATTTGACTGATTTGAGAATTGTCCAGTTGGCAGCCCATCATTATATGGATGCGATGGTTGTTTCAAAGGCGCCAAGTTTCAAATTCAAATTCAAACACTCTAACATGACATTTACCTCCAACTCTATTTCAAAAACTTTGTTTATGTTGTGGTTGCCATTCACCATGATGCGTATTTTGATATTTGCTATCTGTTTTGGCGTCCGCAGTTGCAAAACATCTGGTTTTTTTTTGTCTGAATGGGCAGAGAATAGAGGTAGACCTCTCACAAGTCGATCCAGCAACTACACTGCTTGATTATCTTCGTTATCACACTCAATACAATGGAGCTAAGCTGGGGTGTGGAGAAGGTATGACTTGGAAACACATTCATTATATATATATATATATTCTTTGTAGCTTTCTGTGATTCACTGAAACATTTCTATTTCACCTTAGATGTTACAGAGACCATTTCTTTTTAGATTTGGCAGTGATTGTTTGTATTGATAGAAATTTAATACTAAAACAAAGGAGACAGAAGAATTTTCAATTAGTTCCCGCTTGACCTTGTTGGGTTCTATAGATGGCGGTTCTATTACAAGTTCTGAAGGTATTGGGAATTGCATGGATGGATATCATTCTGTTCACAAAAGAATGGCAAGTTTTCATGCATCACAATGTGGATACTGCACTCTCGGAATGTGTATGACTCTCTTTGCTGCACTTCGTCGAGCTGACACTAAAGAAAAACCTAACCGCAAGCACGAGTTTTCCAAAATTTCGGCATTGGAAGCAGAGAAAGCTATTTCATGAAATTTAGGCAGATGTACTGGATACAAACCCATTGTACAGATGTTTGCAAAAGTTTTGCAGGAGATGTTGATTTGGAGGACTTGGGTTTAAACTCGTTTTGGAAAAAGAATGAACCCGCTAACCCAAATACGTTTCCAAGCTATAACCCAACTGCAGTTTGTACTTTCCCAGATTTTCTAAAGACGAAGTTTCTAGCAAGAGGATGTGCATTTCCTAACTACAATAACCGAAATGGTGAAGTACCGAGAGAATCAGTGTTGAATTTTACTTATAAAGCGGATGTTAATGGATAAGAGAGTTTGTGGATCAGACCATCCAATTTGGAGGAAGTTTTAACCACTTTAAATTTAAAAAAAGCTGGTAGTAAAGATCTCGGACTTAAGCTCGTTGTAGGAAATACAAGTGCTGGAATCTACAAGGAAATGAAACCTAAAGTGTTTGTTGATATCCCGGAACTACAGGTTACCAACAGACATGATTCTGGGATTGAGGTTGGAGCAGCAGTAACAATTGCCAAGATTATAGAAGCTTTAGAGGATAGAAAACACATTGGCACCAGTGTTTCAGACCAGTCTAGGGTGGGTTATAACATAAAGTTAGTCTTCTAAGTAATCGCCAGTATGCTTAGTTTGGTTTTTCAGACATGCATGTATGCTTAGTTTGGTTTTTCCATTTCTATAGCGTGGTGTAATTTTAGTTTATCATCTTCTTGACAGCATCCTTTTTTTAAGCATGTCTGTGTGTGATAGATTTTTATGACTATATAGCGACGTGCCATCAGTGTTGTGTGTGATAGATCCTCTATATTATAGAGCCTCTGCCTCTGCTGATCTATAATTTTAACCAACGAAAGACTGGCTATCTGTGGTGTGTTTATCACTTTTGCTCCAAAACCATGATGTATTATTGAGTAACAGAAGTGACAGAATTTCGGAGGTAAGGGATTGTATGTATAATAGCATGGTCTTAGGAAAACATCTATGTTTCACCGGAACTTGAGCAGGAGGAGGGAGATTCGCTGGTACTGATATTGATTGCTCTGCCCATTTGCCCAGTTAATCCCTTGTCATGTATTCAAAACCAATCTGAAAGAATTCATATGACCAACCTGACAAAACTTAAAAGTCCTCAATCAATCACATCTCCTCATGATTTGTTTGGTCATACAACAATTCTGGGAATTGTGAGGTGAAAAGGAAGATATGCCCGTCATGACCACATATTGGAAAAGCCTCTGTTAAGAGTTATGTAAAAGGGAACACAGGGCATTCTTGCCTCAGACTAGAACTAATGAATAGGATAATATGTATGGATAATTTTCTATGAGAAGTGCAACTGGAGTATTCCAATCATGCTCTTCCAATCTTTTCGAACAAAGGTAGTAAAAACCAACTATAGGTGAGAAGTACGATTCCTCTGGCATTGCAAGAGCATCTTGTTGACGGGTAGTCAGGTGTAAAGCTTACAATCTTCATTTTGGATATCATCCATTCTTCTAGTTCTTGGTAGATGCTACCTTTTTTAAATTTCTGTTGCAATCCTAGTTCTTGGTCCATGGTGCCCATTTTTTTTATTTTGTTGCAATCCCAATGCTTGTAAGATTTGATCTAAAAGGCTAAAAATACATTTCTATCTATATCCATGTTTGTGACTTCGAATCAGACTCGCCAAAAGACATATATACAAATACGTCAGATCCATATTCTTATTCTCACAATGGCAATTCTTAGAGATGTAGAAAATAATCCTCTCTTATTATTTTAGTAATTTTAGAAGCAAATGTTCTGTATTAACTCTGTCTTTAGTATCAATTTAAAATTAGAATACAATTCCAATAGAACGTAATAACCAAACAATTCAAGTTTGTGAATTACAAAAAAAGTTCTGACCTGTGTTTTTAGAGGTATAAATGCCATTTGAAACTAGTCTGAAGTCTCAAGGTTATAAGACCGATACCACATGGGGCACAAAGCATTCCAAGGAATGATCTAAACAGTAAAACCATTGCTGACAAAGTCAATCATTCCCTTCTACTTCATTAGAGCCTTCTATTTCATTAGAGCATGTTTGTGTATGATCTTATCCATGCTCTTTTTTTACTTTCTGACCTTGTTAGGGCTTTGAACTTGAATTGACATCTTTTTGACTGGTAATTATAAAAAATAGGCATATAACCAAAACTGTCCAAGGACACACCTTCTCTTTATCACTATCCTATGGCTCTAAATTTAGGGGTATAACCAAAGCTTGCAATATTCAACTTTGATTTTCATAATGGAAGTTTTAGTTGGGCTTTTGAAATTGGCCGAACCATTGAAAGAATATAATACCTTTCCTGGTTTGTTAGAAAATCATTTAAATTAAGCACAATAAGCATTAATTTGATGTGTATCAGTTGTAGATGATAATAAATATTAAATATAATTGTTGTAGATGAAAAAATCCATGTTTAAATTATGTTATACTGATTATTTTTATAAACATTTTTATTTGAAATTTTGGAATGTTTTGAGAATTAGGTTTTTTAATTTTTTACTTCTTCTTGAAAAAAGTTAGATTTTGATGTGTGATAGTTAGGATTCTTAAATAGGTTAGATTTTTTTATGCAGAAGTTTATTTCTCATATACTTTGACAACTCCATGTTAAATTTTCCAATACAAAACTGTACACATACCAAACCAATAAGATGCAATTTTTTTCTACTATAACTCTACAAATTTTGTTATCCTATCAGATTGCTCCATAAGTTATTAGAGTATTCTAACCAAAACATTGTCCAATTCTCTCCTCTCTCTGGAAAGAAACACTGGAATTGTTTTGGAGCTGAAACTAGTGAAGCATCATGAGACAGGATTGTGAAGTCAATGGGAATCTAGAGCAATGCTTAAAGCACTTTAAAATTTTGAGAAATAAACATGTATATATTTTTGCTAGTGAAGGATCACGCAATAGGATTGTGAAGTCAATGGGGGATCTAGAGCAATGTTCACAGCAGCTTAAAATATTGAGAAATAAATGTCTAATATTTTTGCTACTTTTTCATTGAGGATAGGATGGAATGAAAAAATTTCACATATAATTTCTCTATGTTAAATCAATTATTTCCATGAATAAATTATTTTATTAGAGTAGAAATCTTATGCCTATTTTTCTTTCAAGTGTTTTTAAAAATTTTCTCTCGAGTGTGGACTTTGGCTTCTTTCCCTATTTTAATATCATATACATTTTCAAGCTCTAGGTAATGATAATGTAGCATAAGTAATGCAGATCTCTCTCAACCTATAGGTAGTATACTAATTTCAATTCTTATGGCACTTTGTTATAGGCTATGCATGGTAA
Source organism: Pseudotsuga menziesii (assembly GCA_001517045.1). Lineage (NCBI taxonomy): Eukaryota > Viridiplantae > Streptophyta > Pinopsida > Pinales > Pinaceae > Pseudotsuga > Pseudotsuga menziesii. Next base: position 19,744 of record LPNX010046066.1, read on the forward strand.
ATTGAAAATTCCCTAAGTAATCTACTCTCAGAATTTCGATCTATTTCTTGTGGTCTTGGAAAAAGTTGGTCTATTTTTGATAAACAGACCTTACATCCTCATATCGATTAAAGGCCAATCTAGTGGGCCTTCCATGCCTAGCTATTTCTTCATAGAGATAAATCCATTGGGACTTAATTGGTGAGGTGATTTCTTATTACATTTATAGGTATTTTATATTTTACAATTTGAGGTTAACAAGGAAGGGTCCATTAAAAATATCTCAGTTTACATGTGATAAATAGTACATGTATAACGAGCAGTTTGTGAAGCTTAACTTGTGGTTTATAGGTGTTCACCAGCCCCAGCCCACAATTTATATGAATTTTAACCTTACCTAACTAACATTCGCTTACTTTTAGAAAGTGACCCTAATTCCCAGTGCTTTTCACCCAAATAAAGGAGTGGAATCACTGACAGCTCGAAGATAATTTTTGAGAAAAATCATGTTTTTATTTTTAGATGTATCTAATTAATTTGTCAACAATGGGAGCGAAAGGAACTCATACAACAGTTTTTACTATACAACAAGATTCTTCTATAAGAATGAAAAATAAATAGCAAAACCTGATTCATTTGCAGATTCTCTTATGGTGGTCCCTTCACCAAAAGACATCAATGTATTATCTCTCATTGTAACCAATGGATTGAAGATATTTTTGGGCAATGTCAATTGAAGTCCAAGAAAAAATTTGCCTACAAGCATTTGGTCATGTTAAAATGTGCTCACCAGGCCCCTCTTCAAATTCTCGGAATGGTGTCCTTACTCTTTACTAGAACAAGTTGAACACTTTTTCCATTAGGTTACATGGATGGGAATCTTAAATTATAGCAAATTTTCAAGTTTGAACGGAACAATACTTACCAGAGTCAGACAAGCATGCCATCTACCTTCAAAGTCCAGTCTCAAGTTAAATAGTCTTGTTTTACCAGGGCACTTCTCACAAGTTCCGTGGCCCATATATCAAACTATTGTCTTTACAACTTCATCTAAATGGATCATCAAAACAATACACTGATCAATATCCATACATAACAATGACGACTCAGAACAACTATCATTATTTTATGGATAGGCCGTTGCTTTGTACTGTCTCTCTTTAACGTCATTATAGGAATTACATGTTGGAAAAAATAAATATGACATGTCTATCAAATGTCATTATAATAATTACATCTTGGATAGGGGTGTTTGTCAAATTTAACCCCTGGTTCCAAGATTTCTCCATATTCTTCTTCGGGAGTAAAGCCTCCTCTGCAAATGTCATTATACGAATTACATGTTGGATAGGTGCGCTTGTCAAATTTAACCCCTGGTTCCAATCTTTCGCCATAGTATTCTTCGGGAGTAAATCCTCCTCTGCCATAGCCAAATGAGTCTTCAGGGGGAGGGGTTGGGCCAGACGAACATTGAATTTCTTTCATCAGTTCCAAGCTTCCACCATAGTCTTCTCCGTGATTAAAGCCCCTCCTACGCCATAGCCGGATGGATATTCAGAGGGAGGAGTTGGGCCAGATGAGCATTGAATTTTCTTCATCGTATCTAACCTTTTGCCATAGTCTTCTCCGGGAATAAAGCCTCCTTCGCCATAGCCGAATGAATCTTCAGGGGGAGGAGATGGGCCAAATGAGCATTTAGGTGGAGGAGTTGGTGAGACCACTCTAGAACTATTCCATTTCCTTTGCACCATGTAAAACAATAGCACAATCGCTGATACCAACCCTGATATGGCGAAAAGACCCCATAAGTGTTGAACCTGAAGTTGACTGGTTCCCGACTGATCACTTATATTTTTGCTGCAATAATGGTCATAATAAGGCAACCATTGTTTATGAAATTTGTACGGTTTTTCGTTTTCTGATAACTCTAGTATTCTACCAGAAACGTCCCTCGCCAGTTGATAATCCATGCGATCAAATGCCTACCCAAAACAGCCGATCAGAAATCACAGATAAAATTAAAAGCGTTATGGCCGCTAGTTATTTCATTGATTATTTGGGGAAATAAAAACCAATTATAGATCACAATTTCAATCACTTACAAATCCTAAGTTTAGAGAGGTGAACGTTTGGCCAGCTATGACAAGGCGACTACAATGTTTAGACACAAGGGATTGCATGAATGGACGTGTGTCTATGATAGCGCCCACATCACTTCTAGTCAAAGCACCATAATAACCATCTCTGGTTAGAGGTACTAGTCTGTGCTGAGAGATTCCGTAAAATTGTACCAATAAGTCTGCGAATGGAGATCCATTATGATAACCAATTCTTACATTGCTGGCGGCAACACTGTTGGTGTCGTGAAGGGTCCGTTCTAAACGTGTGGCTATAAGAATAGCTGATAAATTTGCTGTGTAGCAAGATTGCAGAATTCCAAAAACAAAAAGCCAGGCCACAATCACTATGCGTCCCATTACACTCCGGATGTCATCTGCTATCCCAAATCAGTTTTTTCGATTAAATTAGTGTTATGCGTCTTAAACAGAAAATGGAGCACAAACTAGGAATTTGTGATATAGAAAGAGCACAACATACCCTGATTAATGAAACAAGTTGAAAAACTGAACCTGCACATAAACCAACATTGCCAAATTTAATGTATTTTGAAGGCTTTCTATCTCTTCTATAGTTGCTTTTTCCTGTCCAGTTGATAGGTCTATAGAATAGGGAATGGCTATTAAAATTTGTTTCTTACCATAATATGTTTCGGAAATGTTCCCTATGCTGCCCTTGGAACCGCCGATTTTTTCTGTGCTACAAAATATAGACCACGAACCCTTCAGAAAATAAGAATGCCACGGTTAGTAGCCACATTTGTGCAGTGAAAGGTTTGGAAAAAACCCAGCCAAAACTAACGATATGCTGATCTTTCAGTGGAACATGTTACTATTGGTTAGATAATTGGAGCATTTTCACAAATGAAGCTCAATGTTCCTATTGCGAGAGGGTAACATGTAGAGACGAGTATCTAAGTGTGGAGGTACAACAACATTATTATTTGTTGAGCTATCTCATTTCTTTCAGCGCTGTGGAGAAACTGAGTGGGAAAAGCAAGTGCTGGTGTGACAACTGCTGCCATTTGCAAGATGCCAAGAAGAAGTTGAAGGTCAAATCTGCACCTCAAGTTCTCACTTGCCAGCTAAAAGGTTTCAAATACACAGTACATGAAGGTGAAATGGAGGGATTCAAGAAGTTGTTCTATCATGTTGCATTCACCATGGAGTACATACTGCTAATTAACAATTGTGGAGATGGAGAAGCAGATGATTTTTTGTATTCTTCATTTGATGTTGTGGTGCATGTGGGATGCACGGTTAATGATGGGAATTACATTTCTATAGTGAATAGAGGTGACCAATGGCTCATGTTTTATGATGAGAAGGTGGAAAACATCACAACCACTGCTTCAAAGCAGCTTGCAGAGGATCCATGTGGTCGAGAAAGAGTGAAGGTAGAAGCCAAACTTCTAGCCACACCCCCAGAAATATCCTGTGATTTAGCACCTAAAACATAATGGTTTGCTCTAGTAAAATATTTATATGGACATGTTCAAGTAGAGTGTTATGAGAATCTATATTTGAATTCAACGTGGACTCAAGCAATGGATGGTACTCTAGGCATTGCAAGGTATTTTCCTCATTACAATGTAAAAATGAATAATTATGGAAAACAAGGTTTAGTAATGACCACAACCAAAGCGACACAACTTTTCACTCCCTGCAAACTCTCGGTGGAGGATTTATCAAATCAACAACAACAATCAGCGCCTTTGGGATCAGTCTGGAATCGTGCAGGAACTTGGGACGAAATAAATTTAAGCACCTGGGCCAGCAGTAGGATAAAGGAATTTCTCATTGATTTAGGTTCTTTAGAATTCGACATTTGTAAAGATAATATTTTGAAGGGCTCAAGCTGTGTAGGTGAAGTATTGATGGTGACAGTGCGCAACAAGAAGCGAATTTGTGACTCTTACTCGATGGACTTGAAGTTTCAATGGGATTGGTTAATTGAAGAAAAAATGAAGCAAATTTCAGGCACTTTAAATATTCCATAGGCTTCTTCTGGTGATTTGAAAGATATGTAGTTGAACGTGGCTTTGAATACAGACCAACGAATCCCATACTCGAAAAGAAGTACACTTATTCAATATCTTATGTCCTTCTTGTCTCCCATTCAGGATCTTGAATCTTTGGATTTTTTTCAATCTTCAAGCCAAGAGACAATTAGTATGGCTGATAAATATTTAGTGCAGTTAGGTGTAATGATTTGTGGCCAGGAAGTTCTGAAATTAACTGAATTATGTTTGAAACTTGTGAAGTTGGTTATCCAACCTCGATTAGGAGCGATTAATTTGGACAATTTTTATCAGGGTTTATGTAAGGAGGGCCTTGTACTTGGAGCTTTGATGGAAATTGCAAGAAGGATATTTTTTAAGGTTGGTACAAAGGTAGAAAAATCAAAGTCTGATTGTTTAAAACTTTGTTTCTTCCATCTCGATGGAGACCTTTTTACTCTTCTCTCAGTTTACAAGAAGTGGGAGGATAAACGAAAATTCAGAAGGAAGAAATGGTGCTCGGAAAATAACATTAATGCCAAATCCATGGTAAGATGTAAAGATGATATCATAAAAACTTCAAGTTGTCTCTTGAAGAGGTTCCGTGGAAAGAATAATTACAATTTGCATTCCCTTGTTGCTACAATTCAACAAACTTGCAACATCTACCGGCTTGGTATAGAGGTAGACCATCATAAAAGAGAAATCCAATTTTTTTAGATACAGAGAAAATACACCAGGAATTTGAGAGGATGGAAGATGTATTGAACTATGAAATGCAGGTGGGTGCTAAAATAATCACTGACACAAAGCGCATTGAACTATACATTGTGTTTGGACATAATTCTCATGTAACAAGAGAAAAGATTGGCATTCTATGTAATGGGAAGTTTTATTATGAGGTGAATGTGGAAGAAGACGCTGCGTTTTTAAAGCTTGTCATTTATAAACACTTATTCTCTCATGTTGACATGTCCAAAAGTTATTCATCTAACAAGTTAAATGATGGTCTCTATGGGATAGGCTATTATGAATCTTTAGGAAATGTGAACTTAAAGAGATTCTTATTATTTTTCTATTGGAAAGCTAGTGACTGCTATCTTTCATTCTAGCATAAGCATGTGTGCTTATGCTAAAAGGAAATGCTTATGCTAGGAGGAAAGCTAGCAGTCGCTAGCTTTTCTTGATCTTGTGCCATGTGCTTATTTCAAAATAGAGCACATGGCACATAATCAAGGTATAAGCTAGCAACCACCAATCACTATGGCCAAGGTTTTACTATAGCGACTAATAGCTTTCTTTCTAGCATAAGTATGTGTTCTTATCCTAGAAGAAATGCTTATGCTAGAAGGAAAGCTAGCAGTCGCTAGCTTTCCTTGATCTTGTGCCATGTGCTTATTTTAAAATAGAGTACATGGCACAAGCTCAAGGTATAAGCTGGCAACCACCAATCACCATGCCCAGGGTCTTTCTATTGGAAAGCTAGCGATTGCTAGCTTTCCTTCTAATATAAGCATGTGTGTTATGCTAGAAGAAATGCTTATGCTAGAAGGAAAGCTAGCATTCGTTCAAAATAGAGCACATGGCACAAGCTCAAGATATAAGCTAGCAATCACCAATCACCATGGATAGGGTTTTTCTATTGGAAAGCTAGCGACTTTTAGCTTTCCTTCTAGCATAAGCATGCGTGTTTATGCTAGAAGGAAAGCTAGCAGTCGCTAGATTTCCTTGATCTTTTGCGATGTGCTTATTTCAAAATAGAGCAAATGGCACAAGCTCAAGGTATAAGTTAGCAACCACCAATCACCATGGATAGTGTTTTTCTATTGGAAAGCTAGCGGCTGTTAGCTTTCTTTCTTGCATAAGCATGTGTGTTTATGCTAGAAGGAAATGCTTATGCTAGAAGGAAAAATAACAGTCAATAGATTTCCTTGATCTTGTGCCATGTAGTTATTTTCAAATAGAGCACATGGCACAAGATCAAGGTATAAGCTAGCAACCACTAATCACCATGCCCAGGGTTTTCTATTGGAAAGCTAGTGACTGCTAGGTTTCCTTCTAGCATAAGCATGTGTACTTAAGCTAGAAGGAAATTCTTATGCTAGAAGGAAAGCTAGCAGTCGCTGGCTTTCCTTGATCTTTTGCAATGTGGTTATTTCAAAATAGAGTACATGGCACAAATTCAAGGTATAAGCTAGCAACCACCAATCACCATGCCCAGTGTTTTTCTATTGGAAAGCTATTGACTGCTAGCTTTACTTCTAACATAATCATGTGTGTCATGCTAGAAGGAAATGCTTATGGTAGAAGGAAATGTAGCATTCGTTCAAAATAGAGTACATGGCACAAGCTCAAAGTATAAGCTAGCAACCACCAATCACCATGGACAGGGTTTTTGTATTGGAAAGCTAAGGACTGTTAGCTTTCTTCTAGCATAAGCATGTGTGTTTATGCTAGAAGGAAATGCTTATGCTAGAAGGAAAGCTAGCAGTCGCTAGCTTTCCTTGATCTTTTGCCATGTTCTTATTTCAAAATAGAGTACATGGCACAAGCTCAAGGTATAAGCTAGCAACCACCAATCACCATGGACAGGATTTTTCTATTGGAAAGCTAGCAACTGCTAGCTTTCCTTTTATCATAAGTATGTGTTATTATCCTAGAAGGAAATGCTTATGTCAGAAGAAAAGCTAGCAGTCACTAACTTTTCCTTGATCTGATTCCATGTGCTTATTTCAAAATAAAGCACATGGCACAAGCTCAAGGTATAAGACAGCAACCACCAATCACCATGCCCAGGGTTTTTCTACTGGAAAACTAGCGACTGCTAGCTTTTCTTCTAGCATAAGAATGTGTGCTTATGCTAGAAGTAAATCTAATAGTTGTTGCTTAATAAGCACATGGTAAAAGATCAAGGTATAAGCTAGCAACCACCAATCATCATGCCAGAGTTTTTTTCTATTGGAAAGCTAGCGGCTGCTAGCTTTCCTTGTAGGAGAAGCATGTGTTCTTATGCTAGAAGGAAAGCTGGCAGTCACTAGCTTTCCTTGATCTTGTGCCACGTGCTCTTTTTAAAATAGAGTACATGACACAAGCTCAAGGTATAAGCTAGCAATCACCAATCACCATGCCCAGGATTTTTCTATTGGAAAGCTAGCGACTGCTAGCTTTTCTTCTAGCATAAGCATGTGTGCGTATGCTAGAAGGAAACGCTTATGTTAGAAGGAAAGCTAGCAGTCACTAGCTTTCCTTGATCTTGTGCCATGTGCTTATTTCAAAATAGAGCGCATAGCACAAGATCAAGGTATAAGCTAGCAACCACCAATCACCATGGCTAGGGTTTTTCTATTGGAAAGCTAATGATTGATAACTTTCCTTCTAGCATAAGAATGTGTGGTTATGCCAGAAGGAAATGCTTATGCTAGCTTTTCTTGATCTTGTTCCATGTTCTTCTTTCAAAATAGAGCACATGGCACAAGATCAACGTATAACCTATCAACCACCAATCACCATGCCCAGGGTTTTTTTATTGGAAAGCTAGCGGAAAGCTAGCGATTGCTAGCTTTCCAATAACATAAGCATGTGTGCTTATGCTAGAAGATAATGCTTATTCTAGAAGGAAAGATAGCAGTCGCTAGCTTTCCTTGATCCTGTGCCACGTGCTTATTTCAAAATAGAGTACATGACACAAGCTCTAGGTATAAGCTAGCAACGACCAATCACCATGCCCAAGGTTTTTCTATTGGAAAGCTAGTGACTACTAGCTTTCCTTCTAGCGTAAGCATGTGTGCTTATGCTAGAAGGAAATGCTTATGTTAGAAGGAAAGCGAGCAGTCTCTATCTTTCCTTGATCTTGTGCCATGTGCTTATTTCAAAATAGAGGACATGGCACAAGATTACGGTATAAGTTAGCAACCACCAATCACCATGGCTAGGGTTTTTCTATTGGAAAGCTAGCGATTGATAAGTTTCCTTCTAGCATAAGCATGTGTGCTTATGCTAGAAGGAAATGCTTATGTTAGAAAGAAAGCTAGCGGTTGCTAGCTTTTTTTGATCTTGTGCCATGTGTTTCTTTCAAAATAGAGCACATGGCATAAGCTCAAGGTATAAGCTAGCAACCACCAATCACCATGCCCAGGGTTTTTCTATTAGAAAGCTAGCGACTACTAGCTTTCATTCTAGCATAAATATGTGTGCTTATGCTACAAGGAAATGCTTAGGCTAGAACGAAAGCTAGGAGTCACTAGCTTTCCTTAATTTTGTGCCATGTGCTTATTTCAAAATAGAGCACATGGCACAAGACCAAGGTATAACCTAGCAACCACCAATCACCATGCCCAGGGTTTTTCTTCTAGAAAGCTAATGAGTGCTAGATTTTCTTCTAGCATAAGCATGTGTGCTTATGCTAGAAGGAAATGCTTATGCTAGAAGGAAATGCTTATGCTAGAAGGAAAGCTAGTAGTCGCTATGTATTAGTAGTCGTTAAGCTAGGAGTCGCTTATAATTCCACAAACTTCTACTATGTATTAGTATACTAATAGTGGCATCAAGTAGTATTGCTTGAGATTTTGTATTACTCTAGTTCCATATAGATGTTATTCTTCGCTAGTCCACAATATAGGTTTAGATGACACCAAATAACTATTTTTTAGAGTACTTAAAATAGGGATGACTCCAATCAAGGATAATTGAATTTACTTTGAACAATTGATACAAAAAATAAATCTTAGTGAGCCATGATTATACAAACTTGCATGATCATTCATGGTTGGATTCAAACCTACTTAATAACTGCCTTCAATACTATTACAAGTTCCATGATTATACAAACTTGCATGATCAATCATGGTTGGATTCCAACCTTCTTAATAACTACCTTCAATACTATTACAAGTTCTTAAGTATGGAAAATTTTTAAACATTTTTACAAGTTTTTCTAAGAATAGTTTTGTGTTTGTATTAAGATTGTATACATTGATAACCAATCTTGTTTGGATTACGCTTTGTAGCTCCATCATAATTTATATGTAAAGTCCCTTTTGGCAGTGGAAACTAAATGGTGGGGAACAATGTTTAATTTGCACAACAAAATGATGCCATGCCATTTTTAGCTATTACAAGTATATTATTTTTTTGTAGATTGTGTTTTTCCTAAAATATAAGAGCACACTTTACATGGTTTAACCTTAACTACAAATTATAA
>LPNX010046073.1:5685-18751 GCA_001517045.1 Pseudotsuga menziesii
CATAAATTATAAAATATTTTTTTACACAATAAGTAAATAATTTCAAGTAAAATGTATTCAAGAAAGTCAGTGCACACTGTATAAAAATTCAACATCAATGCGTCTTATATGTTATACTCCACCGATAATTATGGTCTGTATAGTACACATCACTAAAAGTATTTATGTTTTTTACAATTAAAATATCTATACGACACATCAGTGAAATATAAGCACACTGGTGCTTACATCTTGTAATATGTGCACCAATTAATTTATTGACAATTTTGTATCATCCAAAAATGATGCACCTTATGATTCAGGAAAAACACATCGATGTGACTATTCTTTAAAATGTGCACTATGGACCGTAAAAGCGTTTTTAAAATATTTTCTTCAAGGAAAACTTGGACAGGTCAGCTTTGAATTGAATTGCATCATGATCTCGGTCCAAGAGAGACCTAAAGCCTCTTATACTAATGTATATGATGGACTCGAGTTTTTTTCTCTTTTTTCCAGTATATACATGCTCAATTATTCTTTATTTCCCTACATTTGCCATATATATCCAGTCTACCACCCTTAAACCCCCTATCCAAACACCTAAAGTAATTCACCATTCATTCCAATTTATCCTTATATTTTTAGTATGGCCGGATCAATTTATAGATTAATTACACTTACACTATATTTTCAGTATATGTTTCAGTACTAAGGATTTGCACTAGGTGCAATGTAAAGATAACATGTTTATTTCTTGTCCAAGGATACGATGTTGCATCAAATTTATATCAACATGGTGTTCCAGTCCTCAACCGGTCCCAAGCTATGTTGAATACCAAGAGAGCATGATATGCCAGATATGTAATAAGAATTAAAATGTTAAGTTACAAAAATGCTCGGTATTACCCCGATAGAGTTCATGGTCGATACAACACACTTAAACGTATTACCCTCATGCACTACGTGTCATCATGAGGGAAAGATCGATCTAAATGAAACTCCCTTGTGATTTATTACGATAGATTTAATTAATTGGGTGAGCTGGTAAAGACCCACGGGTCTGAAAGAAAACATCGTCCTTACTATTTTTGATATCTTCCGGTATAAGTGCAAAGAGACCCAAATGCAAACTCTTTTCAAAAAATGTTGTATTGTTATGGTGTTCAAATTACTGGAAACAATATGATTCTATTTTAATTATTATTCATTGGTAATGGATACTTTTCTGGAAACATCATGTTGTGTGTTATGTTAATTGTTGTGACATAACTCATTTACAACCTTGGAAAGAAAGAGGGCCCGCTTCTCTAGAAATATTTTGCTTTGTATTTAACTTAGTTGAATGTTCATATTTCACATTTGTTTTTTGTTTTTCTTATTATACAAATATAGTTATATGTATATTGATGCTCACATTGTGTATGTGTACTGCAGATCTATGTTTACAAGAATAGTTTAACCATTTTCTGTATTTCTTTTCATCTCCAATCATCTATATATGTCGATCAAATTTTGATTTTGAACTTTTTTGTAGATTGTTATTTTAGTTTTGCACTATTTTTTTGTAACTTTTGTTCACACTTCAAATAGATATGTTCATCTCTATATCTCAACCATTAGGAAGGAAAAAAACGATTTCATCATAAGTTGAATTGGTAGTCTTCATATACATGCTAACCTTGTTTCTCGTTTCTTTCTGTATATTGTTATGTTTTTCACTTGCTTACATTCATGATTGTAAGCATCCTTTGTGACTTGCTATGATAAATTCTAGAAAATACATGTGCATACAAGTATTGATTCAACTCTCCTTTGCTCGTAGTTTAATCAAGTTCTTTGATTTAGTGTTTATAATAATTGTAAATTGTTCTTCCATGAGACTGCATCATTGTACAATTTGTTGTCTATTTTCTTGTTTGCATTAGTCTCTATACTGCAGCAATAAACACAACTCACACACAGTCATCTATCTAAACTTAAGAGCCTATATTATTATGATTTTTAAACCTTAATATGTTATTAAAAATCCTTTTTATCTAAATATTTGCATAGTCATTGTATATTGCTCACTATGATATCTATTCCTGTACTAGAGGTTTTATTGGTACATAGTAGGATTAACTATGGAGATGATTTTATTCAATCAGTATAGAATACCCTGTTTTGCATACAACTTACATTGTCAAAGAGTAGAAAATAGAATCGGTCCTACATTTCGAACAAGATTATTTTTTTTTGGTGGAAAATTGTATGAACTCTTGCACTTAAAAGTTATAGTTTAGGAGTAGGCTTGTTGTCTCATTTAAAGTATTACCATACATAATATTACGAGAGGACATGCATGTATAGGCCCACAGTCTTAGAATGTTCAAACTAGTTTTTGAAATTAGTATTTATGGTCTTATTCCTAGGTCTAGGTTTTGTATTTGTGTTACTCAAGTAATCAGCATCCCTTTTGCGGTACTTCTCTTATGCACCAACTTTTATCTTTGTGTTTCATTTTTCATCTAAAAGCTTATATCTGCACACAATTAAATTAGGGTTCATTTTCGCAGTTTTCTATACTCTATTATTAGGTAGGACCTGAAGTAGCATGAATAATTTTCTTTATGGTAGTCATCACAAAGCTATTATATTTAGTTTTGGATACAATAGGATATATAATCATTTGTATTTTAGTACTCGTCTCTTGTTTTTACAATTTATCTCTGTACTTTAGTTATGTTTTTATGTACTTGTCTTTGTAATTATATTAGCATAATTTTCCCTTAGGAAAGTCATTGTAATAAGGATATATAATTAATTTGATAATTCTTAATGTCTTTCATTTGTAAGTTTGTTCCATTCTATACCTCATTTGATTATATCTTACAATGTAAGTATTATCCATGGAATAGAGCTTGATTTAGCAATTTATAAATGGTCATTAGTGTAGAGTATCTCTCTTTTAGTCTTGAGAAAAAGGTATCTCTAGAATTTAGGAATTATTAGGCCCTTAGCTATCATTAGTAATCATTATTAATCATAGAATATGTCTACCCTAATTCCACATTAACAATCTAGTCCTGTATTTTCTATGTGTGTAACTCGAAGTTTACCAATCCCTGGATTAACAATTCAATAATTAGGGTGAAGTATTAGCACATATAGTTTTCCTGACATTTTTGGCATCATTTCCAGGGAGGTGTTGAAAGGATTAGGGTATTAGTGGAATTTTTTTTAGTTTTATTTTGTATTTATCCTTGGTTTAGTACATTCTTCTTTTAGTAGGAGTTGTAGAGAGATAGGTATTATTAAGTTTTAGAATTTTTTTTTAAGATCATATTTACAAGAAGAGGAAGGATGGTAAGACTCATAGGAGACTTTACCACAACCTTGTGGTGTAATATTGAAGTGCATTGACTTTTGTGAGCCCTTCCAAGACCTTATCATTATGCAATATCCTTATGAGTAGACCTATATGTAATATAGAAGTATATTTCCAGTAAAAAATATTTTGTATGATAAATATTCGGGTAGTTCCAAAACCCATACTACTAACTCGGATGAGCAATCTATAGGAGTAAAAATTTAGATTGGATAAAATACAAAACTCAGTCTTCCAAAATTAGTGACCTCACAATCTGAAACCACTATCAATTAGGGGAAGAAAGAGGATAGTTTGACAACTACATACTAACCTATAGGCCCATAAAATATTTATAAATTCCTTGAAGCTACAAGAGAGACTATAGTATCACAATTTTAGTATGTAGCTACAAGTTTAATTGCATATTCTCTTTCTATCTCTCACTTGGGCACAATTTCAGAGCATTTATTTGATTTTTCTGGAAACATGGGGGATGAAGAGAGAGCTTCACACACAGGTGATGAGAATGCAAAAAATAATACATGTAATGAAGAGCATGAGGTAACATTTGGTTTTCCAATTTTAGACCTCACACAAGATGTTAATGTGAAAAATATTCCTCCTTCGGTCTTACCCCATTTTCATGACTTAGTGACAGAGGATCATGATGCATTTCCATTTGAATTTGAATTTTTGTGTAGAAGTTATAATTATATTAGTGATCCTCAGAAATTGAAACTATTCCCTTCTTCATTAGAGGATTATTCTCTTAGATGGATTATGGGATTATTGAAATGTTCCATTTTACCTTGTGAAGGGATGAAGAAAAAATTTCTTAAAATGTATCAAGAGTATTGTAATACTAGGGACATGAAAAATCATATTTTCAAAATGCAACAACAAGAATATAAGAGCCTTAAATACTATGTCAAAAGGTTTCTCTACAAACTTCATAATTTTAAACACGGTTCTTTGAACGAGGATTCGATAAAAACCATTTTCTTGAAGGCAATTAAAGAAGAGTACATTTCCACTCTTAATCTGATCAGCTCTAGTGATATATCTAAAAAGTATTTCCAAAATATTTGTGATCTTTGTAAAAAGTACTCTAGAAGTAGGGATAAGGAAGGAAGAGGAGGTAGATATACATTTTCTAGACGTAGTAAATCTGTTGTAGGGGTAATTAGAACCAAACTATGAATTATACTAGAAAAAATTAAAGAAGCTATTTTAAGTATCCTTAGTAATTAGTTAAATTAATTCAATACAAAGAAAATAAAAGAAGAGGAAAATGTTGATTTAGTTATTTTATGTTCTAAGTGTAGGAAAAAAATCCACTAAAAGATTGTCCACTGAATAACATGCATATTTGTGCTATTTTTATAGAAAACCATGTTACTAATAACCGCCCCTCATTACCAAGATTACAATTTGTTTATAAGGGAAGTGGGAAGAAACATAACCTCCTTATATGGATGCACAAAAGAGGCCATGAAAGCCAAGGCCTGAAGGTATAACTTATGAAACTCATGCACAGTCAGGTTAATTTTATTCTAACAATTCATCACAGTGGGGTCTTACTAACTCATGGTAGAAATAATCCCATCAGTCATTCCAAAACCAGTATTGGAAAAAAAGTTGGATAGGAAACCCACAAAGTGATGTTCCACCTCAACCATTTTTAAAATTTTACTCTGCATACCCTCAGTATCCCCATTCTATGCCACAAAACATTCTCAAATACATCAATCCCAACTTGTTATCTGTCAATCTCCACAAATTCAATTTCCTCATAATCAACCCCTTCCTCCTAGGAATAAAAAATTTCCATCTTAGACCATTAGTATCCCAAATAATAGAGCTCATGCTACTCTTAATGATCAGCCTCAAACCTTCCTGACTTATATGAATGATTCTCTACATTTACATGATATTCATCTTAGTTATAGGAAGGTTTTGAATAAGACAAAACCCACCATCATCATTAAAGAAGAACTTGACAAGGAGAAAGTTCCTTACCCCATACTCAATGATGATCAATTAGAGAAGGAAGTCCCATCACCACCACAACAATCCTTTTCACTACCTTCTGGTCAGCCAAAAGAATTAAAAATTCCTCCATATATGGAGAGACTTACTAGTGAAAATATTGTATCCCAACCAAATTTGACTTGGAAAGTGAATTACAGAATGTTTGTGTGAAAATTACCTTATTGAAGGCTATCAAATATGTTCCTAATTATCCCAAAACTATAACAGAATGTCTTAAAAGTCTAGGAAGAAAATGAAAGGAAACCCTATCATCCACATAGTTGATTAGTTATCTTAGTGTATATATGGACAACCTATGAAATAAATTGATCCTCAAAACCCCATAGTTATTATTTATATCAATTTAACTTCCATATAAAACACCCTAATTGACCTTGGGGATACTATTAACATCATAACTCTCACTACCATGGAATTGTTGCAAATAGATTCTATCATACCTACATGAACAATAATTAAGTTAGCTTATAGATACAAGATTGTACCTGTTGGTGTTTTGGATGTTGTCATTGTTACCCTTGGATCATTGTAATATCCCAATTTTTTTTTATGGTTATTCAACCTAAGACCACTATGTATGGTCATCATGTGATTTCGGGTAGAACCTGGATAGCTAAATTGTTAATGCTTTCATTAGTTGTGAATCCAAGGAGATGCCTATCTCTAATGGGAAATCCTTAAAAAACCTCACTCTGTATTCACCTGCACAAGCTTCCTTGGGACAGTTATTATGGATATAGAACCCTTATATAGATCAGGAAATTTCCCATCTCCTATTCACCATTGAAAAATCTAGGGGGTTACAAGAACAAAATAAGGAAAACATATTGAACCAATTATTCTATGTTATTGATTCCATTGTTTATCTTAAATATATTTCAGAGTATGAACAAGTCTTTAGTAGAGAGTTTCAATAGAACTACAGTCCAATTGCTTCAGCCTCACCTTTATTGTTATCCATAGCTACAAGTTTAGGTTCCTATACTAGCCCTGTTTAGATTAGTCTAGAGAAAATTTGACACATTAATCCTAATCTGGAGCCACATCAACAACAACAGATAGTATAGGTACTGAAAGGAAAATATAGTGATTTTTATTGGGTTTATATAGATATGAGAGGGATACATCATAAAACATGTATCCATCATATCTATATTAAAGAAATTTCCAAACCTCTTCGACAACCACAAAAATGAATGAACCCAACTTTAAAAGATATCGAGAAAGAGGAATCACAAAAATTTCTTGCTGCCAATTTTATCTACCCCATATCCAATAGTAAGTTGTTTTCTCCACTTGTTATTGTGCCTAAAAATAACGGTAATTAATGGAGGATATGTGTGGACTTTAGGGAGCTGAACAAAGCTAAATTGAAATACTACTTCCCTCTTCCTTTTATTGATCCAACATTGGATACATTAGTTGGAAAGATGCATTTTTCTTTTCTAGATGGGTTTAGTGGCTATAATCAAATTCAAATGGCACCAAAAGATCAAGATAAGACCAACTTTACTTGTCCATGGGGTGCTTATGCATACCGTGTATTACCTTTTGGATTATACAATGCTCTTGTTAAATTACCCCGTGGTTAGTGGTCATCGAAGCTCATACTAACTCAGGTGATGAAATCAAGGCTATTTAACTGAAGGTAGGCTCCTAAAAATTATAGGAATGGACTCAAGTGGACCTAGAATATTGATGAGAGCACATTAACTCCTAGAAACAAGGAAGAGGAAGAATATGAGTATAATGAGGATAATAATGACAAAATAATAGTCTATATTGATCAAGGTACTTATGACTATACACTAGGTGATCAACTAATGAAGTTCTAAGCACTAGGAATCAAATAAATGATTAAGGCTAATGTCTGTATGGGTTGAATATTCCAACACCCCCCATTAATCCTAACTTATTTGACAAAAATGAAAAATTATGGCCCAAAAACAAAGCCTAAGGTCAACCTTTACAAATTATTTTTCCATCCAAAAATGAGGAAATAGAAAAAACCTAATGGGGAAAATCCTCCTTAAAAAATGGACATGAGGTACACCAAAAATAAAATGCTCCAAATCCAAATAGGTGTGAACTTGATTAGATGTCTAGAGGGATATTATTCTTGGGAATAAGAGGTTTTCTACTCGCATGTATGGATCATGTGTTGGATCTCTGCTGATTCTGCATGCAAATGAAAGTGCTCACTAGATGTGAACTTCCTGAGATCATGTCCAAATGAGACTTAAGATGTTAGAGCCATGAAATTTGAACCAAGATGTGATCCAAATAAAGTAAAATCAGCTCCAAGAGAATGGTGGTGTCCTCCATATATTGTTAATCTCTTCAAAACATCCAATAACACACTAAAATTCTAACCAAAGAGAGGCTCATAGAGTGTATGAACTGCAACAACAACATATTTATCTTCATAATTTGAAATAGAGGAATGATTTGAGAATAGAGGGAGATGGAAATAGATGAGTTATTAATCAACAATAGCAGTTTGAATGTCTTCTTCATGTATATCAACTTCATGAGAATCCATAGAGGAAGAATGAATCACTACAAGGAGACTTTCAACTATTTAAAACTATGTTGAGAGATATGCATTTTCTCCTTCAAATTCAAGAAGTTGTTGTACAAAGAATACCTGCAAAACAAACTCTGAAGGTCTATATCAAATTTAATTGATTCTAATTTATCTATGATCAACCTAGCATATTTGATACCATATTATATTTTGCACATTGGATCTAATACTCTAATGTATCCTCACAAGAATTGCAACAGAGATCAGCATAATAATAGAAAGAAAATAATGAAGTAGACACATAAGAGAGAAAACTCAATTGGTATAAACTCCATCTTATTATTATTCACCAATAAGGTTACATATATAATACATCTCCAAGGGAGAAATTCATGAGCCTAAATAGGCAGTTGAACTCCACACATGTGGTAGGCTTAGATAACATAGAAAACATCACTAGACATAATTGTGACTCATAACTACTAAAGAAGATTAGTTAACTAAGTGTAACTAATAGTAGGTGGATGAAAAAGGCACATTATCTTGTTAACTGATAATAACTAATGATGGAGAGCACATAAGAGGTGTTCATTTGAGTGTTAGTGGTCATCAGATATCATACTAACTCAGGTGTTGAAATCAATGCTAGTTAACTAAAGGTAGTCTCCTCAATTATAGGAACTAACTCAAGTGGTTCTAAAATCATACATGAGAGCGAATTAACTCCTAGAAACAAGGAAGAGGGAGAATATGAGGATAATGAGGCTAATAATGAAAAAATAATAGTCCATAGTGATCAAAGTACTTTGGAATATATAGTAGGTGGTCAACTGAAAAAGGTCTAAGCATTACAAGATTAAATAAATGATTAAGGCTAATGTCTAGATGGGTTGAATATTCCAACACCCCCCTTAATCCTAACTTATGTGAGGAAAAATAAAAACTAGGACCCAACAACAAAGGCTAAGGTCTCTGTTTACAATTTGTTTGTCCATGTAAAAATGAGGAAATAGGAAAAACCTCATGGGGAAAATACTCCTTCAAAAATGGACAGGAAGTACACCAGAAATAAACTACTCCAAATCCAAGTAGGTGTGAACATGATTACATGTCTAGAGGGATCTTCTTCTTGGGAAGAAGAGGTTGCTAATCCCATTTCTGGATCATGTGTTGGATATCTACACAGTCTGCATGTAAATGAAGGTGCTCACTAGACTTGAACTTCTCGTGATCAGGTCCAAATGAGACTGTGTTACATACCTAAATAATAACAACAATAAATACATAAATAAAATAATACAATATATATATATAGAAATAATAATAATAACAACAACAAAAAAATAATATAATATTAAGTGCATAGTAATTGATACTAAGAAGCGAGTGGGATTTGAACTTAGGTGGGGAAGGTAACAATCATTCCTCCCAACCACCCAATCTACAAGAAGTCTTTAGGAGAAGAAATTAATTACTGAGAAGTATAGTATACTATACAAGATAAAATATGTCTTTCTTTGATATATCTTGGGATAAAAAGCATAACAAAATGGGTTCTCATGACAAAAAAAATGAAGATTCCCGCAAACTTTTAAAAAACAAGCACACCCCATATAAAAACTTATGGGCTTATTCAAGAGAAGTTTGTTCGCATTGTTATTTTCCTGTCAACCAAGAAGAATTGTATAACTGATTACCCAACAAACTAAATAATTATTTCAGAATCAGATATAATTGACAATAACACGAGTCTTTCTGATGAGAAATATGAGCTTAAGAACCTACAACTATTTGTTGATGATTACAAGGTCCTAACTCAATTCACTATTGGTTCAGTGGTATCATTGGAGCAAGACATGGTTGATATTATTCTAGGGTCAACTTGGTTAGATACATTGGGTACCTTCATGTTCAACACAAGGAAAATGTTCTTGACATTTCCTTACAAAAAGATGAAAGTCACATTTCAAGATGTTACAATGAAGTCAAGTTCAAGAGTTTTTTCGACTTAAGACTTTAAAGACATCTCGAAGGCGATTTCACAAGAAGATAAAAAATCGATACAAAAGATGCATAATGAATTTGACAAAGTCATCATAAACAAAGAAGAATATATATCTCATCCAAGAGATAATAATAAGAAGTTGCTTCTTCAAATAAAGAAGGAGAAGGATAAGGAACAATAGAATCAAAATATAGAAGAGGAGAATCAATATAGTCATAAGAAACTATTAGAAAATATCGAAGTGAATAATCACCTTAAGAAGCATAAACAAGATCTAATAGATCACATTCTGAAGCTTAAATACGATGAGAAAGCGCAAGATGAAATATTAAGGAACCTTAATAATGATAATTATTCGTTAGAAAAAGAAGCAAATACAAATCTAGTCCTTGTCACAATTAAAAAAGAATCCAATCTAGTAAAAAAAAACAACAAGAATTCCATATCAACACCCCAACCATATAAACGAGTATTTTAGAAAGTGGGAATTGTTGAAAGATAATGGTACTAATGTAATCAAAGCTCCCGACGACATATCAGTGGGGAACCCCAACAATCAGCAACAAATCAATTTGGGATGGATTGATCCGGCAACATATCAAAAGTTATGCTCTACACTTGGAAGTTCATATCGACATGTTTCGTCAGCTACGACGTCACAAGGAACGATGCAAGTACATTATAAGGCTTTCAGGACTAGGCCTTTCTAAGAGATAGACAATGTTACATACCTAAACAATAACAACAATAAATACATAAATATAACATAATACAATATATATAGAAATAGAAACCATAATAATAATAACAACAAAAAATAATAATTTAATAATATAATACAATAATAATAATAATAATAATATAATATTAATTAGCTCATGTAACCCAGCTCTACCTCTTCGTGGGTAAATATTTGGCGAAGTTGGGCGAGACTATCTCGAATTTCATCTAATTAGAGCGGTCGAATTTCATCTAATTAGAGCGGCTGAGGATAGTCGAGAATAACTCCCCATCTCGTGCATTGGTCGCCAAAAACACGTCGAAAATATTGTCTCATCTCTTCTCTTAGAGAAACGTTGGGAGTTATATCATCCAAAACGAAAAGCCGGTGGTTGTAAAGGATGGTTGGATTCTAGGGATTCTCGATAGAGTTTCGATCGTATAGGAAATCGGTCGGAGCTATTTTTACCGGATGGAAAGCCATGCTTTGACTTATGAAGCATACATATTCTTCCCTCTCAATGTCCATAATATTATTCTTAATCTTAATTTTTATTTAATGGATCTGATCTCTGCTGCAAAATATATCCTTCATGTTCCTATTATTATATTCCCGATTCTGACCAGACACAATAAACTCAAATCTTCCGTCACATCGGAAAGCCCTTATGTTTGCATCGCGTTGCGTTGCTTAAGTATTTTTAATCAATTTTTGCCACACCTTCGCTTTAAAACCTAACTGCTGTTAAAATAGATTTTCTCTTTTTGATGTTTTAATTTCTATTGTAAATTTTAATTAAATAATATGGAGTCAATGTACATGTTAAGATTTATTAAATTTCTTATGTTAATAAACTCAAACTTACTTTTCTTATTAATTTTACGATAATAATATAAGTTTATATTTAAAATTATAATATATTTATTATGTTCGTGTGAAGGCACAATATAGTTGTCACCAAGATGGTATTATTCATGTTTTGATGGTAGTAAATTTTTTGTATTTATCAAGTAAAGATAAAGATTATAGTTAGTAATTTTTACATTATTTTATTAACTATGTTTTTTAAATGGGATTAATTGGTATAGATGATTTGGTCCTATTAAATAAATGGTGTCCAAGACATGTAGAGACTATCATACATGTCAGGAAAAGTATATGATAACTAATTGGACACTAAATTATCAACCTGGGTTGGTAGGCTTTGAGGTGTCAGCATTGTGGTGAAGGATAACCTAGCTTAGTCTAATCTAACTGATCTAATGCTTACTAGAGAAAATCTCTATTAATTACCCTTAAACTAGATTACATGCAAGAAAACTAACCTCTATTATCTAATCTAGAGAGTATGGATATGTAGATTAAAGTTAAGTTTCGTAGTATGCCTATGAGAGAGGTTCATCGAGTTTAAAAAAGTTAATAAAATTTAAGATATAAAATAAAGGTGTTTATATTGACCCAATGGTTTGTCGTTGATGAACGCTTGCTACAACAGAAAAATATTTTTGGGCTGAGAGGGGAATTCTACAGCCCAGGAGGGGGGGATGTGTAACTCTTTTCGTGCTTATAATCAATTTATAATACTCAAATTAAAAAATAATAATAATAATAATTTGAATATACCAAATATTGGTGGCCTTCATAAAAATAAAATAAATATCAAAACATTCTACAACCCAGTAGGGGAGAGATGTGTAACTCCTTCCGTGCTCATCCTAGAGTTGACACATGCCTTTTATAAAAAATAATATATATATATATATATTATTAAAAATAACTTTTATGCTTAAATTAAATTTAAATGTTTTAGAATTGCTTATATATAACACAACACAAGTTAGATAAACTAAAACCATAAACATTGGATTACACATTTCCACTCTAAAAAAGGGTTTCCACCTTGAGATATTTGATCCCTCTCGGTGCTTGGTAGATCCCCTTTTAGATTGATCTATGCTGGTATAACTACATTCCTTATAGGCTAAGATCTAGAATTGGTTTTATTCTAAATTTTAAGCACAAATGAAATCTAACTGTAGTACTTACATTTGTTTCTAGATGAGCTACTATGTGCAATATGAATTTGTTAAAAAAACATAAATGTACAAAGAACAAAAAGGCAAAGCATGACTATAAGCTCTACGCTAGACTATGGATGTGCAAATGAAACTCAAACTTAAAAAAGAAGTATGTTGGAATAAACACAAACTAAGTATCTATATTCACACTCAAAAACACATAAATCCTACAACACAAAAGTATGTCAAATACAGAGTTCTAATCCTATCTATTCAAAATCCAGAAATCTAATGGAGTCTACAATAGATTCAATTTTCAAACTAAATTATTATATAAACAACTGCAAAAAGATTCTATTAAAAAAAAAATTCAAAGGAGGACAATCACTACAAAAAAATCAATGGAACAAAT
>LPNX010046081.1:0-103325 GCA_001517045.1 Pseudotsuga menziesii
AATTTATCAATTTTGGTCATTTATCCCTTGAAAAAAATTGTGGTGACCAAAATTTTTGGTCTCTTGGTCACTAATCTCTCATTTTGCACTAGTGATGTGTGGATGACAACTTGCACATGATGGAACATAGAAACTAGGAAAATAAGACAAAAATGATTAATTTAATGTCTAAGGTAGCTAACTATGGGTTGATTATTCTAACACCCCCCCTTAAGCCTGACTTATGAGTAATATATCAGAAAATTATAGGGCCTAGCAACAAGGCTTAGTCACCCTTTACATACTGCATGTCCATTTAACCAAGGAAAGAGGCGAAAACCCAGTGGGAAAATCCTCCCTTAAACATGGACTGTAAAACAAAATTTCGAAATCTTGTCTTCACTCATGCTTCACAGCATGATCAAAAATCCCTAGCAGTGATTTGAGATTGCTGAAGGCCTTCTCACAAAATGCTTTGGTGAAGATATCAACTACTTGTTCTGAAGATGAACAGAAGAGTAGGTGAATGGTGCCATCATGCACAAGCTCTCTGATGTATTGGATATGGATCTCAATGTGTTTGGTTCTCTACTTCTGAAATGGATCATTGCAGATTCGAATGGTACTCTGGTTATCATAGTAGATAGTATTTGAGTATTCTGATTCAAAACCACACTCTCCAAGTAACCCCTACAACCATAAACATTGAGTTTCTGCATTTACAACTCCTCTGTACTCTACTTCTGTAGATGAGAGTGCAATGGCACTCTGTTTCTTGCTTGACCAGCTGATTGGCCCTTTTGCAAGCATGAACACATATCCTAATTTGGACTTTCTGTCTGTGCTATCACCTGCCCAATCACTGTCAGTAAACCCAATCAAATCAAGATCATATTTTGCTTTATAGAAGATCCCATGTGTCCTTGTTCCCTGAACAAAGTTAAGGATCCTTTTGGCTGCTTTCCAATGGATCTCATGAGGCTGATCCATGTATCTAGAAGCCACACTTACTGCATCAGAAATATCAGGTCTAGTATGTGTAAGATACAACAAACATCCAATCAATTGCCTATACAGTGTATTGTTTACCATAGGTGAAGAATCAGCTTCTTCCAACTTCACTCCTGAAAGGAAAGGAGTCTTGCTTGGCTTGCAATCCTTCATTCTGAATTTTTTCAGCAAATCCAAGGAATACTTGTACTGGTGCACCTTGATTCTAGCTTTGGTTTGAGCAATCTCAAGCCCTAAGAATTGGCTTAAGAGCCCCAAATCTATCATGGAGAAGGCTTGGTTCATTGCACCCTTCAAGGAAGCAATCTCATCCTTTGAGCTTCCTGTAATGAGAAGGTCATCAACATATAACACAATGATCATTAATGAACCATTAATTAACTTCAAATAGACATTTGGATCTGATTTGCATCGAACAAAATTCAGTGATAGCAAGAAGCTATCAATCTTGGCATACTAAGCCCTAGGGGCTTGCTTTAGCCCATACAATGACTTTCTCAACCTGCACACAAGAGATGAGTTAGTAGAAAATCCTTGAGGCTGCTGCATGTATATCTCTTCAGTGAGATCTCCATTCAGGAAGGCACACTTTACATCCATGTGATGTACCTCCCATTGCTTTGAAGCTGCAATGGCTAAGGCTAGCCTGATGGAGTCCATCTTTGCCACTGGTGCAAAGGTCTCATTGTAATCTATGCCATGAACCTATGAGTAGACCTTGGATACCAATATAGCCTTGTACTTTAGAGGTGAACCATCAGCAGCAAATTTGGTCTTGTACACCCACTTACACTGAACTAGCTTCCTCCCTGGGGGAACATCCACTAGCTCCCAAGTGTTGCTCTTCTGGAGTGAGATGAACTCTTCCTTCATGGATGATTTCCATCTTGGATCTCCTACTACATCTTCATATGTCTGAGGATCTGATTCCACCATCAGATAGCATTTCTTAGCAAACATAGGATCCTTCATACACAGAGCACTCTCAAATTGTGATCTAGTCCTCCTAGGGTCATTGGGATTCCCAGCTAGCTCTCCTGCTGCATGAAGGGTCTTGGCTGCCCATTTTGGCCTTGTAGGTATTTTAGGATCTGCAATAAAATCATCACTATCAGACATATCAGAATCAAAATGTTCAACAATCTCTTCACTTACTTTCAGAGGATCTGGTGGTGAAGAGGCTTCTTCAACTTTCACTGCTGCTAGGGGTTCTTCTTGAAACTGAAAACACCTTTCAATGAAGGATTTGTTTGTGCTCAAATTTATCAGCTTGTACCCTTTTGAATATTCAGAGTACCCAACAAATAGACACTCTTGGCTTTGGGGCTACAAAGCCTTTCTATTTTCTGTTGGAATTCTAGCCCAAGCCCTTGAGCCAAAAATCCTGAAATGGGTCACATCTGGCTTGTGCCCACTCCATGCTTTGAAAGGAGTCATACCATCAAGCTGTTTATGAGGCACCCTATTCTGGATATAGGCTGCATAGTTTATAGCTTCGGCCCAGTACTTTGGTGGCAAAGTTTTGGCCTCCATCATGCATGTTGCCATCTCCTTCAGTGATATGTTCTTCCTCTTAGCAACACCATTCTGCTGTGGTGTGTAAGGGATAGAATGTTGCATTTGAATACCTGCATCTACAAAATATTGAATAAAATTAGACTTGACATACTCACCACTATTGTCAGATCTGAGGACCTTGAGTTTCCTCCCCCAGACTGGTTTTCACCCAAAGCCTTAAAGACTTTGAAGAGGCCAAAAACTTCAGACTTGTGTTTCAGGAAGTAAACCCAGCAATACCTAGAAAAGTCATCTATGAAAGTCAATGCATATTTGTCCTGACTCATGGACATATGAGGGAATGGGCCAGCAACATCACTATGGATCAACTCGAGGGGTGCAGAGGTTCTCTCATGACTAGCTCTCTCAAATTTATGCTCTGGATGTTTTCCTAGGATACAACCTTGGCAGACTCCTTTGGAAAATTTTATCTTTGGTAACCCTATTACCATCTCTTTTTCACTAAGATCAAAAAGATACTTGTAAGTTAGGTGGCCAAATATTTCATGCCAAAGCTTGCTTGCCTCATTAGCATGAATCAGAAGAGCAGAGGGGTTTGAGTAGGGTAGGAAGTGTGAGAACATGTATACCTTCGAAGTATGATTTGCAACTCCTTTTGCAATGACTTTACCACTTGAGATCTCTATGATCTCAACTTCATCAGGGGAGAATATGACCTTCTTTAGAGATTTAGTGTGAGTCATTTGATACACTGATAATAGGTTGGAGGCAAGACCAGGCACATACAACACATTGCTGAACTGACCATGACCAAGATCAATCCTCCCTTTGCCCAAACTTTCAGTGAGAGAGTCATCACCTAGTACTATTGGTGGACCTTTCGACATGTCAAGTGAGGAGAATGCCTCCTTGGTCGAAATCATGTGTCTTGAAGCTCCAGAATCAATGATGAAACTAGGTGAGCTTGATGTCCCAGCAACCAATGCATGAACTCTCTCTCTGTCTTCTGAACTTGATCCTCCTTCTCTCTTCTTTGAGCTGTCTAGAAGGGAGATGCCATTCTTCTCCAGGAGTTGGGTCAGCATGTCTATTTGCTTCTTCATGCAGGAGCTCTTAGTATGATTTCCCTTACTACAGTATGCACACTTGCTCATTTCTCCTTTATTCTTCTTCTTCTGGTAGTTCTTCTTGGAACCTTGTGGCTCCTCCGGAGACTTGTTCTTGTCTCTCTTTTGCTCAGATGGATTTTTAGCTTTCTTTTTTATTTTTGAATCCACCCTCAAATCTCCAGCAACCAGAGCTTGGTCTTTGGATGGTTTGATGGTGCCCATCATCACCAGTTTGTCTTGTTCTTGTGTGAGAGATTCCATGAAATCTGCAAGGCTAGGCATCTTCCAGGTTCGAGCTATCAATTTTGTGGCATAGAAGGTCGAAACAAACACTGAATAGTTAGGGCCAATCTTCGAGAGTATGGCCAAGACCAGCTGATCATCCTTATTTTTGATCCCACATTGTTTTAGCTACAAAACAAGTGCTTTGAACTTGGAAAAATAGAGTTGCAGGGATTCAAAGCTATTTGGACTCAGGGAGATCAGTTCATTTTCGATTTGATGTCCCCTCATTTCATCTGTCTTTCCAAAAAGATCAACAATATTCTCCCATACTTCATTCGGTGATGTCAATCCATCAAGATGGAAAAGGAGGTCTCTGTAAATACTCAGACACAAGAGACCATAGGCCTCATCCCTCCTATTGTGCCATTTTATCTTCTCTGCAGCTGCATTGGGCTCTGCTTCTGTTGCCATAGTCACTCTGTAGAGGCTTTTCGCTCTCAACAGTATCTCCATCTCTGCTTTCCATTCCAAGAAGTTGAAGGGAGTCAAGATGATCTTCTGAGATTGATCCATAGCTTAGAAATTGTCCTGACTGTCAGTAGAAGGCTCCCAGTCACTGATGTTGAACCTGCAAAACAAATTGGAAGGAGAGAAATTGATCTACAAAGGCTATGATACCATGTGGAAATTGAATCCAATGATAGAACAATTAAACTCACAACAATTATCAATTGTACATGCAAAATCACTCACAAAAGAGACTGAATATGGAGCTGAACACTAAACTATATTGAATAAGTGTACAATAGCCAACCCTGTAATAACATAGGCTACTACATTAAATAATTACATAAGGGATTTGAATGCATGAGGAGGAAATTCGAATCTAGTCAAAAGTAGGCTTACTAAAATTAAGCAATTCCCCCATAGGTGCATAAAGTAGTTTCCAAAATAGTCAAGGAGCTCACGAATTGGCAAAAGCACTTAGGCAAGCTATAAGGTAATGGAAGGACAACTCATACATTCTTTTCATAGGAGAAAAGAGTGGAGGATGTGGAGGACAAAAAACTAATTAACCTCACCTAGTCAAACTTTCCCAATTGCCTTAAAGCACTGAAAAAGCAGAAGGGCACCTAGGAGGCCAGGAATAAAGCAGAATTGATTCTTTGAGGTTTCCCAAGTGCTCCATGAGTCAAAATAGGCAAGTTTGACCACAATGGATGTGTAGATGACAACTTGCACATGATGGAACATAGAAACTAGGCAAATAAGACAAAAATGATTAATTTAATGTCTAAGGTAGCTAACTATGGCTTGATTATTCTAACACTTTCCAAGCAAAAATTTGTCTAACTTTTCCTAGGGAAAACAACAATGTAAACCTTAGGTTGTAGGCTAGGCCCTAGTTTATAGAAGCCCTAGGTTGAATAAACACTTTAATGTTAATTGAAATGTCCCCTTTGAACAATGTTAACTAGACATTATTTTGAAACACATGAAATATTTCAAGGCTAACTTTCAAATATCTAGAAACCCTAGTTTGTAGCCTAAACCCCAGTTTCTATTCTAAACCCTACAAACCATAGAAATTATTAGATTGGTCGGTCAAATTCTATGAAACCCACCATGAAAGCCTCTATTTGACGTTACCACCTTCTCCATTCCTATATAAACATTCCCAAACTTACAGAGCTCGATTTGAAAGCTCAATGGTGGTTTTAGGCCCTAGAACCAATTTGGTGTGTGTCCCTAAATGGATACAGGGGATGATTTGCAAATGGACATAGATAAAAATTCATGCATTGAATCAACAAATGGTCCATTCAATTGGATTTCTATCATTGGATTACAGGTAAGGTTTCCTGACTCTTTCAAGTTACATGGATGGAGGAACCTTTAGTTTTTTTGGAATTGACACTAGAGCTTTGCTCAGTGAACCACATGGAAATTCTTGCATGGGGGAATGAAATCCAAGCCAAGAAGCATAACTGGGTTCTATCATCTCCCATGCATGTTTTTGGCCATTGTGGACATGGTCATATTTTCCACAGTCGCCTGAGACATTTCAATTCAAATTTGACCCCCTTATGTGTAAGTGGCATTTGGATTTACTAAGCAAAACCCTAGTTCTAGAGATGGTAGAATGGGATTGTTTTGGGGAGATTGAATCACCGTAGAGGGGATCCCCTAGCTGAAACTTGAAATTTTGAATCTGTCGAAATCGACAGTTTCACTATCTTAGTTATAGTTTTTGTCCTATGTCTAGCTTCAACTTGCCACTTGGGGTCATTTAGGGACAATTTGTGGCATTTCTTTAGGGGAACAAAATCCAAAATGAGAAGCAAAACTAGCTTTTGTCAGCTCCCACATATGTGTTTTTCCATTGTGTACATGGTCATATTTCCCAAAGTCTCTCGAGACATTTCAATTAAAAGTTGACCCCCTTGTGCAAAAGTGGCATTTAGCTTTACTGAGACAAACCCTTGTTCCATAGATGGTACGATGGAATTGTGGGATATCAAATCACCATAGAGGGGTTCCCCTAGTTGAAACTTGACATCTTGAATCCATTGAAATTGATGGTTTCACGATATGAGTTATGTTTTTTATTCCTAGTTGAAACTTTCCACCCGAGGCCATTCGAAGACAAATTATGGACTTGCTCTGGTGGCACAAAATCCAAACCGAGCAACATAATTGGGTTCGGTTAGCTCCTACATACGTGTTTGGCCATTTTCGACATGGTCATATTTCCCACAATCTCCCGAGACAGTTCACTTCAAATTTGACCCTGTTGATGTATTTGTAACTTCAGAAGATATTCTAATTTATTTATCATTGTATGTTGTTATACCCCCATTGGGGATGTATTTACCCCTTTGTGGGATGTCTTAATTGTGTCTAGACCTTGAGGTACAACATCCATTGTAATTCAGGGCAATAGTCCCCAATGTAACATCATGTAATGTGTATTTGGAGTCTCTTTGTGAGAAGTCAACCCTGTTAAGAAAGACATATGGGCCCCGATATTATGTTTGGTTAATGACTTGAAAGGGTATAAATAGGGAGGTGCTCTCCCTCATTTATACACACCTCACAATCTTAGGTTCGCATGAGAGAGAGAGATAGAAATGAGGAGAGATGGTTGTTGAATACTTCTTATCAGTGCTTTTGATCATCTTACTATTTTGAGAAACTTTGTGGGGTTTTCTGCTTTTTGGTTTCCCTGATGAAAATATTTGTGTATCATGTATCTTTTATATCTTATGCATCTTGATGTACTTGTTATTATTTCAGATATAATCCTAGATAAACTAATCATATCTAAAGAAAAACTAACATGGCATCAGAGCCTCTTTGAAAGAAGGAACTATGCAACTGCAAAAACTAGGGCTTCCTATTTCAAGGTGTTCTCTCCACAGATCATCAAGAAAAGAGGGCTAGGATAACTCACCTCAATGGGGCACATATTTTGGTGGAAGCAGTTTCAAAATTTAAGAAGTTTCATGTTTAACCCTGTCACTATTGCCGGGAGGAACTAGGGAATCAAGTTTCAAAGGCTTCCCACCTCATTTTTTTCAGAAAGTGACCTTGCTAAGCAACTCTCCTCAAGAAGGCACATTGTTTTATCCAAACATAATTCCCAAACTCCAAGTTTGGAAAATTAGGGTTCCTCTAACAAACCCTAGGTCAACCAACTCCAGAACCAGGTCGGACACCTCAAATCGGTAAGATCTAAATATTTTCTATTTCCATTTGAGGTTCTCATTTGAAAAGATAACTCACCATACTAAGCTTGAGGAAAATACTTGAGGGGATGATAAATTTCGAGCATGGAAGTACATAATCTCTTTAATCCTTGAAGAAAATGACTTGGATCAGTTTATCACTAAAGAAGTTCCAGAACTAGAGGGAGATGAGGCTAAGGCTTATCATAAGAGAAGCATGGCTAAGGATAAGAGAATCATTGCAGATTCTATTAAGGATCACATCATCCCCCATGTGTCTTCATTCATGCTTCATTCAAGACACCGAAGGAAATATATGATTCTTTGGCAAAGATGTTCGAAGGAAAGAACATAAACCAGGAGATGACTTTGAGGAACCAATTGAAGAATGTGAAGATATAGAACTCTGAGACTATACAGTCTTACTTCACAAGGGTTGCTCATATCAAAGAACAACTTGAAGTGGTTGAAGAGAATGTTGAAGAAGGAGAAATTTTAATGACTACCTTGAATGGTATCCCTAGATCATGGAACTCATTTATTCAAGGTACTTGTGCAAGAAGGAGGCTGATCTCTTTCAGTAGACTCTGAGAAGAAGGTGCACAAGAAGAATCTCAGCTTGTGACAAGAGAAGAGAAGATGGAAACAACTAAAGATCAAGCTCTCATAGTTCACACCAGGAAGAACTTCAAGAAGAAGGAGAAGAAGGAGAAATTTCATCACAACAAGAAGAAGGACAAGAAACAAAAGAAGACCAAAGAGATACTTCAAATGTTCGTTGCTACACTTGTGATGAAAAGGGACATTTTGCAAGAGATTTGTCCCATCAGGAAAAAGAGACACCATGCTCATATTGTCAAAGATGATGAACTAGGAAACAAAAGATTCACATGAGAGAAGGATGATTTAGATGAAGATTCTGCTAACTGTAACACTTACGGTCACTCTCTCACATGAAGAGAAGGGATTGTAATCATTCGTCAATATGTCTAAACATAAGTCACCACACAAGGTGAAAGTTGGGGATGATTACCAATACCCTATAAAAGGGAGTCGAGAAGCTTCATACAATCTTGACTCTGGGAAATCCTTAAATATGAAGGATGT
Source organism: Pseudotsuga menziesii (assembly GCA_001517045.1). Lineage (NCBI taxonomy): Eukaryota > Viridiplantae > Streptophyta > Pinopsida > Pinales > Pinaceae > Pseudotsuga > Pseudotsuga menziesii. The sequence continues at coordinate 8,678 of LPNX010046081.1, forward strand.
GCTATATGTTCCAGGACTAAAGAAGAATATTCTCTCCATATCTACACTAGATGCAAATGGAATTAGGGTTTCTTTTGTCGATGGCCAAGTTCTGATGTGGCCCAAAGGAAAGAAAATAGAGGATGCAATGGTGATTGGAGAAGAAGACAGAGGCTTGACCAAGATAAAAGGGTAGCTTGAACAAGCACTAGTCCATGAGTCAATTGAACCATGCGAACTATGGCACAAAAGGATTACACATGTGCAATACAAAGCATTACTGATGTCAAGAAAAGAAGTCTCAAGATTGCCAGAGATCCAGGAAAAGCATGAAGGCATTTTCAAAGGATGTGCACAAGGAAAGAATGTGAATAAGACATTTCTCAGCAATGAGAGCAAGGATAAAAGAATACTAAAGATAGTACACTAGGATGTATGTGGACCCATGTCTTGTAGCTCATTAAGTGGGTATGTGTGCTATGTTTCCTTTATAAATGATTTCTCACGTAAGACTTGAATATATTTCTTGAAAGGGAAAAGTAAAGTTTTCAGTAAGTTCAAGGAATATAAAGCCTTGGTTGAGAACCAGACTCATAGGAAGATCAAGATTCTACGGTCAAATAATGGTGGATAATTCACATCAAATTAATTCAAGGAACTCTGTAAAGAGTCCGAGATTAAGAGGGATTTGAGCAGTCAATACAATCCTCACCATAATGGGGTTGCAAAATGAAAGAATTGAACCATCATGGAAGAAGCAAGGGAAATGTTGCATGACTAGGATATTCCTATGCACCTTTGGGAAGAGGCAGCAAGAACAGTTGTGTATGTATCGAACCGTACTCCTGATCAAGTACTTGAAAACAAGACTCCTAAAGAGGCTTTCTCAAGAGAGAAACCAGAAGTCAGCCATCTAAGAATATTTGGTTGTCTAGTGTACATACATATCCCAAAGGAGAAGAGGACCAAGCTCCTTCTAGGAGGAAGGGTATATTCATAGGATACAATGATACAACAAAGGCCTATAGAATATACTTCCTAGGATTCAGGAAGGTCGACCTAAGTAGATATGTAACCTTTGATGAAGAATCGACATACTTCAAATCCAAGACAAAACCTATCTAGGAAGTCGAGGAACTTGACGAGACAAGAGTTCGAGATATGGAAATTGGAGAAGCAATTCCAGAAGAACCTGAAGATCATGACATGATATAACCACAAGAACTGGTAGAGACAATCCTAAAAAAGGACTCCCACAAGAGGAAACCAGCATGGGCATGGGAGCTCATACGAGAAGCTGAAAGGTATGGTGCTCTAGAAGGAATATGTAGAGAGAGAAAGAGGGAAAATATCTACAATAGATATGTGGCTCTATTGTGTGACATCATTGGTAGAGAACCTTCCACCTATCAAGAGGCTACGAAAAAGAAAGAATGGAAGGATGTTATGATCAAGGAATATTAGTCAATCATGAAGAATGATGTCTGGGAGATAGTTCCGAGACCAAAGAAGAATTATGTTGTGACTTCAAAGTGTATATACAAGATCAAGCATGCTGCGGATGGCAGCATTGAGAAATACAAGGAAAGGTTTGTAGCATGAGGCTTCTCACAGTAAGAAGGCATAGACTAACAAGAGACATTTGCACTCATGGAAAGGTACACTTCCATTAGAACCATACTTGTATTGGCAGCAGTTATGAAATGGAAAATACACCAGATGGATGTCAATACAACTTTCTTGAATGGCGTAGTCGAGGAGGAGGTGTATGTGGAACAACCAATGGGATTCAAGACACATGACAGGAAGACCCTTATGTGCAAATTGAATAAGGCGTTGTATGGATTGAAACAAGCATCAAGGACATTGTACAATAGGATGTACAACTTCCTGATGATCTTGGTATTTACCAAGAGTAAAGTTGATCCCAACCTCTCCTTCAAGGTGGAAGATGAAAGACCTGTGATACTCCTGCTAAATTTCGATGACTTGTTTCTAACAGGTAATGAGGAACTCATAACAGATGCAAGGAGGATACTTGCTACAGAATTCAAGATGAAATACCTAGGTATGATGCACTAATTCTTAGGCATGGAGGTGTGGCAGAGTGCAGATGTGATTTTCCTTGGTCAAGGAAAGTATGCAGTGGATATTCTAAAGAGATTTAGAATGTTGACTGCAAAGCAATAGCCACACATATGGAATCTAACTTGAAGCTTCTGAGTGATGCTTCATATGAGTCGATTATTGCCACGATGTATCATTAGTTGATTGTCTCCTTGATGTATCTGATGAATACGAGACTAGACATATGCTTTGTGATGAACACTTTGATCTAGTTCCTGATGTATCCATGACATGTTCACCTGATAGCTGCAAATCATTTTCTAAGGTACCTAAAAGGTACAGTGGATTATGGGCTCAAATATGATGTAAATTAGAATACTAAACTATATTGTTATGTTGATTCAGACTGGGAAGGTAGCACTAATGATAGGAAGAGAGCCTCAGGTTGTTGCTTTAGTTTGGGATCTGGCATGATCTCCAGGTTCAGAAGGAAGCAATAATTTGTGGTGCTGATTTTAGCTGAAGAAATGTATGTTGCCACTTACTCGGTTAGTTGTGAGGCAGTGTGGCTATGAAAGATACCGTCTGACTTATTTGATCTCAAGTTGGATGCGAATTGTATCTTCTACAAAAATTAGAGTTGCATGAAGCTGTCGAAAAACCCAATGTTCTATGACAAATCAAAGCACATTGAGATCAAGTTCCACTATATCAAGGATATGGTGCAGAGAGGAGCAGTTAATATCCAGTACATGGAAACAAAGAAGAAGATAGCCAATTTGTTGACCAAGACATCGGGCAGAGTGAAGTTCGAGTATTTCATAGAAATACTTGGTGTGATCCAGATCAAGATCCTTGGAAAGAGGGAGTGATGTGTTCTAGCATAAATAGAGAGACAAGTTGTCTCAACGTAACATCTTGACGAATTTCATAGGTTTCTCAGACATAATCAGTCTTGTAGGATATCCTTGGATAAGTCCTGGTGAAGCTTGTAGGTTATCCTCAGATGTAATCAATCTTGATGTGTTTCTATGCTAGAAATAGTTGATGCATAGTATCTCACTTGGGATATAAGATAGGTTGTCCAAGTGGGAAAAATCCTAGTGAAGCAGGATGCTCAGATGTAATGAGTCATGTAGGTTGTCCTCGGATGTAATCAGTCCTGGCGAAGCTCGAAGGTTATCCTTGGACATAATTAGTCCCATGACAGGTTATTCGAGTGTAAAATGAGACCTGGTGTGGTACGCAGGTTACTCAAATGTAATGAGTCCTATGAGTTGTCCGAGTGTAAAATGAGACCTGGAGTGGCACACAAGTTACTTAGATGTAATACACCCTGAAGGTTATCTGAATGTAAAAGATCATGGACGTAGGTTATTCAGATTTAATAAGTCCTTGAGGTTGACATGGAACGTAAAAGGTCCTGATGTAGTAGGTTGTTTGGTCATAATATTTACTTACATTTATATCTATATATGTGTTTCCATGTTGAAATGATAAGGTCACGAAGCACGAGAGGTTCACCTAGGCGATTCTCCCTTTACTAGTAGAATCTAGTTTGATCGTGCAGAGACATAATGCACTGAGTGTGCTCCTAGGCAATTCTCTAATAGTAGAAGCTAGAGGTTATCTTAATGATGTGAAAATGTCCCATCTTACTACTATGGTGAAAGAACGTAGGTGTTTTGCATCTAAATCTTTGTTCTTTTTTCATTCTATGTAGGACAAAAGAGATGATTTGGATACGACGAGATGAAGGTAGGAGACGTAGGTTATTGCCGTGGAAATGGAAATAAGGTCCTCAACCATTCCTAAGAAGATGAATTTATCGAGATGTGATGAAGACCTATATGAGGACTAGGCCTACACCCATCCAAGAGAGGGATGGCTCTATAGAAACTTTCGGTGACAAATAGTATCATTCAATGATCAATAATAAGAAGATGATGGAAACAACTATCATGATGACTCTATGACTCGATGGTGATGACTCTGTGATGAAGAATTGACCACATGTGATGATGACTATGAAGAGAGAGAATACCTTCCTAGTTAATAGGGAGTGTTGATGCATTTATATCTTCGAGAGATAATATGATGTATATTATTATTATATGTTGTTGTACCCCCATTGAGGATGTGTTTACCCCTTTGAGGGATGTCTTAATTGTGTCTAGACCTTGATTTACAAACTCCATTGTAATTTGGGGAAATAGTCCCAGTGTAACATTATGTAATGTGTATTTGGAGTCTCTCTAGGAGAAGTCGGCCCTATTAGGGAAGACATGTGGTCCCCAGTCTTATATTTGGTCAGTGACTTGAAAGGGTATAAATAGGGAGGCACTCTCCCTAATTTATACAAACCTCACATTCTCAAGTTCGCATGAGAGAGAGAGATAGAGAGAGAGAGAGAGAGAGAGAGAGAGAGAGAGAGAGAGAGAAAGGAGGAGAGATAGATAGCTGTCGAACACTTCTTATTACTACTTTTGATCATCTTACTATTATGAGGAAGTTTGCAAGGTTTTCTCCTTTATGGTTGCCCCAGTGAAAATATTTGTCTTGTGTATCTTTTATATATTATGCATCTTGTTGTACTTGTTATTCTTTTAGATAAATATCCTAGACAAACTAATCAGATCTAAAGAAAAACTAACAGACCCCCTTGTGCAAAAGTGGCATTTGGATTTACTAAGCAAAACCCTTCTTCCAGAGATGGTAGAATGGGATCATCTCTAGGATATTGTATCACTGTAGAGGGGTTACCCTAATTGAAAACTAATATCCTGAATCCATCAAAACCAATGGTTGCACAATCAGAGTTATGATTTTTGTTCTATGCCTAGTTGCAACTTGCCATCCTAGGCCATTCAGGGACAATTTGTGGACTTTCTCTAGGGGCACGAAATAAAATATGAGCAACATAACTGGGTTCTATCAGCTCCCATGTATTTGTTTTTTCCATTTTGTACATGGTCATATTTCCCATAGTTTCCCAAGATATTTCAATTTAAAGTTTACCCCCTTGTGCAAAAGTAGCATTTGGCTTTACTAATCAAAACCCTTGTTTCAGAGATGGTAGAATGGGATCTTTCCTGGGATATTGATTCATAGTAAAGGGGTTCCCCTAGCTAAATCCCAACATCTTGAATCCATTGGAATTGATGGTTTCATGATCCGTGTTACGATTTTTGTTCTATTCCTAGTTTCAACTAGCCAACCAAAGCCATACAAGGACAATTTATGGACTTGCTCTAGGGGAACTCAATCCAAATAGAGAAACATAATTGGGTTCATTCATCTCCCATGTATGTGTTTGGAAATTGTGTACATGGTCATTTTTCCCATAATTTCCCTGGACATGTCAATTCAAAATTGACTCCCTTGTGCAAAAATTGTATTTATTGAGCAAAACCCTTGTTTTAAAAATGGTAGAATGGGACCATTTTTGGGAGATTAAATCACCATAGAGGGGTTCCCCTAGATAAAACATGACATCTTGAACCCATCAGAATGAACGGTTACATGACCAAGTTATATTTTTTGTTCTATTCCTAGTTGCAACTTTCCACCCAAGGCCATTCAGGGACAATTTGTGGACTTTCTCTAGGGGCACAAAATCCAAACCGAGCAACATAATTGGGTTTTTTAAGCTCCCACATATGTGTTTGGACTTTATATACATGTTCATATTTCCCACAGTTTCCTAGTACATTTCAATTAAAAGTTGACCCCTTGTGCAAAATTGGCATTCGAATTTACTGAGTGAAACCCTTATTCTGGGGATGATAGATTGGCACCATTAAGATTGAATCATCATAGAGGGGTTCCCATATATGGATATTGAAATCCTAAATCCATCAAAATTAAAGGTTTCATGATCAGAGTTATGGTTTTTGTTCTATGCCTAGTTGCAACTTCCCACCCGAGGCCATTTAGGGACAACTTGTGGACTTGCTCTAGGGGCACGGAATCGAAAACAAGCAACATAAATGGGTTATGTTATCTCCCATGTATGTGATTTTCCATTTTGGACATGGTCATATTATCCACAGTCACCTGGGACATTTCAATTCAAATTTGACCCCCTTGTGCACAAGTGGTATTTGGATTTATTGAGCAAAACCCTAGTTCTCGAGATGGTACAAGGGGACAGTTTCTGGGATATTGAATCACCATAGAGGGGTTCCCCTGGATGAAACCTGGCATCATGAATCCATCAGAAATGATGGTTTCATGATATGAGTTATGTTTTTTTTATATTCCTAGTTGAAACTTGCCACCTGGGCCCATTCATGGACAATTTGTGGACTTGGTTTGAGGGTACGAAATCCAAACTAGATAGCATAACTAGGTTTGGTGAGCTCCCACATATGTGTTTGGACCAGTGTGGACATTGTCATATTTCCCATAGTGTCTCGGGACATTTCAATTCAAATTTGACCCCCTTGTGCAAAAGTTGCATTTGGATTTATTGAGAAAAACCCTTGTTCCGGAGATGGTAGAATGGGACTATTTTTGGGTGATTGAATCACTCTAGACTCGGTTCCCCTAGATGAAATTTGACATCCTAAATCAATAGGAATTAATGGTTTCACAATTCAAGTTAGGTTTTTTGTTCTGTGCCTTATTGCAACTTCCCACCTGATGCCATTCAAGGATAATTTGTGGACTTGCTCTAGGGGCACGACATCCAAATCGAGCAACATAACTAGGTTCGATCAACATAACTCGGTTTCCCTATATTAGAATATGATATAGGGAATGGTGTAAATATTGTATTCTAGGGAAAATATGTTAATTTGTATATGAGAGTAACCCCATAGATTCTCTCTTGGCTTGCATCAAGGATAAATATTATGAATGTATGTCCTAGGTTTGAGTATGTCAAAGAAAAATATGGTGATCTAGACCATGAAAATCATGGAAAAGAGATTCATGAAGATCTAGATGTTGAAGATTCCATTAAACATTATGCATCTCATTTTGTTATGAATAAAACATCATCTGATAATGATGTACACTTGCATGAAGACATTTAAGTTTCCATCATCATGAATTCCAAGGAGGATTATTCTTTGGAGAGGCATGTGTTGGTCCATGGAGATGGTTCATGGCTTAATGATGGGATTCCATTCACATGACATAGGTGATGACTGTAGTATCCTTATCCAACCTTGGAAATAATGATCATGTTCATGAATACTAGGTTTCATTTATATGTTCCTTTTCATATTTTATGCATATGAGTACTAAGAGTCCACTTGATGATGAAAACTCTACTTCAAGGGACTAATGTGGTTGGTTTATCATGAATGTACCCCTTCTAAGAGGGAAATTTTGCACAAAAGGGATTTGGAATAATGAAAAAGTGACTTTTTTGGGCATTACACATTTTTTAAGGCACATTCAACATATTTAGAGCCATGTTTCACCACCGAGATGTTTTTTGCAATGCGATGGTTTGAGGCACATTCTATATATTTGGAGGAAAGTCGTTGCATGAGGAAGTTCCATGTGGCATGGTTGTCAAAATTCAAGACCCTAAATAAAGAAAAGATGTAGACTCAAATCCGAATTAGAATTATGACAAGTGGAAAATGGACATATGAAAGAGGTAAAACACAAACTAGGGTCTTACAAACTACGGTTTAGTAAGGCTGGGGTTTATATCTTCAATTATTTTATGAAAGTGAATTAATGAGAATCTATTGTTTGGAAATATATTGAAACAAACTAGGGTCTTACAAGATAGGTTTTGGTTTAAGTACATGTTTTAGACCTTCAACAATTTTATGAAAGTGAATTCATGAGAAGCTATTGGTTAGCACTGTATTGGAACAAACTAGTGCCTTACAAACTAGGGTTATGCAATGAGTCATGGGGATGTTTTGAGTATCGATTGTATTCCACTTGGTAGTATATTTAGGGAATCAAGTATGGTAGTTTTACTGTTGTAATAAATGTTCAAGATCATATTTCAAACAATAAAAAAAACATGACGACCCTTTGAAGATATAAGATAAAATAGGGCTAAATATTTTGTATATTTAACCATATACACTAAGTCCCAATGGATTTTATGAAATTAGTTTATGAATTCCTTAACATTGGACTTGATACTTTGACATTTTTTTTAGCATGATAGAGTAGGAACACTTCAACCGAACTTCATAGATGCTCATGTACTTATCATTTGACGAAATATGGTACCATTGATGAAATGTGTAGAATTGATTAGACTACCTCTTAATTTGTGAAAATGTTATAGTATTACATTGATGATATGTGTAGCATGTTTTACATGACAAAGGTTGTTCAACATATTTTGACTTATTTTGTTAACTTTTGTTTTTTTTACTTGCTACATATTTTCCTTGAAACCATAATCCTTATCAATGGGTGTGACCCCTTGGAATTGACAAAACCCACAATTTTAAAATAGATATCCAATTAACGTGTATGTAATGAGTTCATTGAACTATTGAAAGATAAAATTAGTTTGTTCCATTAAGATAATGTTTTCATAACATAATGGTGGCATGTTACTTAATTAATGCAATAAATGTAAGAGAAGAAATATTGCTTAAAAGGTAATATGCAATGAGTGTCTTAAGATGTAATTATATAAATTTCAGTAGCATAATTTATCAATTTGTAGAAGAGATAAATAATCACAAGAACAAGTGGAAACACAAGAGAAAATATGCAATAAATTGTATCATGAATTGATAGTCAAGTGTTAATAATACAAAATATGGCAAAGTAGTCGACCCTTAAATGGCTTGTCAATGCACATGTATCCCTAAGTACAATGATGTACATGTATTCCAATGTACATGTATCCAAGAAGACATATCAAAAATCAATCTTTTGTTGGGTTTTCCCTAGCTTTGCTCTATCAACCATCTCCATAGGATCACTCTGCATCTCAGGAGTCTACCAATCAAAGATGTTTTTTTTATCAGATAATTGCACTAATACCCTACCACTAAAAAACTTAAAAAATTAACTTATGGCCAAATTATTTATGAAAAACACTCACCAAATCTAGTCGGGGTATCGATACTTGCGGTGTGCTCATGGAGGTCCTCTCTATAATTGTTCTCTACAAAGAAAGGATCTTATCTTAGTTAATTCAACAATTATCAACATGTGTATGTAAATTGAATAAAAATACGTTCTCATTATTGAGCATCTCACAATAGGAGGAGACCCTTCCTTATTCATGGAGGAACACATTCATTTTTTAAAAGTCTGTTAGTGGTTGCTATGCAACTATGGGTCATGACACAATACTTTAGATTCACATGGACAGGAGAGAGGGATTCCATGGACAGTGAAGAGGTAATAGTGAACAATGACAAATATCTAGGTACTGTGAACATTGGAAAACTCTCAAGACATATCTTCTTCAAGCACTTAAATGCTTCTAAAAGTTGCATAAGCCTCATGGTTTTTCATATTTTTATTTTCCATTTTAGTCAGCATGGGCATATCATGTGGTTTCTTATTTTATAGCAAATAATACAAGTATGGTTTATTAATAAAAAATTATAACTTAAAATTAATGCTTTTGGATGCATTATAGAGTATGATTCCTTCATTACAGAGTTGTAAGACCATGACCTAAACACTACCAAATTCAAGACCATTTCTATAATGGAATAAAACCAACACCTAGTGCATGAATATGTCAATACATTATGTCAATATGTCATTATATCCATAAGGTATAATGAGTAGACTATAATGTTTGTCAATACATACATTATGCCTTTTCTTCAATGTTCAAAACAATACATTTTATTTCTCTCTTATCATTTTGTTAAAAGTCTGTTTGGTAGGCTTGGAACTCCTAAGAAGAACACAAATTACATCTATTTGGGAGTCATTTTCAAAAGTCACAACTTCAGTTTGCATATTGTTTCCCAACCCCAAATTAGAAATGGGTATGGGAAACTCTCTATACAACCACACTAATGTTTTCACTCATACTTCTAAGACATCTTGGCCAAGATGCACTTTTATGGTGTGAACATAAAGATGATAATTCCCTATGGGGATGAGATATGGGATATAGTTAACACCTAGCTGATTGTGCCCACATTATAAAGCAAAATCCTTCATGACGCAATGAGTGGTCTATTGTGAATGCATAATCCCACAAGCCCTTGTGCAGACAATGCTTGGAACCTAACCCATGCAACATGAGAGTATTTTAAAATTAGTTTCCTTTATTGACAAGGTTAGTTCCATGGTTGATTCATCATTGGAATTTATGGAAGCTTAGGTACCCATACCCTTACCTAGATTTGTGTTATTTCCTCCACCCAGTTGTTATAATGGATATGGATAAACCAATGGATGGAGTACACCATGTCTTAACTCCATGCAATGCTTTATAAAGAAAAATTTTGGTATTTTTTAGGCCCTTTTCCACACCTATTTTGAAACCCTCTCCATGCTCTGTGTTATTTTTATTGGGGACGATGGGTGACATTGAAGATAAAGAATCTAATGAACACTATTAGACATATCAGAACTAGGTTGAGCCCTACAAAGTTTATCCCACACTTCTATTCAAATATGGGACTTAAATGAAAGAAGGTTAATATTAAATATGTTATAAGAAGGATTTGAATTGGAGAGATGTTGACAAGGAGGAATGGAAGAAGCTTCTTACTTTTAGGAATTACACTATAGTAGGTATAGGAATAGAACAATATTAGTGTTATTATGGAGTCTTAACAAGTTAGGATTTATGCATTCTTTAGGAAAGGGTTATAAACTTAAGAAGAGGGATTAGTAACCTAAAGGGATTGGTTATTAGTCTTATATAGATATTAGAATTTAGGAAGGAGTTAAATATTAATTCTTAATAGTTTTCTTATATGAATCGAATTAGGAATCAGATCTTTGAAGGTTAGATAGCCTTCCCACACTTCTATTCTAAGATGGGACTTAGATGGAAGAAATATTAAGATTAAATATGTTATAAGTAAGAACATCACCAAACATATAACTACTATATTTTGCAAGAAAGTTATTGATTTAATACAAATATCATAATTCATAGTCTAGAACAACACAACTAATTGCATTCCCATTCTTTCTTCTTTAGAGACATTTGAGAGAAAAACAAAAGCAAGAATGCACTATTTAGGCATGAGAATAATATACATTGTAAAGAAACGTTTTTACTACAACTTCAATTCTCCACAAAGTAACAACATAAACTCCATAGGATTGGGATCAACATTCTAGAAAGAAGTTTCACAAAAAATGAAACTTCCAAAAATCCCTTTCTTCTAGTTCTCATCCTATTTATAAATAATCAAACAAGATTCAATTCTAACACTTCAATGGTTTCATTAATAACATTAACAAAAGGGAACACATGCTGATGCACTAGAATAGCTTCTCATTTCTTTATACATTTTTTCAACCAAAATATCTGTTAATTTCATTTTCTTAGTTGGAGTCTCTGCATGTTTGGAGTCTCTACTTGTTTCTATGAGTCACAATTTTAAATTGCCATATCTTGAGTGTCCAAGACCAAATTTGTAACCTTTGTGCAGGTATTGTCTACTTATGGATCTGATTACAGACATTAGCAAGATAACAATAGAAATGTTGCAAGCTCTAAGCTATGCCATACAAAATTTTCAATGCAACATTTAAATTGTTATCCAATTAAGATGCATATGCTTCAAGCTCATTTGGAACCCCCATAAATTCCCTATAGTATGCTACCTGATGTTTTGGGATGTCTACTTTCCTCCTACTTTCAACCAAAATTTTCTTTAGTTCATAGACATCACATACTAGGTAGCTTATGGTAGAATACATAATACAAAATAAAGAATATAGGTGCAAGTTTGAAACCCTAAACCCTAGCCTAACATTTGAACCCCAAAACCGGGCTATAAAGATGTAGCATCCTAAAACCCTAGAGACATTTGAACCTTAAAACTAGGTTATAAAACCCTAACAAAACATATGAACCCTAAAACCAAGATATAAAAGCCTAGCATAATAGTTGGACCTTCAAATTGAATGAGGAGCACATTAAGGTTTGGAATACCAAATCCTAATCCCATATAGAAAAAACTAAACCAAAGCCCTAGAGCATATCACTATAATTTATTTATTAGCCATGAAAATTACACATGCATACATGAAGTTCTCAACCTGTATGTAATACCCCTGGTTTTTACTCCAAGGAGGAGGGGAATGCATACCCTGGTTTTGACCCCATGGCATTGGAATTGTACATGATACATATATTATTGAGATCATGGCATGGAGCTCAAGGCCAAGGCCCTGCCCATGATATGGTGTTTTGTATAGGTGATCAAGGTTGATACCTATGGTGATAAGTGCTAAGTCAAGCACAATATATATTTTGATATATCATGTAACTATGCAATTAATAAAATACCACAGCTAGCTATGGGACTACAAACATTAAAGAGATGGGGGAATGATTCCACAAGGGATAGGGAGGGGATTTAGTTAAACTCCTAAGCCAATAGGGTGTGACCAGATGTCAATGTGGAAACCCATGAACCCTCAGCTACTTTTGTGCTCTGTCCTCAATCATCAATTTATTCTAGAAGTTGATTGAGACAGTAAATTCCTTGGGAAGAGTAAGGCATGGAAGTCTGATGGCTTGACTAAGCCAACCTGCAAGTTTGCAGGTCAGCATCTTAGGAGTCCGCATTATTTCTTCTACAGCAAGTAAACCCGCGTGGGAATGCGTGATTGCTCCCTCATCCCTGAGTCACATTGAATGCTGGGTTCATGCATTATTCGTGGAGCCTGATGGGGAGATTTGTGTTTTTGTTCATGCACGTTGTGCATTCATCCTGTTGGCAAAACTGTGTTTTGTTCTAGTTTTTTCACTTGTTGTTTCCCATCCTCAGTCATGCAGGGGTTCAGTGGTCTCCTTGTTTTGCTGAGTGAATGAGCAGTGGAGATCACTTTATTTTATGAGTAAGTGTGGTCATCTATGGTTTTACCCAGTGTTGTTGTTCAATGGTCTCCTCTGTCACAAAGTGAGTGTAAGCCTATTTTGTTGTGTTACACTATGGTTTGTCGTGATGTGCACCCTATTTTGGGTATGAAATGTATGTAAGCTTGAGGAGTGGAATAGAAGAGGAATGGGCTTGATAAACCTAGTGCAAAGAGGAACCTCAGGAAAGGGTAAGAGTGGATGCTAAATATTCACTGTATGCCTTGAAGAGCACTAGAAGGGAAGGCATAGCCCGAGGTACTGTGGAGCAGAGAAGGGGATGGTTCCTTGTTTTGGGTATGTAAGTAATTTGGATCCCATACCATATAGACCTTGTGAATGTGTCCCTAGCTCTTGAATAAGCCACTAGCATAGTCATTCTACCTTTCCACTTCCTTAGCATCCTGATAAATCCAATGAGATATTGGCTTGGTTGTGTCTTGTTGTGTTTTGGCCATGTGCAATCCTTGGTTGGACATCCTGAGAAACCCACTGAGAATGATGGCTTGGTTGGGTGCCTGATAAAGCCATATGTGGCTTGGCTAGTCCTTATTTTGCAAGTTGGCTTAACTATGAGCAGTCTGATAAACCCAACTGTCTACTGACTTGGTTGAGTAAGCTTGATAAACCCAATGTTTTTTGGCTTGTAATCCTGCAACCTGATAGACCCAACTTGGTGTTAGCTTGGTTGGATGGTCTAATAAAGCCAACTTGAATGATGGCTTGGTTGGTAGCATAATAAACCCATCCATTGGATTTCCTGGTATTTGAACTGACTGTTGGCTTGAATGTAAACATTCTGATAAACCCAACATTGTTTGTCTTGGAAGCCTGTGGCTTGATAAACCCAATTGTATATTGGGTTGGCTAGACAGTCTAATAAACCCAACTGAAGGTTGGCTTGATTGTGTATGTGCTTTGGTTTGGCTGTGTGTAATCTTGTTGTCCCTAGTTCCTTGTGGATATTATGCCCAGATCAGGGGTGGCAGTGTGTTGAGAGATTAATGAACACACTGAACTATGGTTGGGTGGAACGTTGCAGTCACCTAGCCAGTTGCGGGACAGCTTAATCATCAATATAAGTATTCTATGTTATTCTTGTTTATGCATTGAATTTGCTAATGAATGAATATGATGAAATGACAACGAAGAATGCTTGTTATGAATGAAGTAGGATTCACTATTGCAGGAGTATCTCTGTTATGCTTGTTATGCCATGTAATTGTCTGTGAATCACTATGGTCATGTTGGATGCTTGATGATGGCTAAGTAGAAGTTTACTTCTGTTATGTTTGCTTGCTTTTTACTCCTGCGCATACCTTGTGTTTTGTGATGCATTTGCCTAAGTTCAATGGAGACTAGAATCCTGTTACAAGGCCAAAAATCCCGCTAAGGTAAGAATCATTGAGTTGTTTGCCCCTTGGAATCCCCCTGCAGAAGGTGGAAGGAGGAAAGCAGAATAAAGAAAGTTGATCAAGGAAGAAATGTTGTTTTTCCGCACCCCAAGATCTGCAGCGGAAGGTGAAATGCGAGATGCAGGAGAAAGGAGTTTCATGAAAGCAGAATGTGGGAATTTTGGCTTCTAGGATCCGCCTGCGGAATGCAGAAGGTGGAAATCGGGAGAAATGTTAAAGTAGAAGGTGGGTTTTCTGCACCACAGGATCCGCATGCAGAAGGCGAAAGGTGGAAGGTGGAAAACCAGAAAAAGAGCAAGCTAGCCTTTTGATTCCTGAGTTCTGCACTAGAGGGTGGAAAGGTGGAATGTGGAAGGCGGCACCGAGGATATAGGTTCCTTCATTTGATAGTTTTCTGACTTCTAAGTTCCAAAGGCTGAAGACAGAAGGAGGAAGGTGGAAGGCCGTGGAATGATTCTGTCGTTTGCTAGTTTTTTGTCTTCCGAGTTCCAAAGGCAGAAGGAGAAAAGCTAAAAGTTGTTAAATGATTTCATTGAAAGGTTGTGTTTCCGACTTCCGAGTTCTGAGGGAGGAAGGCGGAAACCAGAACTATGGTTGAAGAAATCCCTCGAGCATTATGGTTATGATTTCCAAGTTACAAAGTATGGAAGGTGGAAAGCGGAAGTGTGGGAGGAGCGGAAGAGTCGTTAAGTGTCCTCGTCGCACATTATGTTTCTGATTTACGATTTCTAAGGTCTGAAGGACAGAAAGTGAAAGTGCAGATGGTGGAAAGTGGAAGGCTGAAAATTCACTTCGTTGAACTTTTAAGTTTATGGATCCTGAATTCCGAGGTGGGAAAGGCGGGGAGAGAAAGTGCAGAAAGGAGAGGTTCAGTGCAGAAGAAGGTTTCTATGCATAGAATGGATCTGTTAATGGTGGAGCCACTGTTACAGTGATGTATAGGGGTTCTTAAGCCTGAGAATGAATGTTGAAGTTTGTGTTAACGCCCATGCCCTGTATTGGAAAAGAGAACAAAGGTTCTTAAAGAATTTGTTTTAATAATTCTTCATTATGGGGTATGGGGATGTTACATTCCAGTATTAGAGAAAAGGTTGCAGCACTAAGGCCTAAATGGGCCAAGTTTAATAGTTAAAATGAGATAAGAACACAGTTTGTGGTTTAACAGAGTCGTTGGTTGCAGCATGGGTATAAATGGGCCAAGTTAGTTAGTTTTAGAAAGAAAACTACAGTGAGAAAGAGTGCGGACTTCAAAATACTCTTGGCAGCACTTAATAAAGAGGCGGACTTCAAATCGACTATGAACTCGATTATATAAAGGAATTCCGCGCTCGCTAGCTGATATTAAACAAATTTCTTATTGAATTAGCAAAATTATTGTTCATCGTTGGATCAGTGTCCCCACTAGATGAACAGTGGAATTCAAAAGTGATGAGGTAGATTTGACAGAAATTCTGCATACATCAAGGGTTTGTTTAGCCGTGCTATTTCACCCAACGAAATTGTTGTCGGTCGTTGATCTAGTTGCGGATAACCCTTGTCCATTGATCATAATATCCTTTGGGATGATTAGGTTTCTAATTTTGCAACTCAAAGGCCTTTATCCGTCTCGTTCTTTCATTGGCAAAATGCACCCTAACCATAGATCTGGGTTCTGCTACAACTTTTACTGTTCATTCCTGGAATAAGTAGTTGGTAAGTGATTTCTGAATTACTGAGATTGTTTGACAATGGTGTTTCTTAACACATTTTATAGAGTCAACTTACATATTGGAAATTTGTTCTTGGCTCGACCAAGGTCATCCGCGCCAAAAGGATTAACAACATGGCTGGTTTCTCTACTGCAAAGTAACTAGGCTTTGTGTTTTGGCATAAGAAAAAGAAGGAAGGAGGCAGGGTAAGCAGATAGTGAAGAATCCAAGGATGATTATAACTATGATATAGAGAATGCATATGAATGCGAATATGAATTTGTGTAATGTTAGAAGACTTCCAGGCAGGTCATAAATCAACTGTGATTGAAGTTGAGGGTAAGATTTCTGAGCAGTCTGTTTTTGTTTTGATTGATCCTGGATATACTCACAGCTATATCACCCTTAGACTTGTTGAGATGTACACTTTGAAGAAGTCAAAGCATAGAAGATCATGGTTAGTCCAAATAGCCACTCGAACCGGGAGGAAAGTCAGTAAGGTGGTAAACAAATGTCCATTGGTCATGGATGGGTTAGTCACTTGTGCATATCTGAATGTTATGCCACTTGGTTCCTATGGTGTCCTCATGGGACTGGATTGTTTGGAAGCACATATAGCAAAGCTTGATTGTTATAACAAGACTTTGAGTGCTTAGATGAGGAAAGAAAACTAAAGGTGGTGAAAGGAATTCCAAAAGTGATCTCTAGAAGACCGGTTTCAGCAATGCAGCTAAAGAAGTTCTGTAGGGAAGGTTGTAGAGGGTATGTAGCCCATATGGTGACGACAGCAGAGAATGAAAATCCTAGGTTGGAAGACTTCCATGTGTTGCAAGAATTCATGGATTTTTTTCCTGATGAGATTCCAGTGCTTCCTCCAAAGAGGGGCATTGATTTTACCTTTGAACTTGTGTCAGGAGTAGCACTAGTGTCCAAGACACCCTACAGGATGAGTACACCAGAAATGCTAGAGTTAAAGATGCAGCTACAAGAGTTGTTGGAAAACAAAGATGGTACAATCTGGTTGTGTATTGATCACAGACAGTTGAGCAAAGTCATTGAGAAGAGCAAATATCCTTTTCCTAGGGTTGATGAACCTTTTGATCAAATGAGAGGAGCAACGGTATTTTCCAAGATTGAATTGAAGTCTGGGTACCATCAAGTAAGAATCAAGGATGAAGATGTTCATAAGACAACCTTCAAAGCAAGGTATCTAGACAAGTTTGTTCTTGTCTTCCTTGATGACATTCTTACTTATTCAAAGAATGAGGAGGAACATGTGGAACCATTGAGGAAGATTTTGAATTTGCTCAGGGAGCATAAGCCATATGCAAAGTTGAGCAAATGTGACTTCTATGAATACAAAATTCATTATTTGGGTCACATTATCTCAGATAAAGGAATATTTGTAGGCCCTGAAAGGATTGAGGCCATTATGAGTTGGCCTACTCTAAGAAAGATGACATATGTAAGATCTTTTGTGGAACTTGGAGGATATTCCAGGAAGTTCATTGAAGGGTATTCTAAGGGTAGAATGACTCGAACAGAGTGGTTTGGTTGTAAACAATGACACCAAGGTAGAAATATGCCATATGTTATGAGAAGGATCTCATGACTTAAATCTAACCTTTAAACAGAGTAGATTTTAAATATCAGATTGCAATTTTTTGATATGGATTGCTATTGACTGTTTGGCTGATCTAAAATGGTGTCAAGATGACATGTTGTATGTGGATGTCCAGGTTTTGGGTAGCATGTGTAAGTAAGGGATACGTGCTCCCACCATGAGCCAAACAATATGAGGATGGCCTCATGCTTGCAAAGAGATCTGATTTTCTATGGGAAGTAGAATTGTGATTTAGATTTTGATTGACTATCAATGTTATTAATTGTTTGATATTTGGAAAATCATATATGCATAAAATAGATTTGAAAATCTATGATTGAAATTTTTATGATAACATCTCATGTCAACTGCATGCTAGTATGTGACGCAGGTGAGATGATGAATGTACGCCCTTGGAGTACATGGCTCCTCGAAAGGATGTACTTGGGGTACATAGCTTCTCGGAAGGATGTGTTTGGGATGTACAGCTCCTCAGAAGGATGTACTTGGGTACATAGCTTCTTCCCCCCAGCCAGCTAGGCACTGGTATGCATCATTGGGGACACCCAGGGTGTAAGATATCCGGTTAGACTTCTTTTCGCACACATTCATGCCGTAAGGGGACTGTCACGAGATTGGGGGCTCCGTGAAGAGAATAACCCCTAGGTATTATGGTGTTCGAAAAGGAAGCGCCTGAGCTTGGTGAGCACTGGAGGAGGTGCTAGGCCCTTGAGAAAAACTTCCATTGAACACCCAGGGAGGTGTTAGGATATGAAGTAGGGCTACCATATCTCAATTGAGAGATGCTATATAGATAAGTATTTGATTACTTGGAAAATCCTTGTTGAATTTATGTAATTACACATGTGCATATGATGCAGCTATGATTTTGAAAATCTTGTTAAGGAGTGAATCCTATATGAATGGATCTAGCATGTGAATTGATTCATTGTGGTGTCTGAAAAGGAAGCACCTACGCTTCGTGAGCACCTAGAGGATGTGTTAGGCTCTGGAACAAAGCTGCCATATCTCGGTTGAGAGATGTTTTCACAGGTGATCCAAGGCTTGCGGAAACTTGGATACCTTTTAATGCACACCCTAGAAGAGCATAGGAAGGGTGGGTATGATCGAGGGACTGTATAGCAGAGAAGAGGTACCATCCTTGTGTGGGATGGGGAAGTTCTTATGGGTGCCACAGTTGTGAAAAGACAAATTGGATACCTATGGAGCTAAAAGGATATACTTATGCAGATAAATGTACAAAGTCCCCAACCGTTATAGAACCCTTACATCACCCATAAAATGTGCAGATAACCCATAATTAAAAGTCGAAAGAACCCCTACAACAACCATATATTGTGCAACGAACCCATAAACATTAACACATAAGAACGCCTCAACCAAACTAAATTGCAGCAAAACCCATCAACAACACGAAACAAAGTCCCAAAGACATTCAAATGAGTGTGTTAACAAATAAACAAAAAATGAATTTGGTAGGAAGAGAGCCCTACTGAGGTGGGACTGAAATTGATGACCTACATCCACGTGTGAAACACCTCAACCCAAGCCTCCACCCTAGAACCTGCACATGATCCCAATCGAATAAAATGGAGGAAAAACTAGGTGAAAATTCAAAACCAAACAAATATGTAGATGCGGGTCCAGGTTCTTACCATTTCCTGCTTGTCTTGCTTTCCACCAACACCAATGCCACAAGGGAAATATAGGCCAAAAACTGAGCTCGTAACATGGGCTATAACTACCTTGAAAACCATTGCAACAAGGTCTCCCAACTGCAACTGATAGAACAACCACCATAACACCAGGTAGTAACAAGAAAACCAAAGACACAATCACTAGAGCTCGCAAGGACACAGTTCAAAGAATGCATAGATGCCAACACAAGGGAGGAGTAGACGGGCACGGCGTCGAGGCTTTGCCACAACAAAAGGGGGTGGGCGCTCACCCATCGATCCTAGTCAAATTAATAAAGAGCATGAAGAGTGTTCCAAAACAGGTGCAGAAAAGGGCCTAAAAAATCCCAAAAGGTCACTTTAAAAAGATTTACATGGAGTTAACATGTGGCAGGTCGATGGGGTAGGGTGGCGTACACCACCTAGACCCTACCACATGGATATGTGGGCCCCACTAGGTTAGGTGTGCCACTTATGTCTCCTCTCCCCTATTTGTTGCTGGAAGCAAGCTTACCAAGTTACTAGTACCACATACCAAGTTGTAACTAAGAGTATTCAATGTGTAATGTATTATGTTAATGTACCCATAACTTGGCATTTTGGATAAACTCCACAATCTAGAAACTTCTTGTAATCTCGTTGCTCCTGTGACTTTCCCTATGTTTTCTTTGTTGTATCAAGTCAATCCTATGACTCTTCTGCATCATGTAGGCTCTCCTATTCCACGCTTCCATGGATCTGACCATCAATATAAATATTGCAAGAATACAAAAAAAACTTTTTCTTATACCCCTACTCCACTTTGTTCAAGCCACTTCGAAGTTCCACTTACCCTATGTCCTCTAGGAGAGTTTGCAAAGCTAAGATGCTAATGAGAACCTACCAAAACATATATAAAGAAATTCATTTTCTTAGAGGAGCTCAACTTCAAGGTTGATTAAATTGCTGTGAATTTACAGGCATATACATTGTTTTATCATTTTATCCATTCATGATTTCATCAATTATTTAAAAATTATATTATTGATTAAAATTCTGTAACTTCAAACACATTATTGTTATTTGTTTAAAATTCTGTAACTTCAAACGGGCCCTAAACGCTTCAAATTTGAAGCCTTGTGGCCGTCGCGGCCACTGTTGTGGCCCTGCAGGAAATAGGCGTGTTCCTGTTAGCTTTAGCAAAAATCCTGGGCATTTGGGTAATTTCCCACTCTAACATGATTCCTCTTTGAAAAATAAAGCCCTTGTCAACTGTGCCAGAGTGGTTACAGTGTTATGTTTCATGTGCCATACTACACTCACAAGTCACCCACATAAAATGAAAATCCAGCAAGATAAAACTATATTCCACGATGTTGGATCGGATTGTACTCCCATGGACATCTGCATATAGAATCAATCATATTTTTTACTTGTATTCTACATTGTTATTTTAGTTTAATACGGTCTTTGTTTCTCTGCTTGCTTGCTTTGTGGATAACTTCTTCTTCATCCACTTTCCTCTTTACTTCCAACACTATTGCAATTCCCAAGGCGATAACCACCTAGATTATTTGGGCCATCCTTATCTTGATTGTTGATTCCCTCCATCCAATGGGAAAAGAGCAGAGTCAACCGTTGACGCTGCTCCTCGTAGGCAGTGTTTTAATTCATTTTAATGTCCCATACAAGGTCATAAATCTCGGATGCAATGACTAGTTTGTTTGTTGCTTTCACCGATTTCCATTTCCATAGCATCAATTCCCTAACAAGCTACAAAGAAAACTTCGATTCAAAAATATGCATACTGTGGCATAATAGAAAATGTGGATTTGGGTGATAGGGCTGTGTGTTTGTTCAGAAATTTAAAACCCTTCCTTCCAGTTATGTGTGATCTTTATTAATGAGATGACGAGTTGGAAGGAATACGAGTGTGATCTTAGTGTATTGTATTTGTATCATGTTTTTGGAAGTCCAAGCAGAAATTTAATTGATATATGTTTCTATGGAATTTCTAATATAGGCATTGGTGTAACTATACATAGTTTGGTAATCCAACTTGCTCCCTTTGGTAATTCGACAAATATTACATCATGCCACCAATATGTAAACCTCTTTCTTCATGATTGTATAGAAATATATCCTCACCAATAAAGCATGTGCATTGTGAGATCCAAAAGTACATTCCCTATTCAAGCTTTATGTGGCCGATCCTTTATGGATGAGTGATTAATAACCTTCAAAAAAACCATCTTGCAAGAAATAAACCTAGTGTGTTCCCATGTCCTCTATTGTTGGGTTCTTACACATATTTATTACCTCTCTAAATTTATTTTCATGGTCATACACATCTTTGAATTGCTCAAATTAAAATCTTTAGTTATGCATGGTTTATAACCTTAGCCTTGTAATATTTAGTGCATATGCAACCTTGATTTTCAATCCTACTTGTGCTTCACCATGAAAAATGAAGCAGAGCATATGTCGGCTTATTTGTCATTCCTACATGGGCTTCACCATGAAAATGAATAAATAGCTTTGCAAGAACTTCACAATCTCCACTGTCACTTATTCAACGTTGCTAGACAATAATTGACGAATGCCAATGCTCAAGTGATCTACTTCACTTTTAAAATTTGCTTGAGAGTAATTAACAAATTCCAATGCTCAAGTGATCTACTAAAAACAATGAACTCCTTCAATAGTAAGTAATCCTTTCAATGCTTCATCACTTGCACAAAAGCATAAAATTCTAGATCAAACATCCAGTGCTTCTTTTATTTTTCAACTTCTTGCTCAGCTATGTCTTATCCTTCCTAACAAAATAATGTGGCAACATATATCGCACTTCCACTATAATAAATTCACATATCACTAGAATCCTTGCACCTTTATACTTTTTGTCACTGTCATACAATTGACATTGAAATCCTAAAATTTTGAAAAAACAACAATCCCATTACATTCTCTTAGCTTCTTGACATTGTGCTCTGTGGGTAATTTGAAAATCATTGACACCATATTTGAATAAGCCAATGATTCACCTGATGACTAAGCTCATCGGTTCTCTAATCTTAGGAGTCTGCTGGATTTTAAATGTTAGTAGAATTATGTTTTTAAGCTATTAAGTGTTATGGGACTTCTGTTTCAAAGCTATTTTTACATAGTTGTCAAAAGACTTGGGTGAATCCACGGACCTGGGTAACACTTTTTGGCAAGCGCATTTCGGCAAAAACAGAAAAACGCACCTCAGTCGAGGGCTTGTTAAGCCCTCGACCGAGGTCTTAATATCTCGACCGAGGTTTTATCAAGCCCTCGACCGAGGTATTTAGGGCTTTACAAACCCTCAGTCGAGGTCTTGTTAATACCTCGATTGAGGTATTTAAATACCTCGATCGAGGTGTATACCTCGGTCAAGGGCTTAAAAAAACAGACTTAGCCCTCATTCAAACAAATGAAAAATTTCTTGTGCCTTGCAGAGGTGTAAACCCTGCCATTCCTAGCACATAACTGAGCGGAGTTGATACCCATAAATTCACCAACGAATCTTCTATCCATTGAGGTATCATACACGCATTTTGGCATTCATATGCAATTTATTTTTTAATTACTTCTAAAACTTATACTTAGAAAACCACACTGCAACTTCGAAGCAGCTCAAAGAAAAATCTGCAGAGTTAAAAATACACAGCCAAAAAATTCTTAAAAATGCACACATCACATATCAACGTGTCCTCTTCAAAAGGGTATCTTTGGTTTTTCAATTTTTGAAAAAATAGAAAAAATTCCTTTACGTGGACAAATATGTGTTTAAAACGATGCTGAAATCGAATGTGGTCACTTTCGAAAAATAATAAATAATTGTATAATGCGAAAATAATTAAGAAAAAAATATGCACATCACACTGCATTTTATGTAGATCATGCTCATATATATATATATTTTTAAATTATTAATGCAAGATTGAATTACTCTACGTGGACACGAGCCACTTATTAGCTTCTTGAAATTTTTAAGGTCACACAGTTCATTAAATGCAAAAATTCACATATTAAATGACATCACAATATTTTAAAAAAAATATCACTATGAAGCCAACATAATATTCTACAATTTGTTTTTTTACTGCAAGTCAAAATTCACATGGCATATATGCGTTTTGAGGGCTTCTATCTAGCACATGAGTAAAAAATCAGGTTTTCATCGCCAAATTTGGCCAAAAAGTGTTACCCATCTTCATGGAATCACCCACTTGTGTTTTTCTCTCAAAAGAAAGTTGTGCGCTAGTTTTTTTATTTTTCAAGTATATTTTTTGTCTAGGTAGAAGTGTACCTTGGTAAATTTTTGGTTATATAACTCTAATATATTGAAAATGCCCTTTCCTTAGAAGCATACATAACTCATACCGGTAATGATACTTGGATTGATTAGTTATGATTATAAAACAAGTGATTTCTTTATTTCTGTTTTCGAATTTTTTTATAAGAATTTTTGGATTATTTAGCTAGTCTATATTAAAGTAACATTATTTATAATAAATACTGAAATTTTAATGCACTATTATATTTTCAAATGAAAAAAAATCATTTATTTTTACATGTCAACAACCTTTCAAAGTGAAATAAAACCCCACTCTTCAATTTTGATCCCTAGTTACACTTATCAAATTTGAAAAACGCGTGATATTCAAGTTATTACACAAGTTTAATATATGAAAGTTGATAAGTCAAAACAAATTATATATTTAATGGAAACATTTAACAAAATAATTATATATATTCTCATCAAAATGAATATAAACACATGAAATATGAGTATAAACTATTGAATAATTATACTTTAAATAGTTTTTAATTGTTACTTTAATTAGTTTTTAACTAAACAATTGTGTTATTGTTATGATGAATTTTAATTAGACAAACCGTTATCTCCAATATATAGTAATGAAATAAATAAATATCAACCTCAATGTACCAGCCCATTAATAAATTTTCTTATTTAATTTTATTTTATTTCATATGACCATGCTTTATTAACATGGTATCAGAGCGTAGACAGCCATGGCTCTCTCGCTAATTGTAATCATGGTTGCTATATGTACATAGGTTATTATAACAGAGAAAAGTGTGCTGTTGTGTGCTAATTTTTCTGTGTTTTTTTAGGAACAAGGATCCGCCTATATGCCTCAGTGGAGAAAATCAATTGATCGCTGTGATTAACTCTTTTAGGGGTCATGTTTTTGCAGAAAGGAGCCGCCATTTGATAGAGTTGCAAAAATTGCCACCAGCCAAAAGAGAGTTCTCATATCAACTAAAAGATCCGACTCAAATCTGCTCATGATAAGTTGTTTATGTTTGGCAAACTAGTTAGAGCCACGTCTATCAATAAGAGCACAGCATTTTGCAACTTCAGTAATTGTATTAAGTTCAATAATTGTATTAGTTTGTTTTAGAGTAAATGCGGGATTTTAAAATTACTTAAATGATTAAAATTAGGATTTAGACTTTTGAAATTATGGTTGGAGTATTTTGGTTAGCGCTTATACTGCTCCATTTGGTTATATAATTATAGTTTAAGGATTTTGTTAATGTATTAGAACAAATTTAGGAGATTTGGTTATATAATTATATTTTAAAGATTTTGTTAATGTATTAGAACAAATATTAGAAGAAATTTTGTGTGTGAATAATATTTAGTTTTTTTCTTTGTTACATGGAGTCAAGATAATGTAACTCTGGAGTTCAAAGAGGTGGAATAGGAGAACTAGGGAATTCCACCTTTAAGAGGGTGATGAGACAACATGATGGAGTAGGTCTGCAATAATATGGATATGTAGAGAAAAAAATCAGCTCCATAGAAGTTTTTTGTTTTAAGTTGTTATGTTAATCAAGTTTTTAAATTTTTAATTGTAGGGTTAAAAGGGCGTGTTGAAGATCAAGGCTTCAATTAGTTTTTAACTAAACAAGAGTTATCCAATGCATTGTAATGAAATAATAAGTGCTAGCCTCAATGTAATAGCTGCACCCTCCAATTAATAAAATTTATTGTTTAGTTTCTTTCTTTTATTTCATATGACCATGATTTATTAACATAAGCATTATGAATATGAACATAATTTATGTGATCATAATTTTCAAAGCCAACTTTGGAAAGAGAATATGTCTTTCATATTTACATAAATAAATAAATAGATAAAATTATGTGATTGCCCCAAGAGGGGGCTCTACAGCCTAGCCAAGTATGATTGCGGCCCTCTATAGGCTAGTATGGGGGAGATCTTGTAAGGTTATGTATGTAACGTTACATAACGTTATGTCAGCTATAAATAATAAATAATAAAAAATTATGAGAGAGATCTTATAACCTTATGTAAGGTTATGTAAAGTTACTTTTTAGTTCTAAAAAGTAAATTTATTGGTTTTGTGTGTCATTAGTAAAAAGCAATAAATAAAAAATTCAAACCCCCTCAATTGCAACTATAAATATCAACTCTTACAATTGTTTTTTCATTTGCATTTTTTTGTTTCAAAGGTTGTAAGGCCATGTTGTTTTCCTTTCAAATTCTTTGTTCAGATAAAAAGTTTGAAAACGTTGAGTACTTTAGATTTCCATGCAATATTTATATCAATGCAGTCAGCCATCTCTCTTTATATTCAGTCAGTTAATGTTGATCTTCTTAGTTCGATGACTCTGTTATTGATATAAACTCAATGTTGATATAATATATCTATATATAAACTATTTTAAATTTAAAATAAAATTTATCATGCTTCATTTTATGTGATAGTTCACTGTTTTGTTCTTATTAAAATAAAAAAGTTATGTCTACATTGTATCTAATACGTTGAAGGCAAATCATAACAAGTTAGACCAAAAGCATCACAATCATTGTGGACCAGCAAAAGTCGGAGTCTACATTGTAACAGAAGAAAAAGACTGGTGAATTGAAAAAAGTTGTACAATACAATTCTTCTTTTGACATATAATGGAGTAGTAGTTTGGGTTTTGGTTGAAGAAAATAATTGCAAAACCACCCAGAAGACGCTTTGATTAAATGTCAACTGTAAATCTGATCACTGTATACCGCGTGTTCCACAGTCACTGTATATCGATAGTCATACATTCATCACGCCATTCCCCATTGAATATGACACATTCACGTTGTGCATTTAAGGCCATCACTCAGATGTATCTGTACAGAAGAGAGATGTAAAACAATGGCGAGAAGCTACTATTGTACCACAGAATCATTTTTCCTGTTGTAAAATTGAAAAGTTCTTGGTAAAATTTCATGAGTTTTAGTATGACGGGAGTAAAATTTATATCTATTTCATGAGTTTTAGTATGACAGGAGTAAAGTTTATATATATATGGAGTCGAAGTCCAACAACCAAAGAGATACCAGATTAGTTGGCTCTGAATAACAATGATGCTGGCCGCTACAAGAAGAACTATCAGCAATCAAATCTCTCCGGGAGCTGAATTTTTAAGGTGTTAATAACATGATCTTTACAATATTGACTTTTACTTTTACATGATCTTTACAATATTGACTTTTATTTGAATCAATAAACATTTCTATATTATCTTTACTCCTGCAACCAAATTGCTAATGGTAACTCTGACAGGGTGCGTTGTTCATTATTTAAAACCGCCATAATATGACCAAGCAAAAAAAGTTACACAGGTGTAGAGTTTGATGCTTTCAGAATTTCTCAAGTTTTAGACGACCTTCATCATTTTCCAAGCATTATAGCTTTCAAACTTTGATCTGGTGATTGGAGGAATTATTTACATTTGAAACTTTAATCTTTATAATCATGCCAAGGCCAAAATTTATGTCAATTTTTTTAAATAAAAAATTGATAAAAAAATTTTAAATAATTTTTATCTTATTCAATTATACTTCTCTATTTTTTTAAAATTTTCCAAAACATTTTCATAAACAATAATCAATATGACGGAGTTGTACAATTGGGAAGACTCATTAACAACGGAAAAGTACATTTGGGAAGATTCATTAACAATAATTACTATGGAGGTTATATTGTCCATAATATGGACAAAAAATAATATGGATATTGTGATATTGCATTGGCCATCTATTATCAATTTGTTAAAAAAAAAATTATTTTATTTTTTAATTAATTAAATATTTTTAATGATTACAAATGTTTAAATATATATAAGCTTTTTAATATTTAATATTAAAAGAAAAAAAACCATATATAAATTTAAAGTACATATAAAATTTTTAATATTATGAGAAAAAAAACTATTTTTAATAAAATTTATAAATTATGAAAATGTAATTAGATAGATGTCTGTGAATGGTAGTTAGATAAACATTATCAAGATTGAAAATTTATGTGAGCAAATTAGTGAAACATTGGTTCACTAATTACTAATAAAAAATAAGTATGTTTATTTCATAATAGAAATAAATATGTTTATTGAAAAGATATAAATTTAATTGAGTATATTTTCATTAAAATTATCAATAAAGGAAATAATTTTTTAATCATTTTAAATATAAATATTTTTAAAAATAGTATTGAAATTTAATTAAAAATTTAAAGTTAAGATCCAAATCCTAGGCTTTGGATTTATGCACCGAGAGGAGATCTTGTAACATTTGTCCATACTATGTTTTAACCTTTCTTACTAACAAAATTAAAAAAAAAAAAAAACTATCCCCCAAACTAAATGTCAAGCCACAAAAACAATCTAATATGGGGGAGATGTGGTAATGTTCTTACCTAACAAAACAATAAAAAAATAAAAATTTAATTATATGTCGTTCATAAATAATATTAAATATTAATAATAAAAATATTATATGTCCACCTTAAATAAAAGGATCTGTTTGTTTGGTTTGAATCAAATCAATAGCTCCTTGAGTGAAATACTTAATAAAAGGTTTGCACCTGGATAGATCCTAGGATTTGGATCTATGCTGGTCATAATTTTCAATTCTAGCTTTGGAAAGAGAATATGTTTCCATATTTACAATAATAAAGAAAGAAAAAGATAGTTAATAATAACATCTATAGGCTTTTATGTCTCAGTGGACTATTATCTATGCTTTTCCTAGATTGCAGGAAGATGGGACAAGTCCAAGATGATGATCATGTCCCAGACTCCTACCGAAGGTAACAGTGTGGAATTTTCTGCAATGGGTGAAATCGTGAGGGAGTCACATAAAGGCAGGAGGTCCACAGGTGGTGAAATTGCTTCTTCTCCACTGTGATGAAAACAGTTCAAAAAAATATATAAAAAATAACTTGTAGCTAATGGCAATTCATCTTAGATAACCTGAAGAAGGTCAAAAGAAGGTGGGTGATAACATGTAGCTAGGAAATGATAATTGGTAATTAAATCAGTTTAACTAAAAAAATGTATAATAAATATCAATTAAGTTTTTCTTAATACATACTCCTTCATTAATTAGTTTTTTTTACATACATTTAAGGTAAATTTCAATAGGAATATTATAGATTTACCTATATGCTTTAGTATGTGATATATAAAAATCTAAGTAAACATTGTTCAATCCCCGAGGAGATTGGCAAGCTATGAAGCCTAGAAAAAATAGATTTGTCAAACAATCCTATGCGCTCTCACATCCCAACACCATGGGAACCTTGCAAAACTATACCATTTTTAATCACCATGGGAACCTTCCATAACTATACAATTTTTAATCTTGTGAGTGCTTAGCTGAATGGTTCAATCCCTCCAGCTATTAGATATATGTAGAAATATGGTTGTAGTGAACAAAATGGATTGACTGGAACTCTGCCTCCTTGGTTTGAATTGATTCATCAAAGCAGGCATTCAAAATTCTGACTTATGGATGTATTGTGTATCCAATGCTCATGCACAATGCTGCTACGGTGGTCTTAGAATACATCAAAATAAAAGGGGTTGGGCCGCTAAAACTGTGATGAAGATGGCTTCCAATCTTCGATTACTTGCAAAAGGATTAAAAGAATTTAAGTACAAATTCACTTATTAGGTATTCTCACTAAGCACATTCGACGGAAATGGATGAATTTAGCTGGAAAGAGATCTGAATTCTGAATTGTATTTAAAAAACAATTAACCTAGCGATTTCAGAATCCTTTAATTTCAATAGCCAAGTGAGTTCAGACTCCACCTATTTCAATATCTGGTCATTTTTTCAAATGCTGGGTAATTTCAACATTCATTGAAGGTTTTTCTTTCTGCACAATTTAATTCCTTGCGTGCCTTATTTATCTTTGATTAAATTATAGCGGTAATTTAATTCCTTGCGTGCCTTATTTATCTTTGATTAAATTATAGCGGTGTAAATGTTTAAATTAATCACTGTGTACCTTATATTAATTCATGTTGAATGGGTTTACAGTTGTTCATGGACCAAAGTTAAGTAGACGTGTTAGTATAAAAAAAAATATTATTATACATATTTTAAGTAATGTTATGAAAATAGATAAATTCATTTAATATACATAACATTTATTTTTTAAACCACAAAAAATGAATTTACTAATTTTAATATTATCTTAATTTTTTTTTATAGATATAAATTGCATTGTGTTTGTTTGTGAAAAATAAAATTGCATTATGTTTATTTTCAATTTCTCATTTCATATAAAAGAAAGACTTGTGTAATCTTATAATTTTATAATATATTTATTTTTAAAATTTAGAATTTGATGATATATAAAATCAAATTTTCTTAGTTAAATTTTAAACATAATTTTTTTTTATTATACAGTGACTTAAAATTATAATAAAAAATTTTGAAGATAATTTTTTTTTCGTTATGCATTGATTTAAAATCATTGCATCGAAGAGGTGCATTCTACAACCCAGTATGGGGAGAGATGTATAACTCCTTCTGTGCTTATTTTAGAGTTGACACATGTCCTAAGTTATAAAAAATAACATGTCGACTTAAATTAAATTTAAATTATTTAAAATTGAATTTATATCAAACAATATAAATTAGATAAAGCAAAACTATAAACATTGGATTACACATTTTCTCAACACTTTCACTCTAAAAAAGTGTTTACACCTTCAGATATTTGATCCTTCTCAGTGCTTGGTAGATCCCCTTTTAGATGGATCTATGCTGGTAATAAAACAAGACCTAGACATAATAAAGACATGTGAATTAAATAAAGATTTAGTTAATCTTACTTGATCTCATAATAAGTCAAGTGGAAGTTAAAGAAAGACATGTGACTTAAAAGAAAAATTGGTCTAATCTTACATTCTTGTAATAAATTTATTTTCAAAATTTAAAATTTGATAATATACAAAATTAAACTTTTCATTAATTTAAGTAAAATTAAAAATTAAAAAAATCATTTTCTTATTATATGGTATTATTATATAAATAAAAATAAAATATAAAGTTTTTTAAATGAAATTATAAAAATGTAAGTAAACACATTCATCTTTTTATATGACATTATTATACAATTTTTTTGTGTGTTTTTGTTTTTGTTTATGAGGATCTTAGAATCTTTGAAAACACCCAAAACATTCATCTTTGAAAACACTCAACACATTCATAAATTTTAATTTAGTTAGACCTCTATCATATTGATTGAATAATTGCTTTTTCTTCAATATTTAACTGTTGAAGAATGACAAATTTCATATTATTTTGAAGTTTGAACGGTTAGATGCAACTATCGATTGGGCCAAAACCTGCAAGTCTTTGAGAGTTAGGATTAAAGATATACTGGTTGTTCACGAAGATCGGTAAGCAATAGCATCATACATAGTAACGATGAGGGGACAGAATATAACACTCATATTTTTGAGGATACGCAATAATATTATATCTATTCTTGAAATCTACAAAGTAGTTTTTAGAACACTCATATTTTTGAAGATAAGCAATAATATAATATCTATTCTTGAAATCTACAAAGTACTTTAAAGGAAAAAAAAATAACTAAAAATTAAATATTTTGATAAATATAAATTTAGGTTTTTTCAATTAATTAAAATAAAAATTATTTAATAAAAATTATTTAAATAAAAATTATATTAATTTAATAAAATAATAATTTTATTAAAAATATAATTAAATAAATAAATTTATTTGATTTGATTTGTTAAAATTATTTAACTACATTTAATTATGTTTTTAAAATCAAAATAATTTATTTAACTCTATTGTTCATGTATGTGATATATTATTAAAAACACTATACTCAAACTAGATAAATATATCTTAACATAAGGTTGACGTTTCTAATACTAAATTATAGAAAGTATCTACCAACAAGTGTTTACACTGCTTCTCAATGCAATTATAGAAAGTATAGAAAGTATAAGGGATAATCTTCTTCGTAGAGGTTGGGTAGGCCCTAGAATTTGTTTGCTATGTGGGCAGTTTGAGGAAGACATTTGTCATTTATTTGTAAAATGTAATTTCTATCAATCCATTTGGGCGATCATTGGACATTTGTATAGTGCTGATAAGCTATGGGGCTGTCAAACTCTTTCCTCCTGCTTCATTTCCTAGTGCCAGATGTTTCCTACAGGTTTTACTTTGCCTTGTTATGTCATTTGGGAGATTTGGGGCTGCTGGAATAGACTCTTATTTGATGGAGTAGTGCTGAGCCCAATTGTGGTGGCCGATAGATGTTTGAATGCTTTCTATATCTCTGGTGGTGACAACTCTATCGGCAACAGAATTAGAAAGTCTTCAAGGATTCTTAAGGAGTTGTCTCCCGTTCATAGCTTAGTGGGCTTCTTTGATGGTTTGTCCAAGGCTTCCTCTAGCCTCTGTGGTGCTGGAGCAATCCTGGTGTTGGCAGACCAAAGCTTCTATAAAATTTGGATGAATTGCAGTCCAAGCTCCAATACCAAAGGTGAACTCCTGTCACTATAGATTCTACTTCGGTTTTCTTCTTCGCTTGGATTGGACGAGATCCACATATACGGTGACTCAAAAGTTATTATCGACTGGGCTATGGGTCTTCATAGAATCTGTGTTCTGCATTTGGAGCCATGGCTAAGTCGAGTTCAGGAACCAATAACTTCTTTTCAGGAGCTTACATTTTCACATATCTTCCGTGATCAGCTCTCTCCAAGATGGCGCTTCTAGAGGTCGTGGGTTACATCCATTTTGAGCGATGGAGTGGGGCCGTTCTGGTGGGTGAGAGGGATCGTTTGGAGGCCTTTTAATTAGTTCTGTTGATTCTTCTTGCAAGTGTTCGGCTTGGCTTTATTTGCCCATCTCCTGTTCTTTTGGTGGTCTCTCTTTTGCCTCGTTTCGGACTGTTTTCTTCGTTAAGACCGATTGCTTCATTTTCCCCATCTCTGTCTTTTCTCGACTAATATGGTTTCAGGTGGCACATTTTTGGCCATCTGTTGTCATGTAACTACTTTTCTAATATTAATATATAATATTGCGCTTTTTTGTATGAAAAAAAACACAATTATAGAAAGTATCTTTATACACAATCACTATCTAAACTATAGAAAGTATCTTACACAATCACTATCTAAATCATAGAATGTATCTTCAGACGCATTCAAATTAGATATGATATCATCATAGATATATGTGAACATTGTAGGGTTCACAACTAAATAATTAAAAACAAATGTTTCTGGAAACTTTTGACTAAGTTAAAAACTGCACTTGACTATCTCTCATCCATAAATGGGACCATTAAATGCAGATTCTACGTGCAGGAAGTGAGCCACTGAGTCACCGATCCACTAACTTCGTTAGAGCGAGTGCACGTTGAATCTGATTGGTACTCACCCAAATGTGAAACGGATTAGGGACACCATGCACAAACAATAATTCGACTACCTACCAACGTACTAGAGACACATTTTCGGAGTTAG
The DNA here is from genome assembly GCA_001517045.1 of Pseudotsuga menziesii. Taxonomy (NCBI): domain Eukaryota; kingdom Viridiplantae; phylum Streptophyta; class Pinopsida; order Pinales; family Pinaceae; genus Pseudotsuga; species Pseudotsuga menziesii. Next base: position 41,990 of record LPNX010046081.1, read on the forward strand.
CAATGCACTAGATACTCGTGATATCCACAAAATACTCAAAAAAATTTCATGGAGTGAGCTAAACTCTAGACTATTTGCACCTTAAGAATATGGTGATGGAATTTTTGCTGAAATTGTCGTTTTGGTGGCTGAAATTGTAATTTTGGTTGCAAAAATGGATTCACCGCCCTTGATAACCCATGGAGCACCCACATTATGCAATTTCAATAAACTGAAACTACAATTTCAACTATTCTTACTAGATTTTGGTCAGAAATTTCACCTGAAAAAGGTGCAAATAGTCTAGAGTTTAGCTTACTCCACTTTTCATTACTTAATCTATCCTTGCATTTATTTATTTTTCATAAATTCATGACTTCCTTTTCGACGAATTTATAAGCCACCGCTACCTAGAGGCAAAGAAAACATTATTTAGCCATCTCTACCATTGCTTTCTTTCGCATGGAATCCTAGTCTTTCTGGACCACAAGGAATTGGAGGAGAAAAAAAACTTGACTTCTCAAATTGAAGTAGCTATCACAACTGCATCATATGCAGAGTCAAAATGGTGTCTAGATAAACTCTTGCTCATGTTGAAGTTGGGGTCTCCCGTTATTCCCATCTTCTATGGAGTGTATACTCAAGCCTTGCTAACTCATGAAAAGGAAGGGAGATATGACCTGCAAATAATTGTTGGAAATATTAATTACAAGAAGATTTGCATCACATCTCACCCGACTCAATTAGAGAGTTCGTAGAAATACATTTGAAGATTTGCATCACATCTCACCTGACTCAGTTGTAGAAGTATCTTTTTTGTCAGTCATTTTTTAACCTCAAAGTATTGGACACAAGTCCTATTTAATAATTTGTTTATATGATATTGTGAGTTTGTAGTAGTAAAGTTGTGTCCATGAACTTAAGTCATGTGGAAGTTATCTAGAGGGATGGGGTGGTAAAAATGTGTCTTTCACAACGAAGTGAAAAATATACTTTATATAACAAGATAACACTGTAGTATTATAATCATGTCGAAGTGGGATTTGGTTGTAGTTAAAAGTGTGTTGGGTCTAAAAATCCCGTCGAAGTCAAGTGGGTGTCTCTCGAGGTAAAAGTGTTTCCGGATTAAAAGTCCTCTAAAGATGTGTCGACGTGAAAATGAAAGTTGGGTCTTGTCAAAGTGAATTATGTCATTGAAGGCTTGTCTCTCGAAGTAAAAGTCCATCACAGTAAAGCCTCATTGTAGTAAAATCTAGTTGAAGTTATTTACTACACAGTAACTCAAGTTAAGTATCGTAGTTGGTCCCTGAAACAATTGCAAACTGGAGAAGCACGATGGTTGAGGTTTCATATTTAGGCGGTTTTGCATTGGAGGCGTTTAATGGGTCAGAACTTTAGCTCTCATTGTTGGCGTTAATTTAATTTTAATATATTAATAAGCAAATATTTATGTTCTCGCTAGTTATTTTTCTTTGCAATGACGATGGGGAGCTCTTGAATAAGCTAGTGCAATGGGTACAAAAGATGGTTGGAAAACCAGCATTGGATATGGCCACATATCCAACTGGTTTGGATGAGAAACTAAAATATTTTGAATGTAGTGTGTCATTTCAGGTGCAGAGCAAGGAAACCCAAGTTGTGGGGATTGTGGGTTCTAGCGGAATTGGAAAGACAACCATGGAAAAAGAATTCTATAACTACCATAAGAAAGATTATGTTGGATCATGTTTTTTGTTTGATGTAAGAGAGTGCTATCTAACATCCTTGCGAATTGACTGGACATGATGAGTTAATGTATAGTATTGATTAAGGTATAACAATGTTGAAACGCCATCTCTGGTATTCTAAGGCTATAATTGTCATAGCCACAATAACACACCCACTTTTTCATGTGGTCTTATTGAGTGTGCATCATCATATGGAAGTGTTCTAAGGGTGAGACCAACTCAGATGCACTCCAACAAACTACGCCTAACCTGCGAGCACCTTTCCTTAACATTGTATCATTTATCACGTTACTTATTAACTATTTTTACCCACACTTAGCCAATTTTCATTACACAATAAAATCGAGTAAAAACACACACAATGTAGGGGTGGGTTGCCAAACCGGCTAAGCCCGTTAACTTGTATTTTATGAACAGTTTACAAAAATGGAGTTGCCACAAACCGATAGAGCTCTGGGTGTGTGCCCAACCAACAAACACACCTTTGTTACAAAAATACACCAAGTTGAGATAACCCCTCCATGGGCGTTTAGTTCTCAATACTGTCGAACTTCGCTAACCCTTGTAGCTGTCGTTAACTTCCTTCTGAACTAAACTTGTCTGGGAGCACTGGTTTTCCAATACCGATGCTTCTCCGCAACAAACTGCATTTTCTGAGTAAAGCCCGTGTTAGTGACTTCGCAGCGTTTTGAGCTTAGAAACCTCGATAGATCGCATGCCTTAGTGACTTGTCACTTGTTGTCCAGATTGGATTGCCTATCCTTCTTCCATTTGAGCATCACATTTTTATAGCGTCAAGTGGGAGGGAGCTTCTCCAAGGTGTGTGTGCTACCTTTGTTAGCGCGCATGTCAATTTCCTCGGTCGACGTGTCTCTCCTGCAAGTGTCCACTTCCTTCCACGATCTGCGTGCGCTTCACTTGTCGATGGCGTCGTTGTTATGCATTTGGAGGTCTTCTCGGGGCGTCTTCCTTCACCACATTTCAAGTCCTAGACGTCGTCATGTAGGGGCACATCTTCAAGTGGGCGCTCGGTCCAATGGACCCCCAACCAAGAACTCCCATGAGCGCATCTCTCGTGCGCTCCATGGGATGTGTCTTTATCTCATGGTGTGGTTACTCTATGCTTTGTCAAGATGCTCATGTTCCATCAACGAGCGCTCGGGCTCAAGCATGCTTCCAACCAACGATGTGCCAAGGTGTCACACACTTGGACATGCCAAGTTCCAAGGGGTGAGCGTAGGCTTCATTTGTGGGTGCGCGTCCTTGCTAGGCCCACGTGCTCCTCAAGTGTTATGCCACTTGGTCAAGGCACCACTTGGAAAGTTTTTCGACTAAACCATCTTTCCCAAATGGGCCCCCAAGCTAACCTCTTGGGTGTGAAGAAGGTGTCAACTAGTGCATGGACGTAACAACCTCCCCCACCGAAGTACTTTTTGTCCTCGGAAAGGTGTATGAAATGCTTTGTGCTTCCAAACAATGTTGCTGCTAATCACACTAGAATTTTACATTAAGTCTCCTTTGCCCGCACGTCACTATTCCAGTACACCAGTTTTAGTTCCATCCATTTTCTACATTGTCTGAGTGATCAATCCATCTGCTGAGTCTCTATTGGTCTCCATCTCCTAGTCCTCTTTGCATAAGTTCCCCACTCGATGACTTCTTTATTGTTTAAACGAACCCTGCACACTTCATCCAAAGTTGGCATTTTCACTTTTTCTGGCGTGCTTCACCTAGAAGCATTCATGACCTGTCTACCTTTGCCAAGGGTACGGGCCGAGTCATGTTAGCATCTAACCGGAAGAGTTAGGAGGATGGTTTTCCCTACCATCTCCCATGTCCTTCTCAGCTCTCCATCGTGTTTTTTCTTTCTGACTTAAGTATAAGATAAGTGCCATGTTTCTTCCAACAATTTCATTCCCTTCATCAAACAATCTCTGTGATTCGAGGTCATCTAGCCATGCACTTGTTGCGATCGAAGTGTCCTCTTTCTGTGCTAGCGCTACAACTAGCTCAACCTCCATATGACATTGTCATTCTTCTGTGTTTTTGCAGAACTTTGTGAGTTTCTCCAAAATTGTCATGGTCGTTTCCACAACCCTTTCCATTGTTTCCAGTCGTTTCTCCAACAAAACAACCGACTATTTAGAAGTGAGGCGCTCTTCCATCCGAGTCAATTCTTCTATGTCAATGCATTCCCTGCACTATTCTCCATCAAGCTTCCTTTCTAATGCAATGGGAGGGGACGCTTCCAACACAGTCACCTTTCGTTCTCTCGGTAACCTCTTTACTGTCCACACATAGATGGGATCCTTTTTCGCAAGAAATGCTAAACTCTCTAAGTGTGGCATAGGAGCTTCCTTCTCCTTCTTCATAAATTCTTGTCCAAGAACAACATCAAAGTTGTCAAGAAGAACTATTGTGAGATTGACCTCTCCCTACCATTCTCCAATATCCAAAGGCACTTGGCGAACCAATCCAACCACCCTCTCGACCTCTGAATTGACCGCCTTGAACATATTCGCTCCTAGCTCAATCTACAAATTGAGTCGTTTCACCATATCTTCCATGATGGAATAATGTGTAGCACCACTACCAACCAATGCAAAAGCATACTTCCCATTTATCTTTGCGGAAAGGTAACTCAGTTTGGTGAAGTCTATTTGTGTCAAGACTCTCAGCTCCTCCAAAACCACATTCAAAACCTGTAGAACACCAACTGAATGACCTTCTTGTTCCACCACAACAAAATTTTGTGGTCATAAAGGAAATTTGTTTGCGTAGTGGTCCTTTTCACATATGTAATAAGAAATCATCTTAGCCTTAGTCCTTAGGGACGTCTACCTTATTTGGTCCCTCCTCATGCCAATTGTTCCCCATCTTAGGCTTGTCTTTATGTTTCTTCTTAAACTTACCTTGGCCTTTTTCGTTGCCATCCTATTTTCCCTTGGTTTCATCTTTTCTATCTCCTTGGAAGTCAAACAAGTTATCTGTGTCTGCAATGGATTCAACAAGGGTCTTCACTCCTTAGCATCGCAAGTCATCTTGCGCCCAGTTTTGCAGAGCCTTCATGAAGTGGTACAAGCGATCCTCATCACTCATATCCTTTATCTCGAACATAATGGTGGTGTAAGATTTGATATAGGATTGAATCCTCTTGGCGTGCTTAAGCCTCATAAGCTCGTTTCGTGCGATCCATCCTTGGTTCCCTGGACCAAATTTTTCCTTCAAATTTGTCTTCATTTACTCCCAATTCTTGATCTATTCAGTCACCTTCCCCATGGCCACGTTTTTCACATGGTTTCTCCACCACAACTTGGTTTTGTTTGTGAGAAACATCGAAACAACATTCACCCGAGCTTCGTCTAAAATCCCATTCATCTAATCCAAGTATTGCTCCATTTCCTAGAAGAAGTTTCCAGTCATCTTAGCGTCACGTGTTTCATCAAATGGTTCAGGCTCCTTCATCTGAATCTTCATGGTTGATGTTATGCTAGTCCCACTAGCCAACGCTCATTTCAACAGTGCAATGGTGTCATCTTGGTCCTTTAGATGAAGCTGAATTTGTTTCTGCAACACTTCAAGCTTCCTGACTCAACCTTCCGTATTTTGCTTAATGAATTCCTGCAACACATTAGTTTCCTCTCTGCATTCGTCCATGGATTCATTAAAATCCTTCCACATCCGATTAGTCTCGCTTACCAAAGCAGAAGACTTCTCTCCATGAGCATAGAGTGCCTCATAAAATTGCCTGATGTTTTTCTCAAGTGCGTTAAGCTTACGCTTCACTTCAGAAGCCTTCGGTTCGAGCTTCGCATGAACACTCCTCTACGTCCGAAGGAACTTTTGGTTCCGCCTCTGACTCAAAAACCATCTCTATGGATTTCTTACCCATTCCAACCTTCACTTATTCCAAGTTTCGGTTCACGAACCCTTTGTCATGTTCGTTTGCTTTCTGCTTTAGTTTACCAATTTCCTCCCTTACGACACTCGCTTAGACAGGTTGCAAATATGCCTAAAGTGACTTCTTGTTCAGACCTTAGCTTTGTTTGATGTACTTTCCTTCTTTTGAAGTGTCCCAACCAAACACCTATGTTTGAATTTCAAATGAACTTCTCCATCAAAACGCACCTTGCTGTTGACGCTCCTTGTCGGAGCGCACTTTTCCCAAGTTGCTACCTTAGCCGCACCTTGCTGTGGGTTGCACTGCCTTAGTGCACCTCAAGGGAACCTGCTGAGCATGCTGTTGGGTGCTGTTACCAAGTGCGCTCTCTGTGTGAGCGTTCTGAGTGTGTGCTGTAGTGTGTTCTGCCGGAACGCACATCTAATCAGAGCGTGTTGTGATGGGCACTCTGTGTGAGTTTCCCTGAGCGCTCCCTACTCTGGTGCTCCTTTGCGATGTTGAGCGTGTCCCAATAGATGCAATGCATCAAGCATCCTCCTGAGCACACCTTTTCATGAAGGCTCGTTCTTTTGCCAGGCATGTTCGCTATTGCATGGTGATGGGTACTCCTACGGGAGTGTGTCTTGAGCACACCTTTCCTTAGGTGCTCTTATCATGGCTCTACCAAATGCATGGGGAAGGATCCCTCACTAAGAGCATCTCCTGGGCTATTCTATCTGGGATTCTTGTTGCAGTGCGTGCTGCTACCCAGCACACTTTTGTCAGGCACTCCTAGCCAAGAAGTGCACTTTTGTGTCGGAAATCTTCCAATGGACCATCAAATTTGCAGAAGAGTTCCACCAAAACTCCCTCCTTTGCTAGGCACTAGATTGCTTCACTTTTTGCTGAAAAAGTTCAAGTCACTCGAAATGTGATAACCCTTCCGGCACTGTGACCACCTCGAAAAACCTCAAGTTTTGGTTGCAAATTTTCTTTGATACCACCTGGCACGACCACAATAATACACCCACTTTTTGTGTGGTCTTATTGAGCATGTGACACCGTCTGGAAGCGTTCCTAGGGTGAGACCAACTCGGGCGCACTCTAATAGACTACACCTAGCCTACAGAAACCTTTCCTTAACACTGTATCGTTTATCACTTTACTTATTAATTGTTTTTACCCACACTTAGACAATTTTCATTACACAGTACAATCAAGTAAAAATGAACACAATGTAAGGGTGGGGTTGCCAAACTGGCCAACCTCATTAACTTGTATTATATGAACAATTTACAAAAATGAAGTTTCCACAAACCAAAAGAGCTCTGGGTGTGTTCCCAACTAGCAAGCACGACTCTGTTACAATGATCCAGCAATTTGATCCATCACGAATTCTCCTACAAGAAAATTGGCATTTATGTGATAACACTTATTTGGTAGCTTAATAGATAACCATTATCCATTTGAACACATAATTAGTAGAAGGATGTCATCCATCTTTAATCATAGCAACTTCTTATTTGCAATGACTTGATACCTTGGCCTTAGGAATATGTTGAGAAATCGTATATGTTTTATTATGATCAAAATTTTAATGCACGACATTCCATGAGCGATGTGGCGTAGAAGATGGTAGTGCCTGGAAATAGCAGGTGAGGAAGATATGATAGAAACTGGGAAGTAGAGACCAATGAAATTCGTGGTTGTAAAGGAAGATTTTTGTAGTGCTACCATGAAAAATTGAAGGGAACCTCATGAGTTAGATGAGCACCCGCTAAGCCAACATTCAGTACATTTTTTGGCCATCCATTAGTCACAACAATGGCTGCATCGAAACCACGTGGGAATACCTTGGAACAAAGTTCATGCAGAAAACTTAGAAGGTCTATGAAAAGGAGAATAAGGCCATCTAAGGTTGTTTGTAACAAATCCTTTTTCTCATAATCTAAATTCAGGAGAGCAATCGGTAGTCCATCTTTCACACCAGCTCCCATCCCATCTTTCACACCAGATCCCCCTCTAACGAAAAGTCTTATATGATTACGCCCCACTAATGCACTAAGGTCTCTCCCAAAGTGACATTCAATGCTGCCACTTCTTTGGCTATTGTCCTGGTGCTCCTGGTGCAGTGTGCTTGTGTTCACAATGAATGGAGATTTCCTATGAGAATCAACTATAGAGAGAACTCATTGTCCGCCAAATTTGATAGTGTTGTTTCTTCTTGGGGATTGATTGTGAAGCCTATTTTAGAAAACTGGTCACAACAGGATTTGAAATCCAACCTATCGAGTAACAATTCCAGTGCCTGTGAGGAAACATATGGAGTTATTCCCTGCACTGATTCTGTGGTGGGGAATATGTTCTTGATGGTGGTTTATGGATACCAGTTGTTTGCGGCGGCGTCTCTTCTATCGAATGTAAGTGAGCTTTTGTTGGCTATGATGGGGTTTGGTATTATCGGAGGCTTGTTTCTTCCTATGCTTGGAGCCACTCTCCTTATTCTAGGTTGGTACCTTTTTTCAGTTTCTATAGTCCTTAGTGGATATGATTTGAATACCATAATTTTTTTTTACATTTACCAAATATCGAAAAGTATCCAATCTCTTAAGTTGTATATTTTTTTATCAATACAAGCTGAAAATAATTGCAGTCATTATAGTAAGAATGTTTTAGGTTTGCAGGCTTATCCATTAGTAAATTCATCTTCCTAGCGTCATATTGATATCTTAAATAAGTTCTATTTTAGTCTATTATAAAGAAAATATGTACATACAAAGATTATCAGGTCGTCAAAATGGACAATAATCATGATTGGAATTGACAGTATCGAACATACAATAATGTGGATGGATATTTCCTGATTATACCTGGCTAGCTTATGAAAAAAAGTGGCTTCTTCAATCTCACTGTAAATGCTATTTATAGATGTTGTGATATCAAATCTTCATAACAGACATATACATTCACAGTATCAAACATACAAGAATGTAGATGGACATTTCTTATTTAGAACCGACTGGCTTATGAACAAAAGTGGCATTGCAATCATCCTGTAGACAATTCGAACTGGCCCATGATTACAAGTGGCTACAAATTAGCTGCAAGGGATTCAACAACTTCATCTCCGCTGATACAGTACCTGCATCTGAACAAGAGCTGGGATCTTGTTTCTTAATAGATATTAAGTTTTTTCCCTTGTTTGTACAATTGGAAGATGTCGATCCCTTCTTCAGCTCCTCTGAATACAATAAGCAATAACTTTGTCTTTTTCACCCAACTGGTTTTGTATTACCCTAATATCTATACTAATTGAATAATTGAAGGACGCACCTGGTTCTATGTGATGTTCATCTCATTCAACAAGCAACATAATTTCAAGTTTGGACCATGAAATAGAAGCAGCAACATCATAAAGAAGCCCACTTCGAAACATAGAAGAAAGAATTGCTTTAATAAATGTCCTCTCAGTTGCAAGCAAAACTGAAACTGTAAGCTTCAGATTATTATTGTTGATTATTGTTATTGTAAATGCAAGTGCAAGACAAAATGATACATGAATAGAGACATAATTTGGGATTTTGAACTTGAATGTTGTTTGCCAGATGGGCAAGGACCTTAGCCACTCCACAGTGATGGCAGATGTGCTGAGTATTGCCTACTCTCAAACAATAAGCCGTAGCAAAACAATAAGAAGCATCACTAGCACTAAAACCGCAACAAACAACTCGATGAGAGGTTAGTATGGAATATAGTGTAATTTCAACATTCATTGAAGGTTTTTCTTTCTGCACAATTTAATTCCTTGTGGGCCTTATTTATCTTTGAGCTCTACATTAATTGTGGATTGACAATAGATTTCAATAGTCCTTACTTATATCTTCCTAACCGACAATAGCGATGTAAATGTTTAAATTATTCGCTGTGTACGTTATATTAAATTCATATTGAATGGATTTACAGTTGTTCATATCAAAGTTAAGTAGGTGTGTTAGTATAAAAAAATCACTGTTATTATACATATTTTAAATAATGTTATGAAAATAAACAAATTCTTTTAACATACACGACATTTATTTTTATTTTTTTAAAATAAATTTTTTAATTTTAATATAATATATATAATTGCATTGTCTTTGTAAAAAACAAAATTGCATTATGTTTATTTCCAACGTCGGGTGTAATCTTACAATCTTATAATAAATTTATTCTTAGTTTAGAATTTGATGATATACAAAATTAAATTTTTTATTAATTTAATATTGTAGTCAAATTAAAAAAACTTTAAACATGACTTTTTTTTAAGTATGCATTGACTTAGAATGATAATAAAAAACTTGCATTGACTTAAAATCATAATAAATGCCCAACATAATAAAGACATGTGAGTTAAAGAAAAAATTGTTTAATCTTACAATCTCATAATAAGTCATGTAATAGGTCAAGTCGGAGTTAAAGAAAGATGGGCCTAATGCTACATTTTGTAATAAATTTATTTTCAAAATTTAGAATTTGATAATATATAAAATTAGATTTTTTATCCGTTTTTAAATTATTATTATTATTTTTTATTATATAATATTTTATATAAATAAAAATAAAATATTAAGTTTCTAAGATAATATTATATGATATAAGTAAACATGTTTTTGTTTGTTTGTATAGGATCTTGGAATCTTTGAAAACAACTAACACAATTTTCTTTGAAAACATTGAACACATTCATAAATTTTAATTTAGTTAGACCTTGATCATATTGATTGAATAATTGTTTTTTCTTCAATATCTAAATGTTGAAGAGTGATAAATTTTATATATTTTTGAAGTTATAAGTAGCTCACTATATTTGAGAACGGTTAGATGCAACTATTGATTGGGCCACAACGTGTAAGTCTTTGAGAGTTAGGATTAAAGAAATACTGGTTGTTCACGAAAATCGGTAAGCAATAGCATCATACATAGTAATGATGATACCACTTTTTAATACTACTTTCATTGCCTTGATACTAAAGTCTAATTCTTCTAAGTCTTTTTTGAAGACTTTCGACTTATATCTTTTTGTAATTACAGTTACAAGATTATTGGAAAGATTATATCTACTCGAATTAGAAGGGTGTTGGGTAGATACATCTTTGGTGAACAGTTTGGGTTTCTGCCTGGGAGATAGATCTATGATGTTGTGGGTGTTATTCAGGAAGGTATGCATACTATTCATAGTAAATGTTTAAAATCTATGGTCTTGAAAATAGACTTGTCTAAAGACTATGATTGGGTCTGTTGGACATTCTTACGAGTTATCCTATCCAAAATGGGATTTGCAGTACCTTTTATCACTTGGGTTATGAGCAACCTTGCTTATGTATCTTTTTCTTTACTGATTAATGGAGTGGCATCATCCTTTTCTAGAGCTGGCCATGGGCTCAAGCTAGGTTGTCCTATTTCTCCCTTGCTTTTTCTCATTGTTGCTTAAGGTCTGGGTAGGTCTCTCCTATTAGCTAATGCATGTGGGGCTTATCATGGAATCTCTTTTGGTAATAACATTACTTTAACTCATGTACTGTTTGTGGATGATATTGTAATGGTTATTGATGGATTTGCTCAGTCTTTATCAACTCTGTATGAGGTTTTGCTGGTTTTTTGTAAAGCTTCTGGGATGGTGATAAATGAGGATAAATCCTCTTTCTATTACTATGGTTTGGATGAATCTGAGTTGATATCATTACAAAATATTTTTTCCTTTTTTGTTGTTAAAATTGAGAGGGGTATGAAGTATCTTGGCTTTCATCTCAAACCTTGCAAATACTTGTTGAAATATTGGGACTGGCTAATTGCTAAAGTTGAAAAAATAATAAAGAATTGGAGCTTTAAGTGGCTGTCCAAGGGTGGTAAGCTTACCTTGGTAAAATATGTTCTTGAGTCCATTCTGGTATACTAGATGCACTTTTGGATCCCGGTGGGTATTATTGAGAAGATCAGGAAGATATGTTTCAAATTTTTATGGTCTGGTAATTATGATTCTTCCTCTGGTTTACCCTGGACATCTTGGAAGGTTTTGGCAAATCCAAAATTTTTGGGTGGCTGGGGGCTGAAAATACCTGCTTTATTTGCTAAAGCTCTAGCAGCTAAGAATGTATGGAATATTATTCATGGATCGGGCCTATGGGTTCAGATTTTCGTTCAGAAATATATTAGGCCACTATCTTTATTGGATTGGATCTGATCCACTATAAAGAAGAAAAGAGGAATTTCTATATGTTGGAAATATGTTCTATGGTCTTTTGATCTTATTGGAAATTTTCTTGTTTGGAAGGTTGGGAATGGTGCTGAGGTTCAGATCGATATGGATCCATGTTTTGGATGCAAGTGGAGACATATGTTACCTTCTCAATTGACTGATAAATTACATTCTACTGGAATATTTTTTCTTAAAGATATTGGATGTCTAGCCATGTGTGTCTTATCTGATGGAACATGGTTGGCTCAATGATGACAATCTTGGTTTAGTGGATGAACATGAAGTTATATGTTGGAATGGTTATCTGACTATTCTAAAGGATAGCCATATCAGATTAAATAATGAGGTTGATGTGCTGGTATGGAATCAATAAAAAACTGGTAAGTATTCTCCTAAAGCTGGTTATTTGCAACTGATTCTGGATAAAAATGAGGTGGAAATTAATTTGGAAAACTAAGTGCCCCCTTAAGTCCAAAATATTTTGTTGGTTTTCGTTTTCAAGTCAAAGCTCTTACTTTGGATGTCCTAAGTAGAAAAGGATGGGAGGGACCTGGTAGATGCTACCTTTGCAAAAATGATGTTGAATCTAACTTCCACCTTGGGGTGGTTTGTCCATATACTAGATCGGTATGAGATGAGATTGAATCTAAGTTAAATATTAAAAATTTATGGCTTGAAGAGTCGGTATTAGCTTGTTTGAAGACCTGGTGTTTCAATGAGAAGGTGAAAAATATCAGATCTTTACCTATTATTGTTTCCTGGTACATCTGGAAGGCTAGGAACCAGAGTTGTTTTCATGATTTCACTCCCTTTCCTGCATAGGTATCTTCCTTTAGCTTGGGGTTACTAAGTTCTTATCCACAAGATAATTGTGTTTTGAAGATCAGAAATATTATTGAGGAGAACATTGATAAATCATATCCATGGGGGTATTTTGATGGTTCGGCTGCTGGTGAACCACAAATCTGTGGTGCTAGAGGATTACTATAAATTAAAAAAGATCATTACTTTACTTTTAAAGCTGGCCTGGGCATAGGTACTAACAATCGGGCTGAGCTATGTGCATTGAAGTTACTCCTTACATTGGCTTTGGGTAAACAGATTTCTACAATTTTTTGGAGATTCCATGTTGGTTATAAACTGGGTTACAGGTAAGCATAGAATTCACAATTTATAGCTTACCCAGGTTTATCATGAAGTCATCAGAATATCTAATATGTTTGAAAATGTATATTTTAGGCACATCTATCGAGAAAGAAACTGGAAAGCTGAGTATTTAGCTAAAGCTGGAGTAAATGTTTAGAATGGATATTGGCATATATCTGAGTTTCATGGGATAGAAAGATTTGATTCCTATCAGTTTTTTTGACATTATGTGGCAGTTTCTTATTTGATGATTTGACTATCTATCTTTTTGTATATTTTGGTTACCTTGATGTCATGTAGTTTCTATGATAGAGACTGTGTATGGGAGTGATATTTTTGCTGAGATGTTGACTTTATATAATGGAATGTAATATATTTGACAATATATTTTGAATGTCATATGGTAGTGGGATGTGATTGATCGTCTATTTTTAGCTCTGATCCTCTTAGACCGGTTTTGAGAATATTTTGGGAGCATGGGCAATTATTACTTGTGATATTGCACCATCTGAAGAATGTAATTGGTACTTTTTTGGTATATAAAATTATGATTTTTTTCCTGTTGAAAAAACAACATAGTAACGATGAGGGGATAGAATATAACATTCATATTTTTGTTAGGATAACCAATAATATAACATCTATTCTTGAAATCTACAAACTATTTTGTTATTCAAATAAAATACTAAAATTGAGAAAAAAAATTAATAAAAATTAAATATTTTGATAAATATAAATTTAATTATAAATTAAAGTTTTTTTTAATTAATCAAAAATAGAAATTGTTTAAATAAAAAATTATATTAATTTAATAAAATACATACTATCATTAAAAATATAATTAAATAAATAAATTTATTTGACTTGATTAGTTAAAAATACTTAATTAACTTTATAGTTCATGTATCTGATATAATATAGAAAACCCTATACACATAGTCAGATAAATATGTCTTAACATAAGGTTGATGTTTCTAATACTAAATTATAGAAAGTATCTTCAGGCACATTCAGATCAGATCTGATCTTATCTTAGATATATGTTAACATTATACGGTTCACAATTGAATAATTAAAAACACATGTTTATGGAAGCCTTTTGACTAAGTTAAAAATTGCAGTTGATTATCTTTCATTTTTAAGGTTGGCCTTGGTTTTGGTTTGGTTTAGGATTATATATATATATATATATATATATATATATATATATAACTGCAACTCCAAAAAGTTGTAGAGTATAACGCTTATAAGGTCTCGTGGAGCCCTTAAATTCAGATTCTACATAAAGGTGAGCCACCAACCCACAACTTTGTTAGAGTGAGCGCACATTGACTCTGGTTGGTACTTGCCCAAATGTGAAATGGATTAGGGACACCAGGAACAAACAATAATTCAATTACCTACCAACGAAGTAGAGACACATTTTCGGAGTAAGCAATGCGCTAGATACTCATGATATCAACCAAATATTCAAAAAAATTTCATTGCTTAATCTGTCCTTGCATTTATTTAATTTTTCATAAATTCATGGTTTCCTTTTCGATGAATTTATAAGCCACTGCTGCCTAGAGGTGAAGAAAACATTAGCCAGTCATCTCTACCATTGCCTTCTTTCTCATGGATTAAGAGTCTTTCTGGACCACAAGGAATTGACGAGGGAGAAAACGATTTGCATCACATATCAGCTGGTTGAGGGTTATGGAGTTCATGTCTCACCATTTTTAAGAAGCTTAATAGTATTTTTGAAAATCTAGTTTTTAGATGGAATTTAATTACAGTTTTTAATGGTAGTCGCTAGCTTTCAAGAGAAGCAAAATTTAGTATTTGCATATGTAGAAGAAAAAAAATGAAAAACATAGTTTATAGAATAAGAACAAAGTAAGAGAGAAAGGAGAAGAAGAAAAACCCTAAGAAGAGTTAAAGAGATCAAGCTCGTGGTTTTGGAATGTGTTGAGAGCCCCAAGTCTGTAAAAGGTGAAACAAGTGTGTAAATGTTGCCACCTCAGTTTTAACGTCAGAGTACTTGACACAAGCCTTATTTAATAATTTGGTTATATGATATTGTGAGCTTGTAGTAGTAAAGTTGTGTCCACAAAGTGGAGTCATGTGGAAGTTATCTAGTGGAGTCATGTGGAAGTTATCTAAACCGATCGGATGGTAAAAATGTGTTTTTCAAGATGAAGTGAAAAATATACTTTATATAACAAGATAACACTTTAGTATTATAATCATCTAGAAGTGGGAGTTGATGTGCCGGGTAGAAGTCAAGAGAGTGTCTCTCTAGGTAAAAGTGTGTCCCAATGTCAAAGTGAAAGTTATTTCAGTAACTCAAGTTAATTGTTGCAACTGCCCCCCGAACAATCGCAAACTGGAGAAGCGTAGTGCTTGAGGTTTCATATTTAAGCGGCTTTGAGCTGGAGGCGTTTAATAGGTTAGAACTTTAACTCTCATTGTTGGCGTTAGCTTAATTGTATTGTATTAATAAACAAAGCTTAATGTTCTCGCTTATTTTTTGGCTTTGCAGTGACAAAAGGGAGCTCTTGAATAAGCTCATGCAACATGTACAAAACATGGTTGGAAAAACAACATTGGATGTGGCCACATATCCGGCTTGTTTGGATGAGAAAATGAAATATTTTGAATGTAGTTTGTCATTTCAGGTAGGTGTAGAGAAAGAAAACCCAAGTTTTTGGGATTGTGGGTTCTAGCAGATTTGGAAAGACAACCCTGACAAAAGAATTCTATAACATCCATAGGAAAGATTATGCTTGATCATGTTTTTTGTTTGATGTAAGAGGGTGCTCTCTAACATCCATGTAGAGTAAAATTTTTAGCGAATTGATTGGACGGGATGAATTAATGTATAGCATTGATCAAGGTATAACAATGTTGAAACACTATCTCTAGTATTCTAAGGCTATAGTAGTCTTAGATGATGTGGACCATGTTGACCAACTGCGTGCACTGTTTTCACCAATTAAGGACATCCTTCCTTGTGGGGGCCTCATCTTAGTTACATCTAGCAATAAGGATTTTCTTACAACCTCAAGAATTCTAGGATCATCCATTTACAAGCTGGAAGGTCTCAATAGACGACATTCTGAAGAGCTATTTTGCTTGCATGCCTTCCACCAGCCTCATCTTGTTGTCGTATTTGAGCTTTGCACTCTGCAATAGCTTGCGAATATCACTTACACTAATTCAGACACTGCTCCATGGAAATGCTGTGGAGTATTGGAAAGGCCACCTGCTCAAAATATCCCAAGTACTTCCCAATGATATACAAAAATCACTTAAAAGTATCTACGATACTCTTGATGAACAAGAAAAAGAGATATTCTTAGACATTGCATGATTCTTTATAGGAGAAACAAATATGTGGTTTTAACAGTTGGAATGGCAGGTCTTGCCATCGGTAAGCATATATAGAACAAGTTACCACAGTCACCTTAGTCACTTATCCTTAACTTCTTCGGAAGTCGTAACCTCTTAGGGGAGAGCCTTAATTGATCTTGCTAAAACACTTAGACAAAATATTCTCTTTCAAGACTAGAAATCAATGCCTAATGGATTCCAATATAAGAATGAGTTTGTAGTGTAAAACATGAGTAAAAAGATGTAACTTATTAAACAATACGTAAAGAAATGTCATCACACTATGAGCCAATTAGTGTTTAAAGAGTAGTATTATAAATTTAATATGGTGTGAAGAGTAATATAATAAATTTCAACCATATGTGCATTCCTATATTTTTATCATATCCCAAACTAAATATGTCTAATAATTATCATAATGTGAATGCAATTAGCGAGACTTCAACAATCTGTCTAACAAAGTTGCATGTATGGATCATAAGAATACACAGTTATCATAACATTAATAAAACAAGCAATTTTAATAACTATGACTCTTCAAATATGTGTATAGTCCCTCTCATCATAATCCTAATAATTCAACATAGAGTATATATTCCTTTATTAAATGTATGTTTAGCAACAACAATATTGAGTCACCATGTTCCTACATATCATTTCCAAGTTGTTCGATAGACAATAATAACAGAAAATAAAAGCACTTCAAAAGAGATTTTGAACAATCATTAGCAACACAACAATATTACTTAGTAAATAGCGATTTAAAGCTCCAGGACGAAGTATGTGGGCGACAAGCGTAAGCTAAGGTCAACCTGAAGGGAGAGGAGTAAGGCTCACGAAAGAAGGCATCCCATGTGAGGAGGTGCAAAGGCCAAGGTTGGGACTTCTAGAGGAGAGTTGCGTCTGGTATGGAGGATGGGCATAAGGGATGGAAAGGAAAGTTGGAGACAAAGGTTAGAGGGATAAAACACAATAGTGAGGGCATGGAGTGGGGTCTGCGTGTTTGGAGGTAGGCTACTACCACAAAGGAGGGCCATGAGAAGAGGACAAAGGGTCGCGAAGGGACAATGTAGTTTCCAAGCAGCCTCGTGAAGGAGGAAGGAGCGGTGTGCCTGTTTCCTGCGAGGGAGTGAAGGATGGGTGAGTGGAATGATTGCGATGAGCAAGGAAGGAACTATGAATATTAAGAAAGGAGGGAGTAGCGATTAGAGGCATGGATGGAAGCGAGGTCAAATAAGGATATAGGCCAACAAAGGAGGGGAAGTTCCCTGCGTTGACGAGATAACAAATGAAGAGATATGGAGGTTGCAGGTGGAAGTGATGGCTCTTGTGGCCGCAAGGTGGAATAAAAACACTACTATAGCAGTGAAAAAGAGAAAGGGAGTTAGTAGTGAGTAGTTATCCAGCAAGAAGGAGGAAGAACTAGGGTCTAGTAGATATATGAGGATTAGGCTAGGGAAAGCTAGGGTAGAAGGTGGTGGGAACGCTAACCTAAATATGAAAGCTAACTTAAAAAATATTATAAACTCTAACCTAAGAACTAAACTAACCTTACCTGAGACTAACCCTAGACTAGGTTTTGCAAGAGAGAATAGGGTGGTGAAAATCTAGGGAAACCCTAGCAGAAGCCCTACCTAACCTAGGGTTTGTGAGGAGAAGTGCTTACCTAATGGAGAAGAATCCTAGGGTAAGCAACTAACCTAGAAAAACTAGGGAGAAAATCCAGGGCATCCTCATGGGAAGGGTGTCGTCATTTTCTAAGGCAAGAAGAGGTAGGTGAAGGCTTATTCTAGGAAAAATTGCATCTTTAAGGCCACCACTAAGACTCAGACGTGCACATCCACCAACATCCAACAAAAAGGTAAGAATCATGACCTCCGTGTGCTTGTGTTCATCCAACAAATTGAAGCATCATCAAAAGTAGAGATTCAACAAATAATTACAAGAATAATAGCTTGCATTATTTAGAAAACTTCCTCACAAGGGGTGTATCCCTCTAGAGAAACCCTCAGAAGGGTAAAACAAGTGCATAGTGATTTATCCCATAAGTTCTAATTTAAAATTAAAGTGAGGAGATCTATTTATATGATCTCACACTCACTTATCCAAGAGGACATGCCCTAAAAAAATAAACTCATAATTATTAAATGTCAACTTAAAATTAAAAGAAAATAATAATAAAATATAAACTAAAGTAGGCTACCTAGGGTATTTGCACCCCTAAGTGCCAAGCAGGGTATTTTTTAAGGATTCTAATATTATACTTAAGTATAGTATTTATTCTAGGCGATTGTTCTAGATTGAAAAAACATGTTTATAGATAGGTAGGAGAATATTAAATATGAAACATAAAATTAACACTAAAATGTGTAAATTTTGGCGAATATTATGATAAAAAAACATATTTTATGTAAATATAGGCGATATTAGACACCAAATAGCGAATTTATTTTTTGAAAAAAACCCAGAAAATAGCCAATTGGCAAAATTTCGCCACTAAAAATTACCTTGGTGCCAAAACATTGCTCAAATAAGCGATTCTGTTCGAAAGAAAGGTCAGAGTGAGATGGATGGAGGGAGTTATGCCCCATCTAACGCCTAGAATACTGTAAAATCCCTCAACGCCCTCCTCAAAGGATGGACATGATTTGACATGGAGGATTCCTTCCTCTAAGGAAAGAAGGCTAGGGAGAGCAAGGACCCACTGAATGAAGGGATATGAGGGTGCATGAAGTGGTTACAACTGAAGACTAGTGTCTCATGGCTGAAGCAGAAGGCCACTAGAGTGTGCAAGAAGGGAATGGAGCCATGAGACCCAGTAGTCAACCTTTAGGGGCCCCAAACACCAATCATGAGGTTAAAAACCTCTTTAATGGGTAGTCAACAACACCATTAAGCCATAGTACCTTTAAAGGAGGACCAAAGGGTCCAAACAAGACCGCAATTGCTCAATAATGCCCCTCTTGGTTGAAATTTTTTTCCCTCTCTCCCTGGGGTACACCTGAAGGTGTGTTGGGTATAAGTGCAACGTAACATTAGCTCCAACCGTGGGACGAGTGATCTTTGTAAGACTGCTCGAGAACCTATGAATATGGTGGTACATGTAGATCTACACGCATATCAAATACCCAAAAGATCAAAAGCATCTAAAGGCAGATACTTCCGTCCTGCCTTGTTTGCAAAAAGAGGGAAATAAACTAAGAACAATAAACTAACTAGACATGAAAAAAACATGAAATGCAATGCACAAAAATATGCCAATGCAACTAACCTTACCTACTCTGAACATGGTAATAAAAATAGGTTAAGTGAAATCATACCACCAATGTAACCATTTAAGTAAGAAATTCATACATGTCATTTTAGCTTTATCCTTTAGCATAATCCAAGACAATGCCTCATTGATGATATGATGATTTTGTACCAGCATCTTTTTCTTGATGAGTGTAGGAAACCATAACTTCTTAAGAACCTGGAAAACTTAAAATTGGTGCCATGGAGAAGCATCACTTTTATAGGATTTGTTGATCCATTATTCTAGTGGGCTTATGTATCAGACACCTCTACCATACGCATATTCTAAATATTTTTTCTTGAAACTCACCCATGAATCCTGAACTTGGGAGGCTATCTGTAGGCTTGGACTTTGCAAATATACATATGAGAGCCGCAACCCGTCTTTGCATTTACTCAATATTTTCTTTGTACATACAGGTATATTGCTTATATTTTCCATAATCATGTTAGTAACCCCAATAATGTTTGAACTTTTGAAATTGTCAACAATATAATTGATACCTTCATGCTTAAAATGAAAAGATAAACAATAAGTATTATGAAATTGAGGGATGAAAATCATACCTATCCAGCTACCTTCCTCGATCTTGTTGAGATGTATCATTAAGGGCTTGTCGATTTAGGGTAGAGTGGGATAAACAACTTCTTCTATGTTTCTTGAGGGGCACGACTGAAAGTCATAACCTAGGCTCATCATATGTTGAATATATGAAAAAGAGTCCTATGTGCAACATGCTTCCCTACTATAAGATGAGTATGATGTTAACATCATGGAAGAATCACCAAAGATACGAGGTTCCCAGTATTCAAACTTTTCATCATACTGGCCCATCTGCATACACTAACTATATGAAAAGTATGGTGTTGTTCCATATTCAATTATGGTGGCAAAAGGGTTGAGCCACTCTTCATCATTAGCCTCATAAGGGGAAGGAATGATCATATCTATTTCAATAGGGTCTACATAGGTTATGTCTTCAACATCCTTGGTGGAGATGACTAAGAGTTCCTCATCCCAAATAGTGTCAATTTTTGGCTCTTCCTGAGTAACTTCATCAAGCTGCTCTTCCTCCCTATAACGTATGGAGAGAATTCTACCTAGTCTCGAGGAATCATATAAAGGTGGCCCCATAAATGTCTAGTAGCCATCGTCTTCATAATTCCTGTCATTATGTTCCTAGAGATCTAGTATGTCATTAGGAGTTTTTGTATGTTGGGAAGGAGTACTCATCGTATCCTTATGTTCCTCATCTTCTTCAATTAGGAATTCTGAATCATCATATATAGGACCATCATCATATTAATCTGCGTGGGAATCTTTGTCTATCGTGTTGAAGATATCATTCGTTAGAACCTGAACAATGGCTACTTCAAACCATTCTTTGTTTTGGGCTTCCTTACTCAACAAGTCCTTTACATGCTTGACATGAGGTATCCATTCGTCACGGTGCCCTGAATCCTAATGGTTACATAACATTTCCACCAATTCTACAAATGATGATATTATTCCTTTATCTAGGCCCACAAACCAAGCAAGGGCCTCACCTCCCAGGTGAAGGACAATGATCACATCTAAAGATATTCTTCTTCTTTGATATCATATGCTGAAGCCATAGTCATAAACCATTCCACATGATTTGTGGCATTATCATGGTTGGCCTTGAAGGTATGCCAGAATGCCTTTGGTAGCTCACCTGAGTATACTAGGAAAGATGATATATCAAGAGGAGCGAAACCAATTTCATTTCTGTAGTATCTAGACTATCAGGATCTTCAAACTCAAATGGAATATCATTTGTGGTTCCTTCTCTTGCATCACCTTGAGTCTGGATTTTTCCCAAGGTTTCCTCCCATATTCTGTCGATCATGGAATTTATTTCTTGCTCTTATACATCGTAATCCCAATCCATGCTAAATGCATTAATGAATTGCCAGAGAGAAGAAAATATTTTGCAAGGAAAACCCTCATACCAATTTATGATATATAATTTTCCTTCTAGGTGAAGAGACAACAAAAATAGCCTCATCTCGATGTCTTCATGCATGATGTTACTTTCCCTAATGAAGCACACAAATTCTTGCACATGGGATGTTGCATGGTTATGATACTGCTGGAACAATGGCAACAGTTCCTTCCCACCATCTTTAATGGCGTACTTGTTTGAGAAACCTTGAACACATGAGAATTCCAATATGTCCATCCACAATTCATAATTGGATGCCATCTCATTGGGATTCCCTGTATTTATAGAGTATTTCTTTTATTTTTCTTCGATTGGAGTTTCCAAGAGAAACCTTCTAGCTTAGTTAAGCAAATCTCACCAAAGTACTAAATAGAACAAGGGTGTACCCGATAGATGGGACGGGTTGAGCTCTTTTTGGAGTCACCAGGTAAGCATGCAGGTTAGTCCTTAAAAAAAATGCAAGTAATCATATATAATTAGGAACTCAAGACTTACCAAAGTGTTAAGCCTTTTTGGGATTTTCTTTGTGGAGTCGTCAGGTAAGATCTGCAAGATTAGCCTTCAATAATATTTTCAAAATACCCAGAAAGACTTACCTCAATTTTTTCTTACCGAATGTCATTCTTGCAAGGGTGAGTCACCTCAACAAGTTTGAGGTCCCCTACAACAACGCCAAAATGTTATCGGTTGGAATGGAAGGTATTGCCACTGGTAAGAATATGCAAAACAAGTCACCACAGTCACCTTAGTCACTTATCCTTAACTGCTTCGGAAGTTGTAACCTCCTAGGGGAGAGACCTAATTGATCCTGCTAAGACACTTAAACAAAGTATTCTCTTTCAATTCTAAATATCAGTGCCTAATGGATTGGGATATAAGAGTGAGTTTGTAGTGTAAAGAGTGAGTAAAAAGATGTAGCTTATTAAAAAATACATACAGAAATGTCATCACACTATGATCCAATTACTGTGTAAAGAGTAATATTATAAATTTAATACGGAGTGAAGAGTAATATAATAAATTTCAACTATATGTGCATGCCTATATTATCATCATATCCTAAAATAAACATGTCTAATCAGTATCAAAACGTGAATGACATTAGTGAGACCTCAACAATCTGTCTAACAAAGTCGCATGTATGAATCAAATGAATACATAGTTATAATAACATTAATAAAACAAACAAGTTTAATAGCTATGACTCTTCAAATACATGTATAGTCCCTCTCACCATAATCCTATTCATTTAGCCTAGACTATATATTCATTTATTGAATGTATGTTTAGCAACAACAATATTGATTCACCGTGTACCCACATATCATTTCCAAGTTGTTCAATAGACAATAATAACAAACAATAAAATCACTGATCCGGATTTATGCAAGAACGCAACAGAATACACAAATAACCATAGAAACAAATAAGCAACAGAAATAACATTTCATTTCATTAATAAATAACTGAAACTTGTTTACATACAGAATGGAAATAAACTAGCTAGAGTGCTGGTAGCTTATCTCTCAGAATAGATGTGGCGGCTACATGCCTCTGAACTCTCTGTTACAATGAGGCTCGAAGGCCTATATATTATTGAGAAACAATGGAAATTCTACACATCCAAAAACCTAACCCTAGGAGGTGAAACGCCTTAATGTAGGCCTCATTGGGTAACTTGGTACATCAATTTCCCAGGGTCGTAACTTTAGCATACTACCTCCGTTTGATGCACATGATACATCGTTAGAAAGATCTGTTTAAGGAATACATCTATAAACAAAAAATATTAAGTATAGAATGGTCTCATATTTTCCCGACCATTTGATGCCAAAAAAATGTCATTTAGGGCCTCAAAATGGCTCCGGAAGTTTAGGACCCGAAAACTGCCAAAAATAGTAAATTGTGCTACAATTAAGGAAACTGAAAAACTAAAAGAAACACTGGTGGGGGTCCAAGAGGAATAGGTGGGTGGCCACCAATATCCTCCTGGATCATTCCTCTCCCCTTAGGAAGCAATGGTCCCCATTGCGTTGAGTTCCTCCATGAGATGAGGAAACTTCTGTTGAACTTGGTCCCCAGTGAGCCACTTTCCCTTGTGAAGGAGTTGGCCTGCTTTGACATCTCGATATAGCTGGATCTTATGCTGGTGGGTGTTCTTGATCTGTGTGTCCATAATATGATCAATTGTGGCTTGTTCCATGCAGTCGGGGTTTAACTCTATTGGTGTGAGTTGTTTTTCCACGTCTGATGTGTCCAGTAGAGGTGGAAATTAGGGTCGAAGGCAGTCCACATTGAACACTGGGTGCAGACCAAGGAATGGTGGAATACTGAGCTCAAAGGCATTGTCCCTGATATCCTTGGTAATGGTGTATGGCCCATATCGAAGCAGGTGAAGCTTGCGGTGGGGTCCAGCGAGGCGCTCCTTCTGTAAATGTAGCCACACTTTGTCACCCACCTGGAAGTTGTGTTGCACCTGATGCTGATCATGTCACTACTTGTACTTAGCATTGGATCTGTCCAATATGTCATGAACCTATTGGTGAATGTGCTGAGTGCACTCAATGAAGTTGTTTTCCTTGGAAACTTCAAACTAGATATGAGCTGAATCAGCCTGAGTAGCTGCAAATGGCATGGTTACGTTAATGGGACATAGTGGCTAGAATCCCAAGCCCACCTAAAAGGGGTTGTGGTTGGTTGAGATGTGGAGGGCTCGGTTATAGTTGTGTTGTACATAGGGGATGCTCTCATCCCATGTACGTGGATGCTTTGAGTTGTACATGCACAAAATGTGTACTATCATCCTATTGACGACCTCTGTCTGGCCATCAATATGGGGATGGAAAGCTGTGAGCTTGGTGTCTAGCATTGACCATAGGCTAGACCAGAATGTACTAAGGAACCTGTTGTCTTAGTCTGAGATTATAGACTATGGGATACCAAAGTGTACCCACACTCATTCAAAGAAGAGTTTAGCAGTGGCTTCTGCTGTGATATTCTTCTTGCAGGCCGCCATTATGGCCATCTTTGAGAATCTGTCAACAACCACAAACACATAGTCATTGCCATGCTTAGTAGAAGGAAGGCCTAAAATTTAATCCATGGATATGGATTCCCAAGGTTGAATAGGGGTAGGAAACATAGTATAGAGGCCTTGCTTCTTGATGGATGGTTTGGCAATGGCACAGGCAGTGCAGGATTGGATGTACTTCCCGACGTCCTGTCGAAGGTTCGGCCAATAGAAATACTTCTGCAGTACTGCCACTATTTTCTGAACCCCGAAATGCCTAGCGACCTGACTGTTGTGCGCTTCCCAAATCATCTTGGCACACTCACTTGAAGGAACACAAAGGTGTCCCATGTGACACAGTAGTACATCCCAGAGGTGAAATTTTGGAACTTGGTTTCCCTCCAAGAGCGTCTGGTATTTGTGGATGGATTCTGGATTGCTCTTGTAGAGAAGTGGCCAATCAGAAGTCTCATGCCCACAAAAGTTGAGCACGGTCATTATTGCCACAATTGGTGGTCGGCTGAGGCAGTCTGCAACATTATTGGTGCTTCCCTTCTTATACTTGATGTTCAAATGAAACTGTTGTAGATATGTGGACCACTTCTGATGGTGATTGTTCTGTAACTTCCCTTGTGTTTGCATGAACTATAGGGGTCGGTGATATGTGTGGATGATCGTTTCCTTCCCCAAAATGTAATGCTTCCATTATCGGCAAGCCTGTACAATGGAATACATATATTTGTCATAAGTGGGATATTTGTGGACTGTGTCTAATAGTGTCTCACTGTGATATGCCACTGGATACCCTTGTTGAGTAAGGACTGCCCCAATAGCATAGTTAGAGGCATCTGTCTCGATCTCAAATGGTTGCTACAAGTGTGGTAATGTGAGCAATGGGGCACAACAAAGGTGATGTTTCAATTCTGCAAATTCCTTCTACTGAGTTTCTGAACAAAAGAATTTTTCTTTTGCTCCTCCCTTGGTGACTTGAATCAAGGGCCAAGTGATATGAGAGAATCCCAACACAAACCTGCGATAGAAATTAGGAAGGCCCAAAAAGCTGCAAAGCTCTATTAGATTAGTTGGGGCTGGCCAATCCTGAATGACTTGGATCTTGGTTGGATCCACATGTACCCCATAGTCATCAATAATGTATCCTAGATACTAAACCTGGGTCATGCCAAAAGTGCACTTGTCCAAATTGGCACACAACTTGTGCTGCCCTAATTTTTGGAGGACCTATCGGATGTGGTGGAGGTGCTCTTCCCAAGTCTGGCTGAAGATCAGGATGTCATCCAAGTACACTACTACAAATGAGTTGGTGAATGACCGCAACATGTCTTCCATTAGTCTCATGAAGGTTGCAGGAGCATTTGTCAGCTCGAAAGGCATGAACAACCATTTGAAAAGGCCCTCCTTGGCTTTGAAGGTAGTCTTCCACACATCGGTCGGCTTGATTGGTACCTGGTGATACCCGTACTTTAAGTCGATCTTGCTTAAATATTTTTCCCCTTTAAGATGGGATAGGAGGTCATCAATCCATGTGATCAGGTACCTATTCCAGACACTGATCTTGTTAAGCGCCCGATAGTTAGTATAGAGTCTCCAAGTCCCATAATTTTTCTATACCAACACGATCGGGCTCCCACAGGGAGATGAACTTGGCCAAACGTGACCCTTCTGCAACAGCTCCTGAATTTGCCTCTTGATTTCATCATTCTCCATAACAGAGTGACAATAGATTGGTCCATTAGGTAGCAATGCACTTGGGGTCAGATCGATGAGGTGCTTGACCTGACAGTTGAGAGGCACCCCAGTGGCTGAGGTGAATATGTCCCAGTACTCCTCCATGACCTTGTCCATTTGTTTTTGTCATGCGGGGGGGCCCTGTCTAGAGGTTGTGGCCATGATCTTCTTCTTTCCCTGAGGGTGGATCAGTAAGAAAACAAACTTCCTAGTTTTTTAAATGAGCTTACTGCATTGTTTTGCAATAACCAAAGAGATAGCGGTAGGGGGTGGTACCTCTAGTATCCTGTACAAATTATTTCCAAACTTAATAATAATGTCACGAGGCCAGGACTCATACACAACATGTCGCTTCCATAAGTATGGTTGACCTAATAATACATCACAAACATTAAGAGGAGCAATATCACATAATACCTCATCGGTGAAGGGCTTGATGTTGTAGGGAAGGCAGCACTGCTGGCTTACGCAAAGATCTCGTCCTTGGTGAAGCCACGTGATGGTGTACGGCTGTGGGTGTACTGTGGTTGGAAAACCCAACTTCTTCATGACCTTTTCTGAAATCAAGTTCTTTTGGCTCCCACTATCGATGATGAACTGTAGCGGGGAACCCTTTAGTCACATCTGGGAGTGGAAAAGACGCTCCTCCTCCTCTGAATCTTCTGAATCTTCCTTTTGGATCTTCGTGGTGGCAACGGTGGTTTTGGGATCTGCATCGATAATCTTATTCCCTCTATCATTCCCCTTCTCATGTTCAGATTCAATGTCAGAGTATACATCTGATCCAGAAGCCTTTATCTCAACCACTAGTGCCTGCTTAGCCCGACACTCACTTGTGTTGTGAGTGGGGATCTTATGGAACTTGCACCACTTTCTTGATTCCTTCTTCAGCTTTGCAGTGTTGATTTTTGCTTGTGTCTTTGGCAAGTTTTCTTGAGTTTCCATGCCTTGGCTGTGTCCTTGGTTCTACGGTTTGGGGGCACCTTTCCCTTGCTTCTGATTCGCAGATCCAAAGTCTCTCTTTTTCTGTTTGAATTTTTGCTCAATTTTGGCAGCATACCGATATGCCGTACCAAGCAAGGAGATGTCGAGGAACTCCATTTCCCCCTGAATGTATATGTGCAGAAAACTGCAGTACTTCAGCACCAAGTGGTTCTCTGAATCTTTGATACCCAACTTGGTGCGTATGGTATGGAACAAATTCGTCAGCTCATGCACATCTTGATCTCTTTGTTGCCGCAACGTAGTCCATTGGATGTCCTTGTCCTCATAGCTCCCCACCAGATAATATTGTCCTTTTATGGCATCTCGAAAAGAATTCCAGGTGGGTACGACTAAGAAAAGAGAGGTTTCCTCCTCATCCTTTCTCTCACAGTAGGTTTCCCACCAGTCCTTGACATGGGGGGTTGCTTTGAGTAGAGAAAAAGTAATCTTTTCTCGGTTGGAAAAGTCATGAACCGAGAAATATCCTTCTAATAGATTCAACCATTTACCTACGGCATATGGATCTATTTGACCATCAAATATGGGAATGTCGAAGTTTACTTGTACCTTAAAAGGGGTTGCACCTCCAGAGTGTTATGGAGAGAAATTCCTATGGTTTGGGGTACCAGAACAGACAGCTTGAGTCCAAAAATCAATCCTTTCCAATATGCAATAGAAATTAAACATCTAACACTAAAGGATAAGACCTTGTACCTTATTCAGGATAGTTGAAGTAGATCCCCGTTGAGCTTTCCAACTTCAGCTTGAATTGATAGATTACTTCCTCAACAACAAGTAAACAATACAAGCATTCTAAATATCATGGTGTTAGATATATTCTAGCATATATAATCAATAATGTATAAGCATTTGACATAATCCAATGGATAAAATATTCATTCAAACACACATTATTGGGCAAGAAAATATATTTCTATTAATATAAATCATAGATTACAAGATACAACCTTTGTCGGCACGTCTGCAAACTAGAGAAACAGAATCCCCTACTTGGGCCTCCACCACTTCAATCCTCCATCTCTAGATAGCAAGCTCACAAGCAAAAGGAAAGATTGGGAAGAACACAAAAGTGCTCCAAGGGACAAAGGGATGCAGACTCAAGCATAAGTTCTGGCAACAATAGACTATAGTTTCTTTGCTCTCAATTCTCTCTTACGCCTTCAATGTACCAAGGGGTTCCTTATATAGATTTTCAAAGGGGTAATGAAAGGTCGAATCTGAGTGATCTCAAGGCATAGGGAAGGCCAGGAGTCAAATGAGTCAGATCCATGTCAAGGAAAACTCCAAAAGGATTTGGATTTTGCACACATCCCGATGTACACGGTTTTAGTGGTCAAACTTGCATATATACGCGCTTATAAGTTTAAAAGTCACGTGTATCATTTTCACATGTTTTTAGGGATGGTCAAGGAAACATCAAAGGACAAAAAATGGTCCATGGGGTCTAAGGAATCTACAGTGGGATAGGGGAAGGCCATACAAAGTGTGATTCACCTAGAGTGGTGAAATCAGCTATAACAAATACCCCCTAATGTGTGAGGTCAAAAGGGTCATACGATGGCTGAAATACATTATAAGTCCATCCCAGAAGTGGAGTGATGAAGGATCCCAAATGGAATACTAGCCACCTAATCAACATAGTACAATAATACAACTCTGCACATAACTGCAAATACATATAGCAGTCCTGGATACATAAGAGTACAATGGCCATGAATAGGCATGATACAAGATATCACATAAGTGGTCATTGCCACGTACAATATACATAGATCTGAATCTCCATGATGAAGATATACAAAGGACCATGATCTCCATAATGGCTGGAAATATCTGACATATACTGGAATCAAGTCATGAGAGCTGAAATCTCATGAACACTGGCATGATCAAGGGGGTAGCATATAAGAGATGCCACCAATCTGGAAATTTTTCTACACAAACCGCTACGATTACATGTCCCACTATGCGAATAGAGGTGTTGAGGTTGAAAATAGTAGTCCATTGTCTAATTACCGATCATTAATGTATACCGTTAAAAGACACGAGATCACCCACCGATGATGAAAATGGGAATCAAGGTACTAGAGTGCAAACTAACAAGTGTGAATAAATGTGTTGAGGTCAAACACTTGAGAGGATCCATTGATCAGGGGACATTGATGTATTCCCAAAAACTGTCGATGGCGAGGGAAATTACCACTGACGACTGCAAGTCTCAAGGCACTCAAAACAACTCTAGATTCCAATCCCAGAATAAATGATCTGAAGTCGATGGGATGAAATCCGCTAGAAGGAGGGCATTAAGGCATCCCTCATCATCAAACATGAGGTACTCAGCAAAGCTGTATAATGTGGAAGGACTCGATCATAAGGTGCACAAACTAGTAACTGTACTGGGAATGGTCAACATGCAAAGTCAAGATAACTGAGGAATGGCCGACTTAGGCTTCAACTTCCTTCGAACAAGAGCATAACGGCGTATGGTGACTGAATAAAGGCAGCACAGACTCGATATACAAACTGGTACATCTCTGCGACACAGGAGGCATCGACAGAGGCTCCATAGGGACTGGAAGCTTAACCAGTCGGTGGAGCTAAACTCAGATCAATGAGTATAGCTCCTAAAGTCAAAATATAACCCAACCAATGGATGTGATATACAGTGCTTTGTTCGAAGGTGACACGACTCGACAGCTGCCACAGATAACATCTTTCCTTGTTCGGCTTTTTGGTTTTTTGGTTTTTTTTTTGGACTTTTTCAGTTATTTACAAATCTTGAAAAAGAATAAAATGGATTTATAGTTACAGACTAGGAGGAGATGAGTGTCATAAGGGCAAACAAACTAGTTCCAAGCAGTGGAACATACCTATGCTCAATGCAAGGATACATGTGTAGGATATCGACACTCGGGGGAAAATCCTCTCCCGGTAAAAAGGGAAACGAGTTGTGAAGGATATAAAAAATGGCTCTGCATGGCTAGACATGAGACAAGCTTGGGCTATATGGCTGAAATGCAATGTCAGGGGAGCTGACATAAACCTCAATAAGGTAGGAAAAGCTCATATGAGATAATGCATTCACAACTTGGCATGACGGAGTCCTGAGGGAAATAGGCCAGCGAAAGATCAAGAGGAGTATGATGCTCTTGCGAAATGTCATGGCAGTACTATATAATAGACCCACACCCTAAAAGAGAAAATGTCAACATGGGAACCAAATGAAAATAAGGTGCTAACTAGGGTACCCATGTAAGTTGAAGCTCTACCACTCATATCATGCCACTTCTAAAACAGCAAGAAGGTTCTGTGACATAACATAGTGTGTTCGTTCCTAAGGTCATGATGAGATGGTCATAAGGTTATGCAAAATGCAAATGGTGATGAAACCTAATCTATATGCCAGTTTAGATATGATACCCGAGATCGGCACGAACGGGTCAATCCAACGGCTGAAACAACACTGAAAATGGTCCTCTACATCATGAATTATGTCAAAAACAGTCCAAAATGGTTAGAAAATGTCGAAACTATAGGGAAGGGGGTAAAAATTTTCAAATATTTGAAAAATTTCTATAAATAGTAAACAATTCAAAATATTATAAAACATTTGAAACTTTTACCCATTTGAGCTTTGATTTTCAATAGCAAATTCCAGGAGATCCAGCTGACATAATCCACTACCGTTTCTTCTAGGTATATACCCATGCTCTTCTCTTTCATTTTGATGTAAGTTTTATGAAATTACATGGTCAATTAAGTTTTCTAGGACACCCTAAAATAGGCGTTGTGGCCCATGCGGAAATCGAGGTTTTTTCCTTGTACAGGGTTGGATATATGCGAAAAATGCCCTCAAACCCGCGTACATATGCGATTGTTTTGAAAACAGTCGTGTATGAGGCCGCACATAAGGTTTTTTCAATAATATAATGGGAAAATTTGCAATTTCTTATGTAGGATGGTCATAGAGTGGAGAGAGTGTGAACATGGTGAGGTAGAGGAAGCAGTAAGGGCCGATCTAATGGTTCAACGAGATCTACGTGCATGCGGACTCTACAACTTTTTGGTGTCTTGGTGGTTTGAGGGCCAAACCAAGATTATTATAGATGCTGGTGGATTACTGGGATCCAGACTTGGAGTCCTTCCATTTAGATGGGATGTCCCTCACCATAGAGGTGGAGGACATATACTTCATTATTGAGCTTTCTAGTTGAGGGGAAGTGGTGAACCTTCGTTCTCGTGGTGGGCCAGGAGGTGGCTTAACAATCGACGAGTACATTGCGGTGTACTACTATCCAGACATAGAGAAGGTGGGGAGTCATGTCCCTACCAATTCTATATAGGTGCTGGGCCTAAAGGCCATACTATTGACATTGGGCAGGATAGCAGGCTTGTCATCACTCCACCAGGCCTCGCGGCCTCTGATTTTCTATGCAGTGGAGTGCATGAGACCCACGATTTATGATTGGAGCACTACACTACTGAGCAACATGAAACATCAGCTCAGTGAGTGTAAGGCAGGTAGAGTGAAGAACTTGGGGTTTAGCAGTATTTTGAGCACGTTTTTCTTCGAGTGTGTTCTATGATTGAGCCCCAGAGTGGACATTCCTCTTCACGGGGTTCGAGATCCAGCCCAAGGGCGTTGGGCAGATGCTATGCATATACTGGGGGGTGGTAGGGTGGCCAACCCATATCCAGTTGACTTCTTTCTGTGGTGGCGATGACAGATAATTGCCATCGATTACTACCCCTATGCAGGGATAGATTTTTGGGGGGACCCGGACATGCCGCTACCACCAGGATCGACATATGGTGATATAGGTGACGAATCTCAACCCTCTCTTTTTAAATTTTTTTGTGTTTTCTTGATTATATGGAATCAAAAAGACATATTTTTGCGTGATAATACATAGTGACATCTACCATTTGTGTGTAGATGTGGGACCACAGCGGCTAGAGTGCTTCCCTCATCATAGATGGAGGGGAAGAGGAGATGACATCATGGGTGTGGATGCGGAGCGGACGCTCCAGAGCATTCATACCAATTTTGTGAGACTGACACATAGGGTTCCCATGGCACAAGTCGAGGAATTTCCTGAGGCTATGCAGCAGCATGTGGTGGGTGTACCACATGCATGGGTGCAATTATTCCGATGGCTAGCTAGAGCCGTAGTGACCTTCCATGATCACAACCCTCCTCCTCCTTCATAGGATTAGACACCTGGGAGTGTATACATTTTGTACTACCATGTATTATATGTTGGTGGCTCGAAAGCCCCAACTTTGTATCATGACACTATGTATTATCACATTTTGAATGTATATAAAAAGTTTTATGGTGATCAATTTATTTATTTACATGTGTAAAAATTGTGCTTGTGATTAATTTATTGTGAATGAAACAAATGCCAATCTAACACGTAGTTAGCATATGAGTCAGCAACTTGATTATTATTTCTTGGAATATGTATATATGTTATATTGTCAAATTGCCATTCTAACAATATTACACATAAGAATCTTCTCAATAATGTTGGATTTTTAACATGGTACAAACCATTGAGCTATGACACTACTAACTCCGAATCAAGACGTACCTCAAGAGAGAGAACGCCATGTGAAATGGCATCCCGTAGAAGCTCGATAACGACACTGTATTCAACAACATTGTTGGAAGATGGCTGTAGACATATGCCTCCTGAAGATAGTACTTGACCTATAGGAGTATAAATCACCCAAGAAGCAGATGTTGAGTGTTGAGTGTGATGGATTGCACCATCCGTGAATTCTATGTAGGTGGAAGACTCCATTGACATCTGCTAAAAGAAATGGAAACTAATCAAAAAACCGATCACGATAAGAAAAAGACCTAACTATGCAAAGATGTACAATAATATACAATAAGCAGCCTTGGCTGAAGATCATGCATAGTATTTCTTGAGATAGATCCCATTTCTAGGCTCCGCTAAGGCTGTTCCTTCGTAATCCACTAACTCATACGCACCCTTCTCTAACACACACTTGACCACGAAAGGACCACGCCACATAGGATTAAATTTTCCTACCCCCAATGGTTCTTTTGGTTGATCCCACAAAAGGACCAAGTCTCCTTCACTAAACCTCCTTGGAGGAACAGAATTATCGTACTAGGTCTTTACGCATCGTTTATTGACTTCTAGAGCCAACGCTACTCGTCAATTTTCTCAAGGTGAACCAAATGCTCCTCCAATCATGAAGTGTCCGGTAAGAGTTCTATAGCTAGATTCAAAGAAGGACTCTTGCATTCAACCAGCAATATCAACTCCACTCCATGTACAAGTTGATATGGAGAAAAACCAGTGGCAGTCTTAACAGCGGTTCGATATGCCCACAAAGCAGTATATAACATGATTTGTCAGTTGTTCTTGCTTTTTGCAATGGTTTGTTGGAGAATGGATTTGAGTGATTTATTCACTGCCTCTACCTGTCCATTCACTCGAGGGTAGTAAGAAGAGGAATGCTCTTGCTTATACCCTAGCTTTGATGCCAACTCTTCCATCATACGGTTCTGAAAGTGCGAGCCATGGTCAGTAAAAAGCTCTTTTGGAATCCTGAACTGAGTAATAATTTGGTTGAATACAAAGTGAGCGGCTGTCTCACCATCGTATTTTACTGTAGGCATAGCCTCAGCCCATTTCATGAAGTAATCAACAACCACTATAATATGATGGTGCCCCCCAGCTGAAGCTAGGTTGCAATCCATAAAATTGAGCCCCCACTTAGTGAAGGGGCCGGCGGTGATAATGGGATGTAACGGGGCAGGTTTTGAGCACATATTACATGTGAACACCTGGAAAGGGTGGAACCTCTTGACCGCATCAACACAATCCTTAAAGATCGACAGCTAGAAATAACCCGCTCTTAAAATATTTTGAGCTGTAGAAGGCCTAGATAAATGACCACCACATGCCCCTCCATGGAAATCATTCAGCACTACCTCAACCTCTTCATGAGTTAAACAACGTCATAAAATGAAATCTACCCCATGGCGGTACAAAGTGTTATCCACTATGAGGTAGTTCTTAGAGACGTGATGTAATCGTCGTCATTCATCTCGCGAGAGGTAAGTAGGGGTATTCAATGTTTGTAAATATATTATGATATCCCCATACTATGGGTCTAACGTTGAGATTAAGAAGATGTGTTCATCGACAAACGTATCTTCACAAGCCAACTCCTCGGCCTCGCTCAGGAAATCCGATATAAGCTTTGCAAAAATTAAAGACTTCTTCAATTTTGCTGAAACAAACTCGAGATTGAATTCTTGCAGAATGACAGTCCATTTATTATATTTTCCCCCAATCATCCTTCGGGTGAGGACGAATTGAAATGAATTGACATGGGCTACAACCAAGGTTTGGCAAAGGAGAATATAATGTCTCAATCGCTGAACCACATATACGGTAGCTAAAGCAATCTTCTCGACATGAGAATAATGAATCTCTGCATCAATAAGGTTCTGGCTCAAATAATATATGACATGCTCCTGGAGCTCCTCATCCTCTTGAACCAAAACCATACCAATCGTCTCTAATGACGTGGCCACATATAATAGAAAATCATGGCTATAGTCCAGGGGACTAATCACCGGGGCCTCTGCTAGGACTTGCTTGAGTGCATCGAAGGACTCCTAGGCTCGCTCATCCCAATAAAAGGGGGTGTCCTTCTTTAAGAGATGCATGAAGCCTCTAGTCAAATTGGCAAAGTTGACAACAAATCTTCGTAAGAAGTTTTCCATGCCTTGCAAACACTGAAGATGACGAATATTCTTCGGGGGAGACAACTGAAGTATTGCCTCAACCTTCAAAGGGTTGACTCTTATACCCTCTTTAAAAACAATGAATCCTAACAAACGCCCTAACTTCACACAAAATATGCACTTATGAGGATTTAATCTAACCGAATAGTGTTGGCATCTTTTGAATACCAATCTCAAGTGATAGGGATGATGCATTCTCATACGAGAATGAGCAGCAAGGTCATCCAAAAATACTTCGATAATTGACTTGAGATCATGGAAGATCAAGTTCATTGCCCGCTGAAATGTAGCTCTGATGTTTTTAAGGCTGAAAGGCATTTTCTGATATGAAAACATTCCCCAAGGACAAATAAACGTAGTATTATGTTGGTCCTTAGGTTTAATCTGTATCTGATTATATCCGGAAAATCCGTCCATGAAGGAGAACACCTCGCTACCCACACACTCATCCAAAATCTGATCAATAAATGGTGTGGGGAAATTGTCCTCAAGACAGGCACAATTCAAATTGCGGAAATCAGTACATATGCGGATCACTCCCTGCTTCTTATCCACTGGAATGGGGTTTGAAACCCACTCCATCAAGGGAACGGGATAGATGAAACCGTCTTTCAACAGCTTCTCTATCCCTTCCTTAATCGTGGGTACTTTCCTAGGATTCACCACACATAAACGTTGTCGAACAGGCTTAGTGTTGGGATAAGTCTTAATCTCGTGCTCGACAATACGAGGGCAATACCTGGCATCTTGTCGTAAGACTAAGAAAAAATATCACGGAATTCCCTAAATAGCTTGGTGTATTCAAGAATATCAGCATGGGAACATTCCGCCCCAATATAGACATTCTCAATCATGCCAGGATTGCAAGAGATGTTGATAGGAATAATTGAATATATGTTCGCCATGTTTCCATCAGCCATCGGACCAGGAGAGCTTAATGGAACCATAGGAGTACCAACTCTCTGACTAAGAACCGCCCTAAAATCCTCATGCTCCAAGTGGTCAAGCTCTGGAAGAAAGTATGATCTATGATGGAGTTCCTCCCATGGTGGCTCAACTCTCGACATAGCCTCAATAATCACTTCATCTGAAGGGAAAACCGTATCAAGGCAGTCGTGTGCATGAGAAGACTATACTGCCCATGCCAGAAACACGTAAGGGTCCTCCTCCTCCGTCCGTGAAGAGGAAGGACTAGGCTCTGCAACACACTTGAGATTATCTTGATAAGCTATCATAGCTACAGGAAACGACATGTCAATCACAATGGGCTCACTCGAAGTACTCGGTGTAGGAAGAATCCAAGGATCTTCCATATGACTCGTGCAAAAAGACATCGATCTCGTAGATGTCGAAGCCTCATCAGAACTAGATCCTATCATAAGGATTGGTGCAGGACAACTAAAGCTCCCCATGAGGGATGGGTACATGCCTACACCCACACTCCCAGTTGCTGGCTGAGAGTGGTCAACAATCGGGATCAAAGCTCCCAAAGATGTGGTAACAAACGGATTCTTGAATGTCGTTTGATCAATCGTTGCAATATTCCCGTTATGTGGAAAGCATACAACACAGAATAGGGAAGAAGCAATGGCTTGCATACTGTACATCCAGTTCCTACCCAGCAAGAGATTGTAGTCACATTAGAGGAAATTTCAACTCAAAATGGGCCTTTTAACTTTTATTCAAATTCCATGTCATCATGTGTTAGCCAATGAAATTTCTTTAAATTTGAAATACCGTATAGGTCTTAAACACTTTTTTAATATAAATTTGGGGATAGGTATCATAAAAAAAACTACTTTTTTTGTTTGTATTTTTGACATATCTCCCTGTGTTTTTACTCAAATATCGATCGGGAGAGCTTGTTGGATGTGGAATTAAATTCTGCATCCAACGAGTACCCACTTGGCATACTTTTGACGGACCCCGCTACCCCAAAAACAAGAAATACCTGAAAAAATGGAATGATGATGTCATCATTCCATTTTTTCAGGTATTTCTTGTTTTTGGGGTAGCGGGGTCCGTCAAAAGTATGCCAAGTGGGTACTCGTTGGATGCGAAATTTAATTCCGCATCCAACGAGCTCTCCCGATCGATATTTGAGTAAAAACACAGGGAGATATGTCAAAAATACAAACAAAAAAGTAGTTTTTTTCTTTTCTTCCTCCAAAATTAAAAAATATTATTTTATTATTTTAACTATTATTTTATTAGTTCATTTTAGGAGGCCCATTTTGAGTTGAAATTTCCTCTAATGATGGGTGCATCAACCACCTTGACCTCTATCGCAATGGTCTTCCCTCCCAAATGGACTTTAAGGGAAGGAAGGATGTCGTGTGGCCTGAAAGATCTCCCATCAAACACAGTTAACATGGTCACTGATTTAGATAGCTCAGGGGAACCCAGACCCTTCCAACAAGATAAAGACATCACAGAAGTAGTAACGCATTTGTCAATCACAGTGCGCTTGACAATCATATTAAGAAATTCTACGTGAATCAAAAGAGACACATAGTAGGGCAAGCGAGGCTGAAGTCCTACGGTTTCAAATTTGATCACGGAGGAAGAATCATCATCATTCACACCAAGGGCAGAAAGCAACGCCTTCCTTTGCGAAGGACAAATCTGAAGCACTTCCAATGTAGACATCGCACAAGGAGTGTGGCCCAAATCCTCCACAACTGAATAGTTATGGGTAGCTCGAGCATTTGGATTATGCCCTGAATGCTTAAGGAATACCTTAGGAATGTGAGGTGCAGTCTCAGGTTTATCCATAGGTTTCTTAATATGCAAAGGGGACCCTGGTGGATCAGGCTCTTTGCCTGGGCTAGGTTGTGAGGAATCATAATATTTCACACGGGTCACAACTTTCACAACACGGACCATGTTAATGCACCCATGAACACTACTCTCTGACGGATCTTGATCACCACTAGACTGGTCATGGGACTTCAAGTTCATATTTTGATTGTGCGGTAAAGGGTTAGTTAGCACAGCTGGGCCCTATGCCAAGAATCTCGAAGCTTCCTTAATGCAAGGGCACAAGTAAGTGGGGTGATTGTCCTTACATAACTTGCAAGGAAACTTAAGCTTACGTTTAGCTTGATTTCCCCCCCAGCATTCAAGCCGTTCTTGTCATTACTATTAGTATTCTCATCCTTATGATTATTTTTACCCTTTTTTCTATTCCGTCTGGGTTGCTGGTTACCCTTCTGGTCTGACAATTGCATAGAAAGTACACTCATCATTTGGGTGGGTTGAGACGAACCCGTAGCTTGTCCCAAAGCAGATTGGTTGATTGACAATTGGCTAACTTGTTTTGCAACCGAATCCATGGGTTTCACACTTACACAACCCACAATGCCATCGGCATGTGGTCCAGGTTGAATTTGGGGTTGAAACTGGAATGGGGAGCATTGGGAATAATCTCATATAACAAACCAAACTGAGTATAGATCAAGTCTAGTTCCTGTGCCCTAAAAATCACTTGTTCCTCATTCTACACTCCGGATGTGGAAACATCCTTCACTATATATGGAAGTAATGACTTGAGGAACCACTCAAGGAGGAACTCTGGCAGTATAAAGGATTTAATTAACCTCTTCCATCTACGCCACTCTTGAATATGATCATAGATATGTGTGGCTTTATCTTGCCGAAATGTCAACAAGAGTTCAGTACCAATGTCATAATGCACTGGTAGCTGGAAGTGATTAAGAAAAGTCATCGCAAGGTTGTCGAACAAAGTGAAAGCTCCCCTAGGTAACTCTATATACCATTTCACGGTAGGCCATGTAAGGGTGCGTTGAAATAGTCTCAAACGGATTGAGTCCTTATGTAAGTAATTCAAAGAGCACCATAGGTGAAACGTAGTAACGTGTTCACTCAGATCCTCTCTCGGTTTTCCCTCGAACTTAGGCATGTCCAAAGTAAGCTTGGTAGGGACATCCGACCAAGCCAGGTCATGAGCTACAGGATCGTTCGTCAATCTCGACAAGTCGGGAAGATTAAGCGTTGTGAGGAAAGGGAGCCTAGGATGATGAGGTCGATGGACCACTCCATGATTCATATAGGTCTAATTACCACCATGGCCTTGGCCATAGTGCCCTCCTCCTGTATAACACATATAGGGTGGCGTGGAAGCACCATAGTGTGGTGGACCTTCACTAGTAGGAGCTACAAAGCCGTAATTAGGAGAGTAAGTAGGTTGTTGATACCCTCCCCCATAAGGTGAAGAACCCTATCCATAATGCGTCCCATAATAGGGTACATAAGTCATCGCATGCAATGCCCTGTGAGACACTCCATAGGTAGGAAGATATGCTCCAGAAGTAGGAATATACATACAGGAAGTAGGGATATATGCCCTAGAAGTAGTAACATGACCTCTAGAAGTATGAACATATCCTCCTGAAGAAACAGGCAGTATGTAAACCTGAGACACAATTGATCTAGTAACTGCAGTACAGACCTGACTCATAGTCGTGTGCCGACTCAAAGGACCACGCAAATAAGGTGGAGGATGAACATTTGAAGAACTAGGGACAAAGGACAAAGGAATATGAGCAATAATGTACGTGCTATTCCCTATCATCACTCGTCTCGTATCTAGTATCCTAATAGGATCACTAACCCTAGACCTAGGAGGGATATGTGATGTAACTTCCACCACCAGGATGGAAGGTGCAATTGACTAGTGCTCCCAAACCTCTCCGCATGGTAAGGAATGAGAGGGCCCCTAGGCATAGTGTTAGGCTCAAAGTCATATTCAGCATGAAATGCCAAATCATGTGTAGGAAGACCAAACATACCATAACTACCATAGCTAGTGCTGGCGGGTTCAAAATGAATCTTGACGTCCTTCGAAATTCCATACCGGTAACGCGTCAATGGGGAATCAACCCTAGAGTGAGTAGGTCTATCATGCATGGTTCCTATCTCAGAAATCACAGGACCTAACTCAACCAATTCAGGTGAAGGATCGTAAGTAGGATTAAACTCCCCATCGTCTACACGAATGGGAGAAGGTGGATCAGGAATACCTTCTAAATGGTCTCCCATGGTGTGTGAATCAATGTGCGAAATAGTCCGGTTGGACTATCTAGGTCTCTCTCCCAAAGGAGGAGGATAAGTAGAAGGCAGAAGTCCTGCTAAACGATGAGAACGGCGAGGAGCCGCACGCAAATCTACAATGACTCAAAAAATAGAAAAGACTCTCTATTTACGTAAACCCTAGGCCAACTATCATGCACAGAGCAATCACTAATAAAAATCTAAAGCCAAATGCACAAGGGCTGGATAAGTGAGCTCCCGAATGAAGCAAGTCTATCTCACCTAGGAGAGGCTTGAGACTCCCATACACAACAAGCGAAGGTACGTAACCAATTATTGTGGCCCTCAACTTCAACGTGTAAAGCGACTATGCTGTCTGACCCCAAACTGGCCAGGACACCCACAAAATAACCCCTGGAGAGTACCCCCTCGATATCATAGGTAAGGCCACTAAGGTCACCTCAATATAATCAATGCTCAGGCAGACAATCGTAGGTGAGATTGACCATATGGGCAGGGTAGAAAAGCCCAAAACTCTTGAAAGATCCCCCAGATACAAATGCAATCCTGGAAATATCTCCAGTGCTACTCAGTTATGACTAGGGGCCATCCCACTCAATAACTGCTCACACTACCTCGTGCTTAACTCCCTTTTGAGAGGAGGATCCTGAGAAACACTAGTTATACCAAGGATTTCACACACTCACCTGGACAGACACGTACATGTTGTTGTTTAGTGATCTTGGAGAATTTACTTACAATGAACTATTCCAATATCCTAAAACCTAAGCTTGTTGGTGCACCTTATAAAAGAAAAGAGTGCAGTTCATTTTAATTTAGAGTTGATTTTAATTGGCTTTATTACTCTAAAGAGGGATATGGTCGTGTAACTAATGGTATTATGACACAACATGAAGTAAAATGCACACCTAACAATCAATGCAAATGCATTGTGTCCATGAAAACAGGATATGCTACTACGTGAAATGCACAATTTTTCTTCAAATGATGAATGCAAGCTTTCCTATATGAAGTCCTAACTAATACTCCAAAGAAAATCTAGTGCAAGTACAATGCAAAAATGCAAAATGCAATGCATGATGATAAGCAAATGTTTTTGGATTTTTTGAAATAAAATGAGATGCAAAAAGTAAAAGAATGATTCTACGACCCCTAGACTCTGCAAGCACACACAAACAACACTCAAGCAAAGCACTAAGGTAAAAGAACTCTAATGCACTAATATCAAACAAAAAATTGAAAATTCCATGCCAAGAACCTTCTTTAAAAAAAAAATTAGCCTAAAAAAATGTTTTTGGTCAGAAACAGAGGTATAAATAGACTCAGGCAGTGCCAAAGGAGACTCAACAAACATCAAACTTCACCCAGCAACCATTTCACTTCCCCAAAAAGGCAAAAGTAAGGGCATACGCAACTGTTCGTAGTAAACCCACGTGTATACGTGGAAATCGAATAGAAACCCGTGTGTATACGTGATTGTGAGTTCAAAACTCGCGTATAGGAAGAAAGGTGCATAAAATCAAGGCAAACAGATAGGCTGAGACAAAATTCACACCAATCAGACACTACTAGGAAAACATGCCCCCAGACCCGACACAGAAACAAGAGAGAAAGAGAAATTCAAATTCATTGAATGTCGATAAAACAACCCCCAAAGGACAACTACTAGGAACTCCCCAACAGAGTCGCCAATTCTGTTACGGAGAGAAATTCCTATGGCTTGGGGTACCACAACAGACAACTTGACTCCAGAAATCAATCCTTTCCAATATGCAATAGAAATTAAATGTCTAACGCTAAAGGATCAGACCTCGTACCTTATTCCAGATGGTTGAAATAGATCCTCATTGAGCTTTCCAACTTCAGCTTGAATTGATAGATTACTTCCTCAACAACAAGTAAACAATACAAGCATTCTATATATCATGGTGTTAGATCTATTATAGCATATATAATCAATAATGTATAAGCATTTGACATAATCCAATGGATAAAATATTCATTCAAACACACATTATTGGGCAGGAAAAGATATTTCTATTAATATAAATCAGAGATTACAAGATACAACCTCTGTCGGCTTGTCTACAAACCAAAGAAACTGAATCCCCCACTTGGGCCTCCACCAGTTCAATCCTTCATCTCTAGATAGCAAGCTCACAAGCAAAAGGCAAGCTCGGGAAGAACACAAAAGTTCTCTAAGGGACAAAGGGATGCAAACTCAAGCATAAGTTCCAGCAACAATGGATTATAGCTTCTTTGCTCTCAATTCTCTCTTATGCCTTCAATGTACCAAGGGGTTCCTTATATAGCTTTTCAAAGGGGTAATGAAAGGTCGAATCCGAGCGATCTCAAGGCATAGGGAAGGCCAAGAGTCAAATGAGTCGGATCCATGTCAAGGAAAACTCCAAAAGGATTTGGATTTTGCAAACATCTCGATGTACGTGGTTTTAGTAGTCAAACCCATGTATATACGTGCTTATAAGTTTAAAAGTCACGTGTATCATTTTTCACATGTTTTTAGGGATGGTCAAGGAAACATCAAAGGACAAAAAATGGTCCATGGGGTCTAAGGAGTCTGCAGCGGGATAGTGGAAGGCCATACAAATTGTGATTCACCTAGAGTGGTGAAATCAGCTATAACACAGAGTGGCTGCTAGATGTAGATGCACCGCCAGTGGGAAGTCATTGAAGGATCTGGGTGAAGTTATCCATCATCGCATTCCTTTGTTTTTCAAGGGCCTCCTCGAGCAACATTTTGATAGGATCTTCTCTTCCCTCGTCTTTCTTTTCATCCCCAATGGGTGGCCATCGATATTTGCGAGGATGATCTTGCAAAGTTTCAACTAAATCAAGCCCTAACTCTTTATACACCGCCCCACTGGGGACATGCAAAGAAGGATTGAGAAAGAGCAGATTGCTCTAATACCACTGATCTAGATTTATGCAGGAGTGCAACAGAATACACAAATAACCATAGAAACAAATATGCAGCAGAAATAACACTTCATTTCATTAATCAATAACTGAAACTTGTTTACATACAGAATGGAAATAAACTAGCTAGAGTGCTGGTAGCTTATCTCTGAGAAGAGATGTGGCAGATACATGCCTCTGAACTCTCTATTACAATGAGGCTCGAAGGGCTATATATTATTGAGAAACAATAGAAATCCTACACATCCAAAAACCTAACCCTAGGAGGTGAAACACCTTAATGTGGGCCCCATTGGGTAACTTGGTACATCAATTTACCGAGGTCGTAACTTTAGCATACTACCTCCGTTTGACGCACATGATACATCGTTAGAAAGATATATTTAAGGACTACATCCATAAATAACAAATATTAAGTCCAAAATTGACTCATATTTCCTGACAATTCAATTCCAAAAAAACGTCGTTTAGGGCCTCAAAACGGCTCTGAAAGTTTAGGACCCAAAAATTGCCAAAAATAGTAAATTGTGCTACAATTAAGGAAATTGGAAAACTAAAAGAAACAATGGTAGGGGTCCAAGAGGAATAGGTGGGTGGCCACCAATATCCTCTTGGATCAATCACTTGGGAACAAATTTTGAACAATCATTAGCAGCACAATGATATTACTTAGTTAATGACGAGTTGATGCACCAGGAGGAAGGTCATGGGAGACGAGCTTAAGCTGAGGTCGACGTGAAGGGAGAGGAGTAAGGCTCATAAAATAAGGAATCCCACATGAGGAGGTGCGAATGCCAAGGTTGGGACTTCTGGAGGAGAGTTATGAATGGTATGGATGATGGGAATAAGGGATGGAAAGGAAAGTTGGAGACAAAGATTGGAGCGATAAAACACAACAACGAAGGCATGGAGTGGGGTCTGTGTGTTTGGAGGTAGGCCACTACTGCAAAGGAGGGCCACATGAAGAGGATAAAGGGTCATGAAATGGAGCTGGGCAGTGTCATTTCCAAGCATCCCCGTGAAGGAGGAAGGAGCGGTGTGCCTGTTTCTTGTGAGGGAGTGAAGGATGGGTGAGAGGAATGGCCGCAATGAACAGGGAAGGAACTGCAAATGTTAAGAAAGGAGGGTATAGTGATTGGAGGTGCAGATGTAGCAAGTTCAACGAAGGATATAGGTAAGGGAAGGAGGGGCAACTCGCTACATGAAGGAGATAGCGAGTGAAGAGATATGGAGGCTACGGGTGGAAGAGATGGCCTTGGTAGCCGCAAGGTAGAAGAAAATAGCTACTATAGTAGTGAAAAAGATAAAGGGGGTTAGCAGCGAGGAGTAAGCCCGCGGGAAGGAGGAAGAACTAGGGTCTAGTAGATCTGTGAGGAATAGTCTAGGGAAAGCTAGGGTAGAAGGTGGAGGGAACGCTAACCTAAAAACTATTATAAACCCTAACCTAAGAACTAAACTAGCCTAACCTGAGACAAACTATGGACTAGGTTTTTGCAAGAGATAATAGGGTGGTGAAAACCTACGAAAATGCTAGCACAAGCCGTACCTAACCTATGGTTTTTGAGGAGGAGTGCTTACCTAATGGAGAACAATCCTAGGTTAAACAACTAACCTAGAAAAACGACTAATAAACTCAAGGGTACCCTCACAAGAAGGCGTGTCATCATTTTCTAAGGCGACAAGAGGTAGGTGAAAGCCTATCCTA
This sequence comes from Pseudotsuga menziesii, assembly GCA_001517045.1. Lineage (NCBI taxonomy): Eukaryota > Viridiplantae > Streptophyta > Pinopsida > Pinales > Pinaceae > Pseudotsuga > Pseudotsuga menziesii. The sequence goes on from LPNX010046081.1 coordinate 86,867, forward strand.
GGGAAAAGTGCAGCTCTAAGGACGCTACTAAGACTCAGACGTGAACATCCACCAAGATCCAACAAAAAGGTAAGAAGCCTGGGACTCCTTGTGCTTGTGTTCATCCAACAAATTGAAGCATCACCAAAAGTAGAGATTCACCAAAGAATTACCAGAAGAATAGCTTGCATCAACTAGAAAACTTCCTCACAAGGGGCACATCCATCTAGATAAACCCTAAGAAGGGTAAAACAAGTACATAGTGATTTATCCCATAATTTATAATTTAAAATGGAAGCGGGGAGATCTATTTATATGATCTCACACTCACTTATTTAGAAAGACATGCAATTAAAACAAGTAAATTCATAATTATTAAATGTCAAATTAAAATTAAAAGAAAATAATAATAAAATATAAACTAAAGTAGGCTACCTCGGGTATTTGCACCTCGAGGTGCCAAAACATGCTCAAATAAGTGATTCACTCCAAACGAAAGGCTGAAGCGGACTGGAGGGAGGGCGTTATGCCCCATTTAACCCATAGAATAATGTAAAATCAATCAACACCCTCCTCAAAGCATGGAAATGACCTGGCATGGAGGATGCCTTCCTCTAAGGAAAGAAGGACGGGGAGAGCAAGGACCCATTGAATGGGCATGTAAGGTTCAAAATTCTGCTACCTAAAATAAAGGAACTATCATTTACTAAAGGCAAATGCCCCAACCTTCAACGTATCAACATCAGGTTTTGTCGTGAACTAGTAAAGGTTTTAGAATTTCCAACAACTCTATTATATTTGGACTCACAGGAATGTTCTACAATGGAGAAAACAATAGGGTTTTCTACTCTTGAAAAACTTCAATTTCTGAACATCAGCTGATGTAAAGAGTTAGTGAAGATACCACGTGTTGAGAGATTGAGTTATTTGATTCCCTTGTGCACGTTAGATGTCAAAAGATGATGAGTATCGGTCATGGCGAAGCTTATTATATGGATTATTAAGAACAACTAGTAAACCTTTTTGTGAGAAGAATCCTTCCAAGCAAAAAGAACATATAGAGGGGAGATTTATTAGCAGTCTCAAGGTTTTTCATGGTAGATCTTCAAAATCCTTAGAACTTTGACATCCCTCCTAGGCATCTTTGCAATTTGTGTAGGATTTGTGGCATGGAAGTTGGCCGAAAAGTGGATGGCTTTGTATAGTTTGTGTCAGTTGGTGGCCTTATGCACAAAGATGAATCACCTTTGTGAATAGAATTATATATTAGAAAGAAATCAATGTGACAAAGTGTGTTTACATTGTAAAAAAAATGTGATGATCACCAATGAGATGTTTTCAGGTGCCTTTAGATCCAGAGGATAAGAGGTAGACTTATTATGTCACCGTATGGGGAAATTTGATCCTATTATTTCATCCGTACTATTGTTACTTTTTTCAAACTTAATGTTAACATTAATCAAAGAAAAAATTAAATAAAATATAGTTTAAATTACATATTTATTATACATTTTATTGGCCAAAATGGATGATGTCTACTCTGTAAAGTGTATCCCCAACGTTGGCTGTAGAGATGATGTAAGTTATGTATTTAAGGCATTGAAAAGGATGTATGCGACATGTTCATTCTCTAGTATAAATCGGTTGCCTGTCTATCATCGGTTGAGCTCGATCTCCTAAATATTTTATTTATGTTGAAAGGTTCGCACAACCACAATGTCAATGTACAAACCCTAGTGTTCGCCAATCACGTAGGACTTGTAGATTCTTGTACCATTTGTGAATTCCATCTATAAATCATAGAATAAGAAAACTATGATGGGAAACGCCAGGCCTTGAGCTGGCCTGACCGAGATCTTCATCTACAAAGCCAATCCAATGATGGTTTATTGTATGTGATTCCATATAATAGTTGGTCCAGGTTGTTGTTGTGCATGCCGATGTAAACCACCAAATAATTCGACGAGAGTTTTGTGTTCGAATCTGTTGACAAGATGTGAACGTAGATGCTAAGAACATCGCACTAGTCATGCCATGGATTTCAGCTCCATGATCCATTTTCCTAAGCTCTTCAACAAATATACCGTCAAACTAAATTAATCTAATCATATCTTAGGGGCTTAGAGATGATATGAGTAATGTCTACATTTGTCATATTAGGAAAGTGACATCTGTAAATAGACCCTACAACTCCAACTCTACAACAATTATGGTGAGAAGTTTTGGCAAGGTCTGACAAGTTTTTCCCTGTTGAAAGCGTAAAATTTCAATCAAAATAAATTACATTTAAAAAAACATAATCCGTATTACCTTTCCTTCATTCAGAGGCTCTAGGGGTCACCAAAATCATAGAAAAATAATAATAATTGGAACACATAAGCAATCCTTCCTCCAATGCACATCATATGCTCATTTCTCGCCTATCAAAAACATCATCACATCAATTAATTCCTAGATTTCCCCTCGCTACTCGCTAAGTAGAATTCTTGTCACCTGTTCAATGTAAGAATCTATGGCACGGTAAAGATGTGTTATTTCACCACAAATTATATTTAAAGACATATCCTACCAGTTGTAAATGGCCTCATTTAATGGAAATCAAATCTTAAAATAACACATAACATCCATTGAAGGTTGAATTTAACACCAAATATTGAAATTGATGGTGAAATTAAGACTAGACGAGCCCTTTCCTTCTGTCTTTGCACAAATAAATGTCATATGAATGTGATTCCCATAATGGACTTGATAAAATATTTGGGTGCAATGCCGATAATATACTTGATAAAAACTCTTTGTAATCCAACGTCGATGTCCTCTTTTTCTTGAAATGCATATTTTCTTTGCGTTTCCAAGATAAGTTTCGATTGTAGCAATTCCATAATGAGTAGTTTCCTCACTCTCTACCTTTCAAAATCAAATTGGATAACTAAAGCTATATTTACATCGCAATCTCATCTAACAATGATTGAGTTGAGCTACAATGTTAATAATGACAACTAACATAAATCCATATTTGTTTACCAGAAGTGTTTTGTAACTGGCATAACCGACAACAATTTTACTAATGTAACTTATTTTATGAAGTATATAGTGCATGGTTGGGATATGTAGTTTGTGCGGTAATATGAGAGGATGAATGGCTAGTCATGTGATTTCCTTGTTCTTGATTAATGAGTTTCAATACTTTTCCCATGTGGATGTTTCCCCTTATGTGATTTTACCACATTAAATTGTTGTTCGAATGGTGTTTCTTATTGTTTTTGTCACTGAATAGTAACAAGTGGTATAATATCCACATGAGGGAAGAGAGACATCAGAGAGGATCACCATTTATGGATTGCTGAAGCTGGATCATGGAGCCTCCAATGAAGGAACCACTGTTAAAAAAATTCAGTCATGGAGAGGGATTGTTATTCATTGAGAAGCGTGCCAATGAGCTGCCAAAGCATGAAGAGAGTGTTGCAGAGGCTGTAGACTGTGAAGTATACATTGTCATTGCATCCTGTGGAGAGGCATGAAGAGGAGTGGTTGCTTGTTGGTCATTGTTGACTGTGGAGAAGCATGGAAAAGAGTCAATAGAGGTCATTGCTGACCATGAATAAAGAGAGCCTTTTCCTGCACTACTGAATGAGAAGAAGAGAATTGTTGGAAATGGAAAAGAGAAGTTGTCATGGAGAGGAATAGATCTCGGGAGTTTGTAGACTCCATGGAGAGAAGAAGATCCCACTATAGAGAGATGGTTACTGACTACGTGTGATGAAAGGATTCCTCTCCTGGGCTATAAATAATAATAAAAAGAGTGGTCAGCAAGAAGAGATCCAGAGTGTTGTTGAATTATGGTAAAGAATGTTTGCATTTTTTGTTTGTAAGTATACATATTTTAAAAAAAAATTACAATAATGAACTGTAAAATCTGAGCATGCTTCTTTTTTTGTTCGGGAGTGAGCTTGTTGTTTTTTGTTTGGGAGAATATATAGTCTGTTGTTTTTTGCTCGAGTGTGAGCCTGTTTTTTTATGTTCAGGGGAATATATATATTTTAAAAAAATCACAACAATGTCGAGTAATAAGTTTGAAATTGAGAAATTTAGTGGTAAATAATTTTGAATTATGAAAATTAAAGATGTGGGATTTGTTAGTACAATAAAGGTTTTAGAATTTCCTAGATGGTAAAAGAAAGAGACCCCTAACTATGACAGCTGATGAATGGGAGGAATTAGTTGCCAGAGAACTTAGCACAATTCAATTATGTATTGCAGATGATGTGTTGTTTACAATTGTTAAAGAAAAGTCAGCATCAAGCCTATGGAACAAGTTAGAAAGTCTATATATGACAAAAATATTTGACAAATAGAATTTACTTGAAGAGACAGTTGTACGGTATGAGAATGAAAGAAGGTATGAAGATAGCAGATCATTTGAATGTTTTTAATACTCTTATTTTCGAGTAGTATGGAAGTTAAAATTGATGAAGAATATAAACAAGTCAATCTTTTATGTACCTTACCTGAACCTTGGGGTCAATTAGTTTCTTCGATTAGCCTTAGTACAACCCATACCTTGTAATTTGACACTATGGTTGGAACATTGTTTTCTGAGGAATTGATAAAGAAATCTAGTTTTCAAACTTCTACACCTGAAGCTTTGGTTGTTAGAGGCCGATCCAAAGAAAGAGGAGAAAATTCAAGAGTACTTTCAGGTCTAAATCAAAGAGCATAAAGAGAAAATTAAAATGTTGAACTATAACAAGACTGGTCATCTCAAGAAGGACCGTTGGAAAATACAAGAATCCAACAAAAATGACACCAAATTTGAGGCAAATTTAGTTAAGTATGATGTAGGTATAATCAATGAGGTTTTGTCCATTTGTAGTGTCGCTAAATATAATGAAGAATGGCTATTAGATTATGGTTCTTTGCACCATATCTATCCCCACAAAGATTGGTTTTCTTCCTAGCAAACAGTTAATGATGATATAGTTCTTTTAGGCGACAATCATTCATGTAAGATTGTTAGGTCATGAAGGCACTAAAAACAATAAATCTTTACAAATTGGTTGGAAAAACTCAAGTTAATGATACAACATTAGTATCTAAAGAGGTGTCAGGATCTACTCAATTATGGCATTAACACATTAGTCATATGAGTGATAAAGGAATTAAGCTATTAATGAATAATTAGTTGCTTCCAAATCTGAAAACTCTAAATTTGATGTTTTGTAGACATTGTATATCTTGAAAGTAGTGTAGACAAAAATTTAAAGCAAGTAGTCATGTTAGTAAATGTGTTCTTGCTTACATTCATTCTAATTTGTGGTGTCTATATCCTACTATTTACTATGGGGGAGCAACATATTATGTATTTTTTATAGATGATTATTCAAGGAAAGTTTGGGTCTATGTCTTGAAAATGAAAGCTCATGTGTTTAACACATTTAAATAATTTATAGTTATGGTGGAAAAAAGAACCAACAGGATAATCAAATGTTTAAGGATGGATAATGAAGATGAGTTTACTTCTTTAGAGTTTGAAAAGTATTAAAAAGAAGAAGGGATCATAATACATAAAAATATATATATATATACACTCCTCAAGAAAATGGCGCTGTAGAGCGCATGAATAGGACTCTTCTAGAGAGAGCAATGCGCATGTTCAATAATGTTAATTTGGGGAAACAACTATGGGAAGAAGTAGTTTCCACTTCTGGTTATCTAATAAATCAATCATTGTCAATGGCAATAAATTGTAAAATTCTAGAAGAGGTATGGCCTGGCCATCCCTGTGATTATTCGAATTTGAAAATATTTGGTTGTGAAGCTTATGCACTTACTCCTAAAAGTAAGTTTTCTAAGTTACAACCTAGATCAAAGAAGTTAATTTTTTTTGGATATGATGATGTAACAGAAGGATATAGATTGTGGGATCCTACTGCCCACAAGATTGTCATTAGTAGAGATGTAATTTTTATTAATCTTCTCTGATTAAATAAGAAAAGGTAAAAGTTTATATAGAATAGGAACATGTACTGTCGAAACAACTAGTTCAGTTAGAGAACCAATCTTCTCATGACTCAAAAAAGAAATAAAAAGTGTTTGGTGAGAAAGAAGTCATATAAGATGAATAAATTAACTACATGGATTCCTAATTTCCATATCCATATTTCACATTTGTATTAAATAAATAAACTTTTACCAAATATTAGTTCTATCATATGAGTAAAATTAAATATAGCTACTCTCACTGTTACAAGGGGTATTACATTATGGAACAATGAGCATTCTTGGTAGAGCCATGATCTGTATTTATGGAATTATGAGAAATATTGGTGGAACCATGAATAATGGTCATGAGGTGGTGGGACAATATGAGGAACCATGGACAAAATTCATGGAAAATGAGTATTTTAGGTGTGGAACCATGAAGAAGTTTTATAGAAGCTTGGACAAATTTGATGGAACTATAAACTATGTAGTTGGAACCATGTACATTGCATAAAAAATCACATGCAATTAAGGAACCATGAATAATGTTGGTGGAATCATGAATACAATAAGCATTATTTATGGACCATGAATCATTTGGTGAGTAATGGATACATGGGAGTCACGAGGTGGTGGAATCCTTAACAATGCATTTGGAACCTTGAATCAAGTTAGTGTTGATGAAAGCATGAACATATTAGGTGGAAAAACAACAAGAATTTGTTGGTTGAATATCGAGCCATGAGCATTATTGGTGGAACCATGAGATCTATTTATGGAACCGTGAGCATTGTTGGTGGAACCATGAGTTTTATTTATGGAACCATGAACATTGTTGGCATAACCACGAGTTACATTTATGGAACCATGAACATTATTGGTGGAACCATTCATAGTAATGGTCACAACATGGTCAAACCATATAAGAAGCCTTGAAAAAAGTTCATGGAATATGAGCATTTTAGGGGTGGAACCACGATGAATGTTATGGAACTATGGACAACTTTGATGGAATTGTGAACAATGTGAGTGGAACAATGTTCAATGCATTTAGAACCACATACAATTAAGGAGCCTTGAAAAATGCCAGTGGGATTGTGAATTTGGTGTTGGAATAATCTATAACAAAGTTAGAGTTGATGTAACCATGAAATTTTTTGGTGGTGGAATCTTGGATATTTGGTAGTTAAATATTGAACAAAGTTAATGTAGCCATGAGCATTGTTGGTGGGACCATGAGTAATGGTCACGAGGTGGTGGAACCATACATGGAACCTTGAACAAAATTAATGGAAAGTGAACATTTTTAGGGGTGGAACCATGATGAATGTTTATGGAACCATGGACAATTTTGGTGGAATTATGAACAATATGAGTGGTTCCATGTACAATGCATACAAAACCACATGTACTTTAAGAAAACTTGAACAATGTTGGTGTGCTTAATTCCAATCCAAAATGAAAGTGGGTAGGTGCAAGAAGATGAGGGACCTTTTAAATGTAATCCTACTTTTAGGAAACACACTCACGATACATAAAAATACAACACACTCACGTTATGTAATGTTTGGTTTGGTTAAGCTTGAGCATGACATGTCATATGACACATAGGTTAGGATAAGCAACACGTGCACATGTTTTATAGTTACAAAACATGCAGACATTATGGAGAAGAAAAATGCGCACACGTGTTCGATAAAGAAAAATACACATGCATTATGGAGAACCACAAAAAATGGTTTTAGTGCATGGCTAGGGAAATGAATAAAAACAATAGTTTGCATAATCAAGACTGTGCATAATATTTTAGCTTCAAGAACAACATCTCAAACAACTGTTCCTAACCTCCCAAGAGCATAATTTTTCTTTATGTTGTAATATGGACACCATTAGGAGGATTTAAGAAATAAGTATGGGTCACAGTCCCTTGACTATTCTTGGGGGAAGAAAGTCAAAACTTATTCCCTAAAGGTAGTTTTTAAGGCTTGATATCCATGAACAAGGCATCAAACTTGCACATAGGACCTCTGTATGTGCTATTTTGCATCTAAGAGAGAATATGCAGTGCATTATAATTGTCTTAGCACTAGGAACATATTCATAGACATGCTTGAGGGAGAAAACCTATTCCTTAGGCCCTAAAGGAATCCTATAGACATATAGGGCCAAGCACAACACCTCGAAGAAACACACATGATCTCTTAAGGGTGTCCTCAACCTTTAAGTTGGGATATGGCCATGATTAGGATTTTTTTAGCATTAGATATGGAGGATAAGGTGTTAATCATGGTTTGTATATAAATATTTAATTTTAGGTTGTAAATCATCTTTTAGGGCTCAAGATCCATGAACGAAACCTTAAATCACCATAGATGACCTCTCAAGTTGATAGTTTTGATTTGAATGGGGATATGGGAACCATTAGGGGTTTCTAAGTACTATGTATGTGCATTGGGACCTTAGACATAATAAAGGGAGCAAAACTAGGCCTTAGACCCTAGAAGATGATTCTAGGCATATAGAGCCAAGAATCATGTGTTGAACAACCTCAATAGAGCCTTTTGTGGTATCATTTACTTTGAAATGGGGATACTAGTGGCATTAGAAAATATATAGCACTAATTACAGATATTAGTCTCCTTGACATCGGTGGGGGAAACACTTGGTTCTTATGCCTTAAAGGAAGTTCATAACCATTTTGGGTCAAAATTGATTCCTCCAACAACCACAAATGACGTTGAAAGTGAATCCTTTGAATCTTAATGGGGATTTACATTCCATAATCATTTGTTGAGAACTAGGTATGCATCTCAAGTCCATGGACATGGTCAAGGGAGGAAACTATGGCCGTAGGCCCTAACTAAATCTTTTAGGCATCTAGGGATAGGAAGGATTCCTTGAAAAATCACACATGGCATCTCATAGGTATATTTGGACTATGAATATGGATGTTAGTGGAATTAGGTGGTTTTGAGTAGCAGGTATGGGACCTCCAAGACATGATTGAGGGAATATGCTTGTGCCTTAGGAAATAAAGGAATATTTGAGGCACCCATGTTAATGAACAATTAATTGAAGCACCACACATGACCTACATAAGGTATGATTAATCTCCAAGAAAATATGCACATGCCTTTAAGAGGTTTTGAGCATTAGATATGGGTATTAAGGCCTCAACATGTTCAAGGGAGGAAATCCAAGACTTGATCCCTAAGGAATATTTTTGGAATCTATGGCTACGCATGTGCCTTACTTGTTAGGATTATAGTCCTCCCTTGAACAAACTATCTATTAGATTATATTTTCCTAAATTAGGAGTCATTTGATTAGTATTAGGTCCACTAGTACTATTGGGTCCACTTGGACTAATGGGGCCACATGTACCAGTCACTAGAGTGCGAGGAACACCTATAAAGGCTAACTGGAGCTAACTGCACTTGCATGCATCAATTTAGGCACCTCCTGGACCAATCCCTACATTTTAGGAGCCACTGGGAGTGTCGACACCAACCTACTTCGGTTGTAGGGAGTTGGTAACTAGTTAAGATTTGTTGGTCTTCAGTTACATTCAGTTAGTTCTCCTCTAGTTTAGATAGTGCTAGTTATGCATGGATGCATGTGGGAAGGCATCTATTCTCACCTGTTTCTCACCTACCACTACAGTTAGACTGGTTTGATTGATTGTAAGTGATGGATAGAATCAATTAGACATCTAGAGTCATCCTCTTGGACTCTGATAATGATTTAGACATATTTAGTTAGTCGTGCAGTCAGATATAGTTAGATCTAGTAGGTGGATTTGAATTCATCCCTAATGATTTGAATTCCTCCTTATGTAACACTAGATTCTTTAATGAAGATAATATTGTAATTCTCTATGCAATACTTGTTTGTTTCCTGTGAGATTTTATTTGTTCAGTTTGTATAATTCATTCCTCTTCACTGGATAATAATTAAGAATCTGATTGCACTCATTGCTTGAAGATATAATGGCACAAAAGTTATAACATCGTATTAGAGCCATCTCAAGCAAGCTTCAAGTCTGTATTCTCTCCATTGTACAACAAAAGCAGCTAGGTTTCCACATAAGTCCCACAATCTTTGCATTGCTAACTCTCGATTCGTCTAGAGAAGTCTCCGCGGGCATGACAGACCATGAGAAAGTGTACGTGTCGAGAGGGAAGGCTTGATTCTAACATAGTTCTGTAACAATAAAATAATAAAATAATATTATTATTAGTTTATTATTAATTAAAAGGCTATCTAAAGTCAATAGTCATACCCTTTTACAAAAATGCGCATGACAGGCTTATATAAAGCCCAAACCTATGTAACTATTTATCATCTATTCATACATTACTATTGATCCATTTATGGACCACTTACGTTACTTACATTGGGTTTTCCTATAAAAACAATATTTTACTATTCCATTGGTATCAAAGCTAAGTTAGAGTTCCCAATTCAGGTTTTTAACCACTATATTAGGATTTTCCTAAAAAATTGGACCTTGTCTAAAAAAAGAAAAAGAAAAAAAAGGGTAAAAGTAAAACCACATGTGATTTCTTAATAAGTGGGTTTGGGTTTATTCTCCAACAAAAAACAAAAAAAATGAGATTTGAACCTATGTGGGGAAGGTAACAATCATTCCTCCCAACCACCCGATCTACACCATTTTACAAAACTTAAGGGGAAAAAAATCTAAAAGTGCATAATAAGTTCTACTAAGAAGCAAGTGGGATTTGAACTTAGGTGGGGAAGGTAATAATCATTCCTCCCAACCACTAAATCTACAAGAATTTTTTAGGGGAAGAAATTAATTATTGAAAAGTATAGTATACTTATGGGCTTATAGTAATTATTATTTTATTAAAATAATAATTACTTTTGGAAAAAAAAAAAACAAATTGAAAGAAGACAAAAACAAAGAAGAATTCAAAAGTCAAAAGGAAAACCAACTATCATCAAAGAACACCAGAAGTCAAGAATTATGGAAAATTCTAAATCAGAATTGCAGTCCCAATGACAAGTAGAATTAGACAAAGTATTTGACATGACGAAGCTGGATAATTCTAAAGGATTAATAGAGAAGGAGAATCATTATCTAAAAGTACGTATTGAGAGATTTTCTACTCAAATTGAGGAATTAATGAGTAAAAAATATCCCAATCAAAATCTACAAAACAAAAAAATCATGAAAGAGGCAGTCGAGAATAAAGAAGAAATAAAATGATTAAACAAAATTATCAAAGACAAAGATGAAAAAACCACACAAATTCATACAAAATTAATATTCCAAGAAACAAAGAATTGTTGCCTTCAGCAACATATTGAGGAACTCCAACAGAAAGAGGATGACACAAAATAGACGAACAAGTTGGAAATGATGAAAGTCAATAACACAATAACAAGTAATACTGAAGAAATATATCAATTATATAATAGTAATAAAATATTAATTACGAAGATTAAAAAATTGAAACATAGTCGCAAGAAGGAACAATCAAATGAAGACCTAGAAGGAAGAGTTATAGAAAATCAAGAAGAAAACCAGTGCCTACAAAATCTTGATCAAGAATTAGAGAAATGAATTGAGAAGTTAAAAGAGGACAAAATGTCGCAAGATGAAAGGTTTGAGAAGATTCAGAGTAAAAACAATACACTGGAGAAAAAAATAATGCAAATATAGAAACAAGCATCCAGACTCTCCAAAAAAAAGTCAAGTCGAGTAAGTGAAGGAAATCCTCACCACTGTTCAAAAGGAAGAAAAAAGCAACACATACACCTTACAGACATCCCAATTATAATCATCATTTTGACCAGTGACGTGGTCAAAATAATAATTCACAAAAGAGTTATGTTGACAAGAAAACAGTTCGACATAGTAAGCAACAATTGAGATGACTCATTCCCCAAAATGATCTCAAAGGTTCGATAAAAATAGATCTGGGATGGACCACAACAGATACGATGTGACAATTCTCCCAAGGAATCTGTAACTCGTATCATCTTATCTCATCAAGTGTCACAAAGGATCCAACTATGGCATTTAAAACAAAATTAGACATTGTTGTCAATGAAGCTTTGAGGACAAAGCTTCCCTTAAGGGGAAGGAAATGTAACAATAAAATAATAATTAATATTAATGCTAATTTATTATTAATTAAAAGACTATCTAAAGTCAACAGTCATGCCCTTTTACAAAAAGGTACATGACAGGATTATATAAAGCCCAAACCTATGTAACTATTTGTCATCAATTCATACATTACTATTGATCCATTTATGGACCATTTACGTTACTTACATTGGTTTTTCCTATAAAAATAGTATTTTACTATTCCATAGTAATACTATAATTCTCTGAGCAATACTTGTCTGTTTCTTGTGAGATTTGATTTGTTCATTTTGTATAATTCATTCCTCCTCACTGCATAATAATTAAGAATCTGATTGCACTCATTTTTTGAAGATCTAATGGAACAACAATTCTAACATTGTATCAGAGCCATCTCAAGCAAGCTTCAAGTCTTTCTTCTCTCCATTATACACCAGAAACAACTGGGTTTCCACATAAGTCCTGCAATATTTGCATTTCTAACTATGGATTCATCCAGAGAAGTCTCTGTGGGTGTGATAGACCCTGACAAAGTGTACATGTTGAGAGGGAAGGCTTGATTCTAACATAGTTCGAATGTTTTTAGTTTTGTAGTGAAATTTCTATAGGTGCTACGTAGCTTGTGTGAAGATATTGTCTGATTAGTGGGAGAAATATGAATTCTCAACCTTCTACACCTCGGATCCTAGCACCCTTAAATTATGTTGATTGGAGGGAATATATGCACTTTTCCTTGTGCAACAAGGGCTACTTTAGGGTAATACTTGGAAGGGAGGTTGATCCCCATCATCTAGCTAATAGAAACAAGTTTTTGAACTGCTTAGATGAAACTTTTGGTTATCTATGTACTCACATATCCAGAGATATCCTCTTTCACCCTGAAGGTTTGAGGACTCCCAAAGAAGATTGGGAGAATCTTGAAGTATTGCTTGGAAAGAAGATGAGCTTCTAGGAAAAATTCTAGAGAATTATTTGATAGCCTTAAATCCCAGTAGTTTCGATACCATACAATAATTCTTTACTAAATTTAATTGTCTTGCACTTCAATGCATACAGTGTGGAATAGAAAGAATGGATGAGAAGCTTGTGCTATCCATACTAAAAAATCTAGGATCTAAGTATTTTGTATTTGTCTCAATCTTCCATTCTAGAAGAGCTTCCATTCCCAAATGGAATATTCCCTCACTTGATTTCTTTGTTGAGTCCTTAATATAGGATCAAGAGAAGTTTATCCATACGAGAGTCATTAAGAATTCCAAATATCAATCTCTGCTAGTGATAGACTCTACCAAAGGAGCCTAAAGCATCTTATTTGAAGCCAAAGAGAATTAGAAGACTTCTGAAGGAGCTTCGTGATCCAAGAAGAAGATAAAGTTTGAAAATAAGAGGTGTCCCTATTGTATGAGGGTTTTTCATCCAGAAGACTCTTCCATGAAGAATAACCTCGACCAGTTGAAATATCTATGTGTATAGAACAATTTTTCCCTTCCACAAGGTGTAGAGATGTTTGATGATGGAGAGAAGACTCAAGAACATGAGAGATTCCATTCCTTGAAGGAAATCCTCACTCCATCGAAGGTTTACTTGATAGATTATGGAGAAACCAACCACATGGTTGTTTCCAAGAACTCCACCACTTTCACTCTATTAGGAGGACCTAACACTCATATAGGATATGAGACCCCAATCCCAGCTGTTACAAGAGGTTTAGTTAAAATCCATCATGATGAGTTCATGCCCTCTCCTACAACAAAGAAAATTGTTGAATATGAAGAAGCATAATTTTCCACACAACCAATTCGAATTGAAGAAAGCCTCCTTGGAGTGACTCCTTCTCTTGCTGCTACGGAAGTTTATGAGATATATGATATATCAGTTCTCATATGGATGATCCAGAAGAAGAAATTTGAATCTATGTTTTTGAATAAAAAAACTCCTTCCATTCTATGCAAAAATTCTCCAGTGATTCTTCTATTTTAAATTATGAGCATAGTTTACCGGTGATTGTTTTAGAAAATGAAGAGGAATTTGATTTCTCTATCTCTAATGATGTTTTTGGTGTGAATAAAAGTAATAACATGGATATTTTGGAAATAATATCATATTTTAGGAGTGATCCATTCACTCTCATGTATCTATATCTTCCAACAAATTCCTACATGATTGCATGCACCAATACTCAGAATTTTGAAGAAGGAGAAAACTGTGCATCTACCATCTCAGTGGACCACACTCTCGGATCAGATATGAACTTATATGGATCTGATATGATATTATTTGGATATGATATTTTATTATTTAGTTCAATTTTTTAGTTCCAATAGCCTTCATTCATGCTTGTAGCTATTCTCATCAATTTTGGTGTGACAAATCAAGTACCGCAAGTCTCCTTCAAACTTGATGTTGTGGATTTGATGTTAGCTTCCTCTTATGAGTTTTATAATATTTTATTTTGTGAATAATTGGTTATTTTTGAAGCTATATCATATTATGGAGCTCAATAATTCACTCTCCACACTCCTAGGGCTTCTCTATCTATCGATTTGATCACATCCTCATCTCCTCACAGAACTAGTAGAGATGGGACATTCTGCATTTTCTTGGACACTTGCTCCTAACACTTGGGGCTTATTTTACCTCACATGATTTAATGTTCAAGGATGCAATATATCAGTTTCTTGGGTGTTCCTCACATGGTTCGAATTCTCAATCACTTTTTCTCTCTCATCAGTTGATTTCAGTTTCTCTACATGGGTTCAATTTTCATCTAGCAACTGTCTATACTGTTTATTTAGTTGAGCATATTATTCTTCATCCAAAGAGGAATATTCCTCTATAAATAAAAAATTTAGTTTGGATTTAGAGGTTCATATGCACAACTTCAGGTGTTGCTGCACAAAAGAACCAGAATACTGCATTACTGCTGCATATTGCAACAAATATTTTGCAAGTTTTTAACTTGTATTTCCTGATTCATGCTTATCTTGAGGTGGTTTTTTTCCCATGAGGTTTTCCCCTTTTTCCTCGGTTTATTAAGAAACATTTTATATCTTTTAGATTGTATTTGGGTGACTTTTGTCCTTGTTTCCAGGGCCCACAGTTTTCCAAGTTATGATTCGGGGGGGTGTTAGGATTATAATCCTCCCTTGACCAAAATATTTATTAGATTATATTTTCTTAACTTAGGAGTCATTTTATTATTATTATGCACACTAGTACTATTGGGTCCACTTGTCCTAATGGGGCCACATGTCCCAGTCACTAGAGAGTGGGGAACATCGATAGAGGCTAACTAGAATTGACTGCACTTGCATGCATCAGTTTAGGTGCCTCCTAGACCAATCCATACATTTTAGGAGCCACTGGGAGTGTAGAAACCAACCTCCTTCATTTTTTGGGAGTTGGTTACTAGTTAAGCTTAGTTAGTCTTCAATTACATTCAGTTAGTTCTCCTCTAGTTCAGTTACTGCTAGTTATGCATCGCTGCATGTGGGAAGGCACCAATTCTCACTCACTTCTCACCAACCACTACAGTTAGACTGGTTTGATTGATTGTAACTGATGTATAGACTCAATTAGACATCTGGAGTTAACCTCTTGGAATCCGATAGTTATTTAGACATATTTAGTTAGCCATGCAGTCAGATACAGTTAGATCTAGTTGGTGGATTCAATTTAATCCCTAATTATTTGAATTCCTCTTTATGTAACCCTATTGTAACACTAGATTCTTTAATGAAGATAATACCACAATTATCTTAGCAATACTTGTTTGTTTCCTGTGAGATTTGATTTGTTCAGTTTGTATAATTCATTCCTCTTCATTGCATAATAATTAAGACTCTAATTGCACTCATTGCTTGAAGATCCAATGGCACAAAAATTCCAATATTTCTCACTATCCTTATATGCCTTACTCACTAGCCCTCCCTACCTTTGTATTTCCATCTTTCTCTATCTCTATGTTTGTGTGTCTCCCCCCCATCTCTCTCTATCTCTATGTGTGTGTGTGTCCCTCCTTCATTTACCATATCTTGGAACCTCTATCCACCTTTTTTATACCTCCCTCATTATCCCTCCCTACATCACTCTCTCTCTCTATCGCTCCCCCCTCCCCCCTCTCTCTCCCACAAAATATCTCTCTCTATATTTGTGTGTGTGTGTCCCTCCCCATCTCTCTCTCTCACAACATACCTCTCTCTATCTCTATATCTATGTGTGTGTTCCCTCCCTCAATCTACCCTCTCGTAACCTCTCTACACCTTCTCTAAACCTTCCTCATTGTTCCTCCCTCCATCACTCTCTCTCTATCACTCACCCCTTCCCCCTCTTTCTCTATCACTCAACCCTCCCCCTCTATCTCCCACACAATCTCTCTCT
>LPNX010046081.1:103454-125163 GCA_001517045.1 Pseudotsuga menziesii
CCTTCTGTCTCTCCCTCTCTCTCCACCTTCTATTTACCTCCCTCACTATTCCTCCCTCTATCAATTTCTCCCTCCCTTCTCCCTTAATTACCATCCCTCCATTCCTTTATTACTCTCCCCTATCCTCTCTCTCTCTCTCAACTTTTATCCATCCCTCCCTATCTCTTTTCAACCTACCTCTCCATTTCTCTCTCTCACAACCTCCCTCTCTCTCCATCGCTCAACCCTCTACCCTTTTTCTTTGACACCATCTCTCTCTCTCTCTCTATATATATATATATATATCTCCTTGTGCATGTGTGTCCCTCCACCCTTTCTATCCTTGTGTCTATACACCCCCCTATCAAAAAAACACCTTATATACCTCCCTCACTATCTCCATCCCTCCCTCACCCCCCTTCCTTCCTCTCTTTCTTTTTCTCTCTCACATTGTCTCTACATCATTCTCTCTCTCTCTCTCTCTCTCTCTCTCTCTCTCTCTCTCTATTATACTCCCTTCCTCTATTTATTCAACTTATCCCTTCTCATCAACTCCCTACCTCATTATGACCCCTATTCTATGTTTTATCACATCTCATTCCCATCTCATCAATTTCCCCCTCCTTCTGCCTCTCCCCTCCAACACACCATATTCCTCCTCTAATAATCCATATCCACCTTTCCATTCACCAATCCGCTCTCTAATAAAACCATCACCCACTTCCTCCCCTCCATTTTATCCCCCTTCATCACTCAAGTCTCACTTATTGCTTCTAACCCTATACTTCTTCAACAATTCTTCTCTTCCTAATAGTGATCTCAATCCCCACTCCCCTTCACCCTTGTAACCCATCATGTTGCCATTCCATTCATCTTTCTCCACTTGAATTTACCACATCCTCCTAGGACCTTGACCCTTCCCCACCCCTTATCAATTATTAACCATACTCAATAAAACTTTTAACATCCTCCTATACCCTTAACCCTTCTCCACCCCCTCTCAACTATTAACCATCTTGCCATGTCCCCAATTAAATAATTTCCAAATAAGACTATTTGCAAATAATGTTTTACCAATCTACTGGTTCCCTAGGTTGAGATGGAGAAAAAAAAATTGTAATAAGGGGATATGGGACCCAAAAGGACTTTATTTTACCATATTCACATTTAAATGGGCCACATAAATAATAAATGCTAAGAAAATAAGGTGGAATGGATTCATGAAGACACTTGCAAGCTTGTGGATCCTTTGGGTGACTAGATTCCCTACACATTTGGAATGATATTCATCCAAATTCGAAAACATGGGTAATATAAAATTATTGGATGTTTATGTGGTGTCAAATACCATATAATGAGACAAGGAATTCAAATTGGTAAAGGAGGGTAACTCTCATGGAAGAGGAAGAGACTAGAAGACAAGGTGTGCCACTTGGAAGGAGACTATATGCATTCTATGACAAAAAATGATGGAAGATTCTATGAAAAGTATGAAAAATTCAGACCTTATAGCTGACATATGAAATATATGATATGTCATGGATAAAAATAGATACCAAGAGGTCGAATTTGGGAGTTAGAGGAAACCATTAAAACTAGGGAAAGAATTGGAGCATCAAGAGGAAGACAAGTGTCATGAGAGATACTAAACCACTAAGATGAGTTGGAGGAAGCTCATAGAGGGAAATTCGACCTTAGGAGGACACATGAATTTAATAAAAGGATTTCATGGGGAGCGATAATATATCTTGATCATTTTTTAATTGGCCTTTGGCATTTTGGAGAGCTTTTCCTTGTCCATTACACAGTGAGTGTTCACTCTCCTTGCTTGTGAACCAATTTCGAGGGAGTTGGATTCCTTTCCAAGTTGTTTGATGGAGAGGCCATTCATAAATCTCATTGGATATTAATGGAGGATTTTTAGTTGCATTTTTAAGCTCTACACAGTCTATTTCTCATCTATCTCCCTATTCTCTCATTCTTTCTTCTCCATTTCCCCACACTCACATTTGATAAAACACTTGTTGGAGTGATTCTTGTTCCTTTATGAGGATAGTTGATGCACAAGATTTTATTTATGATGTATGGATATTTAATATCATATTCATAATATATGTAAGTCAAAATCTCAGAAATACATGTATGAAAGGCTCGCATTCCCCATGCTCCTAAATAACTAGTTTTCATGGATTTGGGTTCAATATTGAAGTAGCTTTATATCATATTTGTATGAGGACATTTATATGAGTTTTATGATGATATGGAATAAATATAGGATGTATGTATCTGAAATATTATGTCCATATGATCTATAAGTCTAAATATCAGAAATACATGTATGAAAAGCTTGCATACTCATGCTTTTATATCAGCAGTCTTCACGGATGTTGGTTTCAATCTTGAAGTAGTTTTATACCATATTTGTATGATGGATATTATATGATTTGGATGATGTTATGACAGAAATATATGATTTGTTACTATATACTTTCATTTCCCTATGCTCTATTTGTTGAAATCCAAGAAATCCATATGTGAAACTCTTGCATTCCCATGCCTGCATTGAATCACTAGTTTTCATGACTTTGGCTTCAATATTGGAGGAGTATTGTATCAGATTTGTGGGAGGGTTTTACTTTGATTTTTATGCTGTTGGATAATACATTTTTATTCCATATATTACCACCATGTTTCATATTACTCTCAAAACTATATATTCTACCTTTCCTGTGTCAAAGTCTAGCTAGTAATGCAAATTTCCCTTAAGGAATTTCTATGAAAGTTACCCTACAAATGTTGCAGATCATAATCCATTTGTAGAAATTAATAAACATTATTAATGGAAATTATTTAGGTTTGATACTCATTCCCATACTATGTTCTGAAATTTTGGATGGTCGTACTTTATTTGGAGATCTAGTTTGGTCATCACCCTTGGGGGGATTTGAACACAATTTCCTAGTAATTTTGGTATTTTTGTCATTAGATCCAAAAAGTTTGTAGAGGTATAACGTATGATAAAAAGTATCCATAAAACACATATTTATTTTTTAAGACTCACTATACCATCTGATTTCAAATTCGAGACCATTTTGGTGAAAGTTGGAACCCTCTAGAGTCATGACTAGTTAAGCTCGAATTTTGCTCGAATTGCACTTTTCTCCAAAATTTTGAAAAAGGGACATTACAGTGGTATCAAAGCATGGTCTTGGAACCTAGCGAATTTATTTATGATATGTATGAATTTATAAAACTCATCAAGGCACATGTTGATGATACAACCAAGAAACTTGTGCAAGTATTCGAATTGATGGTTAGCTAACTTAGGGGTAGCTGGAAGCAAGGGGTAGTAGAAGATTCCATCATGGAGAGACACATAAGACAATTAATTTTGAAGAATTTTATGATTGGTTGAATGGATATAGGAACAATAATGAAAATGTGAATTCATTAAGGGACAATCAGCAATCCACAAGTTTGGAGGAACATGAAATGAGAAAAAAACAACCTACTTGTGAAAAGAGCCTAGATACACCATTAAAGGAAGAAACATAAAAAGTGTTAGATTTTTATCATTTAATAAATATGATATAGGATATTATTTGAGAGAATAACATGCACAAAAATATTCACAAGAGACAAGAGACACAAATAAGTTTCCTTGAGGAAACCATCAAGGAGAAAACCCTGCAACTTCCTTAGAGATAGAATGAACACCAAAAGCAAAAGTAAAACCCAAAGATACAAAGATGATTTCTGACAGCTTTTCTCTCTCTCCCTTGTGTGAGATACTCCTTTCTCACTCATGCGCTACTGTTGAGTGAGTGTGTGTGTCAAATAGAGAGTCTCATTCTATATTTATACTTGTTTTCCACTTGACAATTACTCTATAAGGCCAACCTCACTAGGAGAGTCTAATAACCCTAATATGACTCAACTTTGGGGACTATTTCATCGAATTAAAAGAGAGGGTTAAGCTCAATGAATTTACATGAATTTATCATATTAATGACTCCCTATCAGAGGAACAAACATCTCCATTGGGGTACAATGAAATACGATATAAAATATACAAGTGAATACATTCTGAAGTTACAAATACATCAACACTCCCTCTTAACTAGGAAGGTATTCTATTGACACAGTTCATCAACACAAGTCTTCATTACTGGATCATCATCATCATTGGTTCTGCTATCTTGAGAAAATGGTGCTATCTCTCAAATATACTCGTCATACGAAGTTCTACAAAGCCATCCCTTTTTCATGCTGGATGTAGGCATAGCCTCCATGTAGTTCTTCATCGACAGAGCCAACCCTTTTTCATGTTGGATGTAAGTCTACAGTGCCAGCTCTTTTTCATGTTGGATGTAGGTCTTCAACTTCAAAGCCAACCCTTTTTCATGCTGGATGTAGGTCTATAGTGCCAACCCTTTTTCATGATGGATGTAGGTCTATAGTGCCAGCCCTTTTTCATGCTAGATGTAGGTCTCCATATATAGATCTAGTCCTTATTCATGCTAGATGTAGGTCTATAGTGCTATCCCTTTTTCATGCTGGATGTAGGAATTTCACTCTACAAGGTCTTTCTCTATAGAGCCAGCCCTTTTTCATGCTGGATGTAGGCCTTTCCCTTTGTAAGGTCTTTCTCTATAGAGCCAACCCTTTTTCATGTTGGATGTAGGCCTTTCCCTCATCAAGGTCTTTCTCTATAGATCCAGCTCTTTTTCATGCTATATGTAGGCCTAGCCCTTTTCCAGGTATTTATCATCTTTGTGAGCAAGCCATCAAGTAGGTACATCTCAGGACTTATTATATGCCTCTTGCAAAACCTACAAGATCTCCCAAGACTGATAATATGCCACTGCAAAACCTAAAGGAACATCCTAGGACTGATTGCATGCCTTGCAACACCTGTGTACCCTAATATTACCTCACCGTCTTCAGATCATCTCATCATCACACAGAGCACAACCCAGATACGCATAACACAACACTTACATCAAGGACCATGGGAGGCCCAGCCTGCCACCATGTCAAAAAGGCTCTCAGCATTTGCATCAACGACCATGGGAGGCCTAGCCTACCACCATGTCAGAAAGGCTTATGTGTATCTGTGTCCTTCAAGCTCATCACATCCCCTTGGAAGGAATATCTATCTGAAGTGCACCAATATTCTCTCTGAAGTATTCAAACTTTGCTCTGGCCATTTCTAGCATAGAATCACATGTGGACTTATTACGTCCAAGAATAACCTGCGAGATTCTCTAGGAATGATTACATTCGAGGAAAACCTATAAGACTGATTACGTCTGAGAAACCTACGAGCTTCACCAGGATTTTATGCTCAAACAACCTGTCTCATCGGCTATGCTAGAACTCCTCACTCCCTCTTTCAAGAGATATCGATCTGGATCACATACTGGAGCTTCACTTCTCCTCTCTGTGTTGTACTCAATGCTGAGAATGACTACATCCTGCCAAACCAATATCACATACTCAACTGTACCCTTTAGGTACCTCATTGCATGCCAGGTGTGCATGTGTCAGATCCATCAGGAACTGGCTCAGGTCGTTCACAACAAAAAATGTGTCTGGTCTTATATTTGCCAAGCACATCAAATCATCTGATGATAAATCATGGCATCAATCGTCTCTGATGAAGAATCACTCAATAGATTTAGGTTTCATGCCATAAGTGTGTCAATGGCCTTACAGTCCATCATCCTGAACCTCTTTAGGATCTTCAATGCATACCTCCCTTGTTCAAGGGAGATTCCATATGCACTCTGCCACACCTCCGTGCTTAGAAAGTAGTACATCATACCCAAGTCATTCAACTTGAACTCAAAAACAAGTCTCCCTCTTGCCTATTTAATGAGTTCCTCTTTTCCTATTAGGAATAGGTCATCAACATATAACAGGAGCATCATTGGTCTTCCGCCCTCAACCTTGAAGTAAGGTTGGAATCCTATTTACTCTTATTAAATCTTAGAGCCATCAGTAAGCTTCCCATAATGTTGTAGCATGTTGAACCTGAGGATATTTTGCTGTCACTCTAAGTTGGAGGAATATAGAGAAAATTCCAAAAACAAACTGTATCAACATCAACAGTTAGTTAAAATATGGTTCTATGAGAAATATTCTTCTGACAGAGACTTTTCAGAAGGCGATTTGGTATTGAGATGGGATAAATAACATAAGGACAAAAATGAATATACCAAGTTTCAATGCCTTTGAATAGGACCTGTTGCAGCTGCAACATTTTTCCCAAAATTCTAAAAAAAAATTGGGACCCTCCTTTGTTTTTGGATTAGCCTGTTTTTCTTCCCTACTTTGATGCAATGTTTTCTCAGATTGTTTGTTTTAATGCCTGGGTTGCTCTACTTGCTACCTTGGAGAGCCTTTGGAAACCAGCCAAATTGCTGCTGTTGGATGTACTTGAAGCTTGTTGAAATCGGAAGATGTTTTGTTTGCTTTGCTGTCGTTGCGGCTGTATTTAAGTTTTCACCTCCCGATTGTAGAACCGTCCGATTGTCGACCCTTTTATCTAAGACGGGCGCTTTTCTGATTGGGCATCGGACGCTCTTTCGGTCTTTTATCCCGCCGTTGCAGATGGGATTTTGATGTCGACTACCGGTTTTCTTCCGACTTACGTGTTTTTTGACTAATTTCAAGTTTTATGTCGGGACCTTTTACCATGTTACTTTCCCCATTCCGAAAGGTTTTGAGCTTTTGCCACCCGATTCGAAAGCCTCCCTACGTCTGACGCATGGAACAAAATCGGAAGCTTTCAGGATCTTTTCGTCTGCCATTGCGGATGGTTTCGAGCTTTCACCTCCCAATTGGAAAACCGTCTGACGGCCGATCGGTCGATTATTTCCCGCCATATGTGTATACCCGGCTTGGTAGACGTTGTGCCCGTCCACTGTTGTGGATGGCAGATGGCTCCCAGCTACCGATGTGAAAAACTCTTCGATGCCCAATTTATTGTCTCCTCGCATGTGTGAGAGTTTATATCTACGGGGACGACAGTTTGGTTTTTATATTGTTATTTTTCGCTGTCGAGCTCTGTCGCGGTGAGCGCTATCACGTTGAGTTGTCGTTCTTTGGAGGGAGTGAAGGTTCTCGCTGTCACTGTACCAGCTTCCAGGTGGTAGAAGTAAAATTCCGACCATCATCGACTCGCCCGTTTTGTCGGATTGCCAGGTAGGCCTTTTTGGTCATTTTCCCGTTACACTTAAACTATTAATTGTTTCTCCTGTGGTTTGGATGTTCCCGACAGTTTCCCTCATCCAGCTAGGTTTTAAGCTTATAGAAGTGGGAATTTTATCTTTTGACCATGGAGGGGGGGGGGGTGGCGGTTTAAGTTCTGAGCAGTTTAGTCTTATCGCCCTATTCAGTTTACTGCCTCAAGCGCATAGGGGTTGAGGGGTTTCGGCGCAGACGGTCGTTACGCCGTCTGCGCCAAACATTCCTGCACAGTCATGATAGGAAGGGGAAGGTCAGGTCTGAGAATTGATTTAAGGGTTTTTGTTCGACTGTTGTTTTCGTGGTGCCATAGCCGTTTCACCTACGCATTTCTGCATGGCCTCACCGAAGCTTAATGTTGGACCCGTAATCTGCCGAGGGGGATAGGTTTTTGAGAGGATTTCGCGGTCGCCAATGTTGTTCCCTCACCACTAGAACCCAGCCTATGTTGCTCGTGCCATCGCGCGCAGCCCTGTGATGTTCAGTCGCTTAAAGCCTTAGCTGGTTAAAAGGGATGTATCCCCGTTGTAGTTCTTTAATTGAAAACAACATGGATAGTGTCTTTGATGGAAGCATCCTATGTAGAAAGGTGAAAATGATCCCTGTAGAAAGCGAAATGCACAGTCAAGTTAATGTACATATTCCGTCGTAAGCCGCATGAGTCTTTGTTAGTCGTTATGTTTGCTATGCAATAGAATAATAGCTGAATGTGAACCTTGCATATGATATACATGTTTGTTTCAATGGATTGCTATCATGGGAAAAGTGGCATGTTGCAGAATAGTGTAGATTTAATACTGGCGTAAGTATGGTTGATAAGCTTGCTTCATATAGATCAGATCATAGAATGTTGCACCCTAGTCTCAAGACATTATAGGGATGAACAATGTATGCATTTGTTGCACTGAACCTTATCGTACTAGGCATAGGATAATAGCACATTGCACAGTATTGCATTCTAGGTGATTGTTCATCCCGAAGGGTTTATGTCTTAATTTCATTGACTGGTTATAGTCATGATACACTTGAATAAATTGCTGCACAATGTCTGCAAATTCGAAATGCTTAATGTCAAAATGTTATACATGGTAGGAGGAACTTACAATGTCCAAAGGTAGAAGAAGAATGCCCCTACGGTCGAGGAACAACCAGAAATAGAGGTCGTCACAAAGACTGAATATATATATGAAGATACCCAATGTATTTCTGGTGTGGAGCCTGAGTACAAATGGGGTGACATATACAGATTGATTTCCCGCAGGGAGTTTCCAGACACGGGGCTCGAAGAAGAACCCATTTATGCAAACATAGAAATATCCGCCATCATGAAAGTGGCTACCAGACCAGAGTTGTTCCCATGCTCTGAGGTTATTAGATGGATTTTGCCCCATATAAACAAAACCACAATGCTCATAGCAAATGTTGAAGGCCAAGGCTACGCTACATTTATCCCAGGATATGTGGCTTTGGCTTATCACCTGCCAGAACCTCAACTCTTTATAACTGATGATTGGCTGGATAACATCAGAATGGACCTAGTAGAAACTCTAAAGAGAATGCTCTTTCCAGGAAAGCTCTATCGATACAGAGCAACTAGTGAGTATGATACAACGAGCTTGAGGGATCCTTACAGATTCGTAGCTCTTATGCTTAATAGGATCTTTGGGAGAGCCCATGCTAAACTCTTCAAATTTGAATGGATACCCATTATGTTTCATGTGGCAACCCAAGGAACAATCTTCAATTGGGCTAGCCTGGTGTCAAGCAGTCTTTCTTCTTGCATGGCTGTAGCCTTGGGAGGAGAATCCAGGAGAAAGTCCGAATTCTATATGAGTTCAATATTGATAGATTGCATACTGTGTAACCAGCCTTTCCCCGGTCTCAGGTGCATCTGCGACAGGGAAAGAATGCCTGTATACATTGCTTATAAACCACTATGGGCTCACCAGTACCACAGCCATTATAGGGAGGTCTGCGAGCAATTCATCATGCCACTCTACACTCTTATCTTCCGGAAAGAATGTGACTGCATGTCAGAAGGTGCCATGCAAGTAATAGAAGAACATGCAGATTACTTCTTGACCGAAAATGGCATGTATTTTAGAATGTTTGGGGGATCGAAAACACCTTTACTGCTACCCAAATACGCAACGGACAATATAGTCCATAAAGAGGCGGTCAGGCAGGTGTTCATTGACGGAATAGGTCATTTCTTGTTCCAACACAAGAAAACTGCATACCCTATTTTACCTTTCAAGATTGGTAGCTACCAGTTTTCCAGGGTGAAACAAGCTACCGAATTCACAGAGGAACTAGGGAAGTTCCATTTTGGGGAGATGCCTTTCAGGTGAAATGATACTCATGGTAAAGTAGCTGAGCACTGTAAAGAACATAAAGTGTTTTTTGAATATACCCATCATTTCGACAAGGAAGAATATGTCTTCCGAAATGCCCCAAACATGTCAGCACTAAACAGAAGGTTCAAGCCAAAGAACCCCACCAAAGGTGGAAAAGGGGCTGAGCAAGCCAGAGCTGAAGAGGAGGCCCGAAGGAGACAAGAGGAGGCCCATAAACTAGCACAGGAAGCTGTAGAATGGCTTCATAGTGAGGAAGAAGGAAAAAGGAAAGCTGTCCAAGAAGCAGCTGAGAAAGCACAAGAAGCATCCAAAGAGGTTGAAGAAGTAGCTAGACTGGCAGCTGAAGAAGTGAAAACAAATCTGGATGAAGAGCTCCAAAAGCTAGAGGCTGATAGAATGAAATTGACACAACAGTCAGCTCCTAAAACACCAACAGGGCAGATCCAGGAGGAAGAAAACGTAGAGGTGCAGACCTTGCAAGTACCTGCTGCTAGCACCCTTGTGACCCCTACGCCCCAGCTAGTACCTTTCACTCAGAAAAAGGGTGAAGAAGTCCCCGACTTCAGCACTGTCTATTATGATAGAGCTACCAAGAGAATAATGAAGAGGACAGAGAGAAAGGTAGAGGCAGAAGGAATGCCTGGAAAAATGATAACATATAAAGCTATTATGATAGGGACAGACGTAGATCCAAGGCTTACCATAAGGGCCGGGACTGTAGTACTACATGCTTTAGAGGATAACATAGACAAGATGATGACTGAACTGGAGTCATACAAGAAATTGTCTGCTTAGCTGAAGGATACATTGAGAAAAGAGAGGGAAGAGGGCAACAGACTCAAGCACAAGTTTGAACACTTACAAAGAGAAATGAAGACTGCTGAAGCTGAACTGCAGGTTCTCCATGAAGAAAGACAGGCCCAGAAGACTACACAGGAACACCTAGAGCAAGTGCAAGCAGAAGATCAAGGGTTGAAGAAGGAGAAGGAGCAGTTACTGTCAAAGGTGATAGAGCTGGAAGAGCAGCAGAAGATCATCTATGAGGCAAATGATTCACAGATCCAAGAATTGAAAGAGCAGCTAGCGTCTCTGACTGCTGACCTTGAGGTAGCCAAGGAACAACAAGTTGATCTGTAGCCATTCAAAGAATATATCCTGGCTCAGAAGGCTAAAATGCTACAGCTACAGACCGCTCTGGAAGAAGATAGGTGCAAAGTCCTCCAGATTGATAGCCGGTTGGAAGAGATCATGGAAACTTCTTCCTACTTTGTAGACAGGTCTTAGGATGTTCTTGAGATTTTAAATGCCAGAATGGCGAGGCCAGAAGATGATGTCAAGACTCCAATATGGCTACCAGCGAAATACCATCAAACCCTCAAGAAATATCATAACCTGGTAGAGTTCGCCATCAGCACTACTGAGGATTTCAAGAATACTGTAAAAAGGACGCTAGGAGCATGCTCAGAATATTACAGAAGGCTCCTTAATACATACAACCGATGTCAAACAAAGGCTGAGCATAGGCTCGAGGAGTTCCCGGATCATGAGGCCTTTCTGGAAATATTACAGAAAAGATATCAAGATGCAGAGGTCAGAGCGCAACAGGTTAAAGCCATTGATGACCAAGTGCTGAAGGATGAGGTAGGCCACATAGCTGTTAGCCTGCAGTTTCTAGAAGATCAGCTGTGGTTGAGCTCAGCAAGGATCGAAGCCATCAGGAACCAATTCGAGAAGTTTGACATCAACATTCAGTTCCTAGAGCTGTGCGCTTTTGAGGGCCTTGCTGCTGAAGCAGCAGCGTGGAAGAAGTACCTAGAAAGTCAAGCAGGACCCTCATAAAGGACTGGTCAACTTTGTGCTAATTTAATAATTTTTTAAAATCTTTTTGAAAAATGAAGCGTTGGGAAAACAAAGGGTTGGGAAGCCCAAAGGTCACTTTGGGCATCCCAACCAATTTCACCTTTTGTATAAAAGTAGGAAGTGTAGAGAGGAAAAGGAGGGATCTTTTCCCCAGTAAGACTGGCGATGACATATTGTAAGAAGAACTACTTCATTTTGCAATAGGAATGACATTTTTCCTGTTGAAAGAAGATTGGTGGGGTTTCAAATGTTTTGCCATGGATAGTTGAAAGATGAACTACTTTTTTTTTTCAGTATTGTGTCCATGAATCGTGAGATCGTTCTAACTTTATGACCTATGTCTTGTTTAAATGATTTCTGATTTATTTTATGAAATAACCACCATGAGTAATGCATGCTTATCATGAAACAATTAGCTATCTGGTTGTGGAAATATCTTTCATTGTTCATGCTTGTAAAAGTAAATGTCAGCTATCTGTAATTGCTTTTATCATGTGTGCACATCCACATTACTCATATATATTAAATATAAGTTGGCTCCCCGGGGATAGGTAGATAGCTAGGTCATTGCATAGCTGCATATGTGATTCAGGTGCTGGTGAGTCTAAGACGAGAGGTAAGAACCTGCGCATCACATTGTGACCGCTCCCTGCATCCTTCACCACCCTGCATGTTTAGTTCACTTCTTGCATATCATTCTTAAGTTAAAATACAAATTCCGGTGGACCGGGACGCAACCGGTAAAGCCTTCGTTTGTGTTTGACCTACGGTAGCCGTACCGCAAACCGGACAGATTCCCT
Organism: Pseudotsuga menziesii; assembly: GCA_001517045.1. NCBI lineage: Eukaryota > Viridiplantae > Streptophyta > Pinopsida > Pinales > Pinaceae > Pseudotsuga > Pseudotsuga menziesii. Next base: position 115,702 of record LPNX010046081.1, read on the forward strand.
ATTCCAAATAGTCAACGGGCTAGTTGGGAACGTTGATTGGGGAGAATCCCTTTCTGTTGTCGCCTGCAAATTTCCAGACATCAACAGGACCTTTCATTGTTATAGAAAATATTGGTCCTAGCATTGCTCGGTTGCAGACACTGGAGGGAGTCATTGATACTCACCCATTGAATATTTCTTTTCTCAAAAAGTATTTTGTTTGAACAATTTGATACATTATGTTTATAGGTTTGGTGTGTTCGTTTTTCTATTTCCTTTATTTTTTATTTTCCTTATATTAGTAGGTGTTTTAATAATCTCTGCACATTTGGTGATGGTGGTTGATCAGTTTCTCTCAAGATTGCAGTGCTCTAAATTTTGAATACATTGTCAATTTCAACCTTTTTTTGCCTATGTTGGGATTTGTTTTATGTAGAATTGACAACCAATAATTGTAGGATCTTAGATTGATACATTCTCATCTTGTTTAATATTTTTACATATGCTTTATTCGTGTAATTAAGGTTGTGGAGGTAAGTGGTTATTCTTATCTCATGTTTCATTAGTGCAATACAACATATATTTATAACCTGGAAAACCCTATCTGCTTTGGATCCTATCATAGTCACATTGAAAGTAATTTTTTGTTAATGATTGTGGGTTACAAGATGGGGTGTCTTATCACAAGACAGCCGATTAGGTTCATAGATGCTTGGTGGAATGACATATTCATTGTCAAACTGGGGAGGTTACTTTCAGTCTCTACTAAAATATGGAAGATCCTATCATAGGTCAGTTCATTCATGATCTGCAAAGCATCAATGAGTAACACTACTATTATGTGGATATCAAGCCATGGTAGTGTCTTGTAATTTACACTGAAATAAATTATTGTTTTCTCCTGTAAGGCAATTGTTGTACATAAGGACATGGGGGTCTTATCATAAGCCAACCCTTCCATGATCATAAGTTTGATGTTGGACTGAAATTTTCATTGGATGGTTACCAAGACATGATAGTTTCTTTCAGTGGTATAGCTTGAAGACATGGCATTTCCTTATCGAGCTGGCTTGTTTATTTTCTAGATCAGGATTGTGAATGGAACTAATTACCAAATCGGGGCAGTGGTCCTATGTCAATGAAGTCTTACAGGTTTTTCATGAAAAACAAAAATAATAATCAAGGTGACCTATGTTTTGGATGTTCGAAGTAGTCCTATGTTTGCTCCCAGGTTCAACTCAAATGGTATTCCTATTATTTCCTAAAGGTAAGGGATCCTTATTATTCCTTACACCTCCTTATCACATTCACATCATTTTTAATCGATCATGGATGGGGATATATCAATCATGTTGGTAACTCTGCTTGTCGGTTGTGCTATTATATAAACATTTTCTAAAATTTTAGGCTGAAATATTTGTTTACTGACTTGTTTTTCTTTCAAAGGAAGTTCTTATTTATAGAGATAACTGGTTCATCCTAGCCAATCCCAATTTGTTGTAGCCATGTCTTATTTGAGCATGGAATCCCCAAATGTTTTAAATACAGAGGTAATGGTTCAAATTCCTTTCATTGTGGGGTTTTTCATCATGATTCTTTTGATTTTTATGCCTTCACAGTTGGCTTAATAAGAGTAGGATTTTATCCCTTTGAAAATTTCTAGTTTGGATTGTTATTCTAAAAATTGTGGGCCTCTTTTTCCTTGCTTTGGAAGTTTGTCATCCCACCACCCGCAACCCATAATTGCGGATTGGGGATTGTGGGAAGTAGTTTGAATTATGATTTTTGTTGTGTGTTTTCGCCACCTGCAACCCATAATTTGCAGATTACAAATTGTGGAAAAGGTTAGTTAAATTTTAAGATTTTTGTACTCCCGTGTTCCACAACCCGCAATTGCGGATTGTGGAGTACGGGAAATCTCATGCCAATTAGTTTGTTAAATTTTTGAACCCACATCCCCAACCCACAATTTGTGGATTGTGGATCGCTTGAAAATCAATAAAATTGAAATCCCATGACCTGATTCTTCATCCCATAGTATTTGATCTCGATCGTCTATTTCTTTTTAATCCTACGGCATGAATTCAACCCGTTGAAAATCTATAAATATATGGGTTATTTTTATTTTCTTTATCATTTTCATTTTTGAAAATTACCTTGCTGTGTGTGTTTTTTTTTACTACAAATATTACTAGGGATCATTTTCACAAGTTGCAGCCAATTCAAGTTGGTTTTTCTGTCATTTTTGCATTTTATTGTTTACGGTTTCCGTGTTTCTCAATTTTTTTATTATTTCGTATTTATGTGTTTAGCAGATATATTCAACCTTCCAAAAATGGCACGAATCACCCATTGTAAGAACACTCACAAAGATATGCTAACCAAAGACCTGAACTTCAGCATATTCTCAGACACCAGTGATAGAATTATCAAAACCTACCAAATCGACTGGCCTAGGGTCTACTTGTTTTTTGATAACGATGAATTTTCAAATATTCCAAATGACCAATTGGCATATAAAAAAATTAGGAATTCCTGGCTACATGCCATTGCTGCCATGCCTGCTACACTTCCCTATACTGACGCAATTAAATGGATTGTAGACCATACAAACCCTAAAGACCAGTCATTTAATGATAGCGCAAGGTTGCAATTAGCTACCTCCCGCACTAAGGTTTTTACCAGAGTCTATGCTCTTAAACTGTCTATGCAACCCCTTAATGCTGAGTTTGCCTAATCTTTTAATACTAGGTATAACTTTAATGAAATGATGAAGTCATGGATGAATGAACCCAACAGTTTCTCGCAGAGGGCTAATAACCTATACCCGGTTTCGTGGTTTAGAGAGCCTTATTCCTTATTGGTATCCATTCTTTGTAGGCTTTATGGTCTTCCAAACTATTATGTCTTTAAATCTAAGTGGGATCTGGTATCCCACCATGTCCTAACAACTGGTGAGCCTTTCCCTTGGGTGTCTATCCTGTTGTTGGAACTCAAAACAACCATTCAAGATTATCAGAAAGATATCACTTGGAAGAAGTCGAATTTATTCTTTTCATCTTTTATCATTGACGTGTTCTGCACCGAATTCCAATATCCCAATTTGGGATGGAACTAGACTTTATCGGCCCCTCTTGTACCTATTTATTATTCAACACTATGGGATAACAATTATGCAACTATGTTCTATGACATTTGTGAACACTTTTTGGGCAGTATTTATTTTAGAATATTCAAAGAGAAAACTCTTTCTTTTTCAGCTGAAGCAAGAGCCTTCATCACCATAATTGGTGATTGGTATGTTGTCGAATCCTTTTCATATATCAGAATTTGGGGTAGCAATATTGTCCATCTGTTTCCCTGGATAGTTCCTAATAGGTTAGTTATTGAAGAGGTTTCCTTCCAGACTGTCATTGATGGTGTGTACAAAAAACTTGTTGGTCCTAAAAGGAAAGGTTGGCCTAAATTTTATTTGGATCTTGGGCCATTAGTCATCCCAAATTCAACTTGGGCTATAGTATTAGGTGATAAAATACTTTCTTTGGAACTGGGTTTTGCTCCTAAAAGAAAACATGACCCTAAGGGGTTTCTTGATGCTCATTTCAAGTAAAACCATATCAGGATTGGTTATTCTAATGAAGAAGTTCCTGATGACTACATCTACTAGGGAGTGAATACCTTTTCTGAAGTCTTGGCTAGGGTTAAGAGCAAAGATGAATAGAGCCAAATTTTGCAATATCAATGGGATCTTAAAACTAAGGTTTTGGGCTATTACTTATCCACCAGTGATTACTTATCTAGATGGAAACAAGGGTAAAATCCCTATGGAAGACCCTCCATAGGTAAAGATTTCTCAAAAATTGAAAGCTATGATGCAGAAATCCCAACAATAAAAGTAGAAGTTATCAAATATGAATTAAGTATTGAACACTTAAGTAACTACTGCAGTTACCCAGGTGTGTGATGATCAAGCAACAGCTAAGGCTAAGCCAGCTAAAAAATATAAAATTCAGGTTACTACTTCACAAACCCCTACCATAGACTTTATTAACTGTGATACTGAAGACAAAGTGCATTCTTATGTGCCTGTGTTTGAAGAAGTAACTGAGCATTTGCAAATAGTTACATATTTTTTCAATAATAATGAAACGAAAGATTCTATCCCCAATCCAAGGATCCTAGAATCCACTTTTGTTTCTAATTATTCAACTTCAAAATTTCTCCTCTCATCTATCCATACTCTCTCAACTTTACCTACTAGGGAGATCCCATCATCCTTGATATCTCAAATCTATCACACTTTGACCTCTACATCTTCTTCTATCCCAGTATCTCATTCCAACATCCCATGCTTCCATTTACTGTTGCAGAGACCCAATCCTTGAAAGTTCCTCTGCAATTACCCTCATTTATCCTTTTATCATCAACTATTCCTAAGCGAATTTTGGTACCCTCATCATCACTTCCAGCCGCTAACATTCGCATTCCACTCTCTGAAATTTCCACCCCGATCCTTTCTTCAACCTTCAAACCAATAGTTGTTCAAAACATCTCTTCTTCCTTGCCTACCTCCCATATTACTATGCCCATACCCGCTCCCATCATTACTTAGACATCTTCATTGGTTTCAACAGTGAATTGGAATTCATCATTTATTGAATTGTTGGTCCTATGGGTAGACCCGGGTTTACTGTAATGTACCAACAACACCCATAGCTCACTGGCCCTTTCAGCGATAGACCATGGAGCGGTCTTAAGTCTCACCCGAAGTGATTCTAATGGGTTGGCCAAAGACTCAAGTGTCTTCGACCAGGTTATGTAGCATCCTGTGTGCGTCTCGCAGCTCTTCTTAGCCCGCGAGGTCTCTCTCTCTACGACGCGTAGCTTCCTCTTACTTGCGATGACTCTAGCCCTTATCTCATCGTCGCATCCTGGGAAACACGTAACTCTCTCCTACGCTCGATCCTTAACTGACGGTATCATGCACCACAGCTCCTCTGATGGTGCGATATCGCCTCCCTGTGATATCCTACCACTACGGCTCAGCGTACTTAGCATTACTTATGTTCGACTTACAGGACTCAACATACAAGGCTATTTAACACTGCAACTCTTAACTATCTTGAGAGAAACATAGACAAACTCTTATACAGAATACTTAAAGACTTCAACCTGCACTTATCCTTCTATAATGCTGTAAACTGAATAACACATACATACCTTTAATCTGTAAACAAAGTTCATGTAATGAGTGACAGATACAACAAGTAAACACAAACACATGAATCAATCACATAACACTCTGATTTTACGTGGTTCACTTCCAGGGTAGAAGCTACGTCCACAGAACTGTGTTTCTATATTATATCTCGGGGGAAGTAAACACAGTTCTGCTGCACCGCATATGCGGCTTGAGATCTTCTGGGTAACTCCACACATAGCCTGGAGCCCTTCTCTTTTAGATCTCTCTCTTTCTCTATATTGCTTCTCTTACAATATCCTCTTCCCTCTCTACCAATCCCTGCGGATTGTTACATACACGCTTAATGAGCCAGCTACTGGTTACAGTAAGATAACTATAGGTTAATAACAGAACCAAAGCTTGGCTTCTATGATACAACTGACTATGATCTAACTAGCTAAATGGCTTAATGGCTCAAAAATGGTAACTGGCTAACCTTTTACAATACAAAAATACATCCCTTTATAGGCAGCCCAAAGGTCTCGCCATTACAACACTGTGGGCCTGTCCCAACAGTAACCCAAAAACCCTAACTAGTGATAGTCGACATATCTGTACTTGGGGTAGCCGCTTTTCGTCACACCACAGCTCTCTGCAGTCTACCATGCTTCTTGGCGCTGACCATGGGTACTATGCACCGCTTCCTATCTTCTATCCTTCGTCTTCAATACCTCGGCCTCGTTGCTCCTTTTCCTTTATGAGGGTAGCTGAGCCCTCTTATATTCGCTGCTGCCTTCAATGCAGTGGGTGAGCTCTCTCTTCTTGGCTGCTTAGGTACTGTCGTCTTCCTTGAATTCTCTGTCCCAACAGTCACGGTTTCTGGCTCTGCTCTGCAGCTAGAAACATGCTACGGCGTCGTAGCTTTACCTTATCTCTTCATCTTCGCCAAAACTGTCTATCTGCCAAAATGGCAGCTTCTCTTGTAGCTGTGGGACCCTACTCCAATAGTCCCCTAACAATTACTTGTGGCTCGTCCCTGAGCCACTACCAACGGGCTTCTCCTGCTATAGCTTTTCCTTGGATTCCTGTGAAATCTGTTGAAACTTGTCCTGAAGTCCTGCAACTTCATTCTGCATAGCTGCAACATGCTCTTGTGTCGAGTCAATCATAGCTTGACTAATACTAGAGTCTTCTGTTGCATCAATTTCATTTTTGGTGGTAGTGAACTCCCTAACTTTCTGCTCAACCGCATCGACTAGCTCTGTGATTTGTTCCTGATATGGTTGAAGCAGGTCATTGATTTGTATCTCCTTTGCTCTCAACCGCTGCACTTCCTGCTGCAAGCGGTTCATCTCTGTCATCTTTCTCATCTTCTGAAGAGCTGCTAAGCTCTTAATTTCTTCCCTCATTGCTGCTGTGGTATTCTCTAACTGCTGAATACTGTGCTGGATTTCCACTTTATCAGGAGGCTCATCTAACTCCGACCATGTGTTCGTCGCATCAGTTAGCACTGACAGTGCATCGTCTATGCGAGATTTCATCTGTGCGGAAGTGAGTCGAAAGGCCTCTACTCTCGCTTCCTTGTCTGCTTGGGGGGTTCCTGGTGCTCGAGCCTCGAGCTCAGTAATATACGCTTTGTGGTATTCCTCCATCTTGGCCACTGTTTCTTCCATCCTGGTCACTATTTCCTCCAGAGCCTTTGCTCTGTCTGCAACTGTTCTTACCTTCTGTGGGAGAGGTAAGGAAAACTCAATGTTACAGTGGGGTAACTCCAATGCAATGCTCTGTAAGACTTGAGAGAGATCCTGTTCTCTTTCTTCATATTTTCTTAACTCGTCTGCCTTTTTCTAACATTTGGTGGTGAGTGCTACATTATTTTGTTTCAGCTGTGTGTTTTGTTTATAAGTTGCGAGCTCTCTACCTCTAAGCTCTGTGCTTAGCTGCTGCTGGATCATCTGTAACTGATCAATGTGGAACTCTACGAGTTTAACCTTGACATGTTTCCTAATCTGTATCAGTACGTCCATCATTGAAGCAGGGAATCAGATGCTCCCTGGTGGTATCAAGACTGTATTGATGCGATCCTTTGCCAAGATTTCCTTGCAGGAAATCAACTGTGTTGAACTTTCTCCTGCGGTCACCTTTATCGGCGGAACCTGTATCATGGAAGTCTTCTCAGTAATTGCTTTTAAGTCCAGAAGCTGCTTTTCTACCATGCTCTGTATCTTTGCCTGCGATGCCTGCATCGCCTCAAATGAGTCCTTCAACGTGTCATGCATTCTCGTTGCAATGAGTTCATAATCATCCTCTGTCAGTGCAGTCTTTGAAGGTAGTTTTGTGGCTTTCTGATTTTTCTTCTTCTGTGCCTCTGGTGTCCCTTCTTTTCCATCCTTTGTCATCTGTGCCTTTGGTGGCACTTGCTGTGGATCTTTCCTCTTTTCTCCTGGTAGTGACACTTGCACTGTATCTAGTGCCTGGGACCCCACTTTTTCTTTGCCTTTGTCCGATGGGTCTGTCTATGTGGTACCTGATGGTAGTGGTGTGGTATCCTCTAATGCTTGCTTCCACTCGTCATCAAAGTCCTTGATGATGTCTTTGACATCCCTCGCTGTCATCCTAAACCAACCATTAGCCCAATTGTCCCTTTTAGACCTTTTTGGCCTCAGATAGATTCTATGGTTGTCTGCCATAAAATTAAGCCGGTTATCATATATGTCCACAGTCTCTATGCTGATCCGCGATGTCTCTTGGATGATTCTCTTCAACGTATTCATAGAATACTATCATATTAACCTTTTTCTTTGCTGGGCTTCTAGTCTCCCATAAGTTTGTATAGCGCGCACCTCTGGGCTCGCCACTTGCTAGCTGTCAAAACTGGGTATGGAGCGGTTCCTTCCACCCGACAAATGTGCATAGTATAAGTAGCCACGAGAAATGGAAAGGGTGGTTTGCTTCATCCTGGGCTGTCAAACAATCTTGCTGAAAAATATTTAACAAAAATAAACACCAATTGAACTGTTCGCCTTCTGCAACCTGTATGGCAAGGTGAATTACTGATCCTGTGACTTCCTTTGGGCGAACCTTGGTTAACAGTCTGCCTGCAAGCAGACTGGTTGTAAATCTGAGTGTATCGTCTGTTAAGCTTGCGATGTCATAAGCCTTTCCTCCTCTCTGTAGCTTTTACTTGGTAACTAGGGATGGTGGTAGCTTGGAATCCTTGGTCTTTCCTGTTATATGTGTCTATTGTGCCACCTACCCAACATCCTTAAAAAACAAATTTCATCAAACAAAATAAAATTTTGTTTGATGAAATGTTTGAATTTCTTATTTCAAATCTAAAGAATCGACAGCTATTGAAATGGTGACATTCCATGAGCTACTGAATCGATGAAATTCCATGTTTTGTTTACACTCTTTGTGAACTATGGTTAATGGACACAAATCACTACATTGAAATCATTATCTTCAATAGGTTTATCTTTTAAATTAAGGGATAAGCTTTGGTTTTTATGCCTCTCACCATAAGTCCTCATTTGAATATTCGACAATTGATATGTTTTATTGGTTAATTGTAAATTTGACAAGATCCTAGGACATCAAAGGCTAAATATTTTGTGCAGGGGTGCCTTATCCTAAGCTCATCCTTTAAACTCCAAATCATACTTGATCTTACCATAAGTTTTAAATTTTGATTTTATAATATGCCTCATATCATGAAGGTTTGGTGTTGGTTTGATGGTTTATCTTGTTTCGTATGCTCGCCACCTTCGAAGATTGAAATCATTATAAGGTAAGGTCGATGTTAAATACCCAAGGTCCATTCCCTCTGGTTGTTTTGATTCGTGTTGCCATCTCATCCACTTGATTGCAGATTGATATGGTATCATTACACTCGCACGTAACTCTATAAATGACATTCAATTGCAAGTACGTGCTCAACATTGTGGCTACCTGCTAGTTGAATACCTGTGATTCATTTAAGGTGTGGTTGTATGTCAATTGCGTCGGATAAATTATGGCAAAACAAGTCTAGTCTGTAGTCTTCACCGTCACTTTCTATTATCTTGATTGCCTCTCTGTGTGATCATTCTCCTTCGCCCATGCCGAGTTTACAGGGTTCTTGTCTGGGTTGGCTCATGTCACATTTTGTTTATGAGAGCGTTGGGTTTCATTGTTTGTGTTTTCTGCTTGGTTTGCATCCCGCATTAGAGGAAATTTGGGGTCTAAAATGGGCCTTATAAGAAAACGTGCCAAAATAAGTTTTTGTGAGTTGGAATTCAAGAACCAATAGAATTTCAATA